>CM068385.1:85631469-85723244 GCA_034770075.1 Aralia elata | reverse complement strand
AAATATGGTCATAAGGATCACATTGTTCCATCGTTAGCACCTCTAAGTTCGGGACTTTGAAGGGATCTGTTTTAATCCCGGGCTCATCAAGATCCTTAGTGAACAATGGAGATGAGTGAGGATTAGGTTCTTTTTGTGACCCCAACACGTTCCTTCAAAGGATCTTTGTGGGAGATGTCTCTCCAGACGAAAAATGTTACGGCTTCGGCAGTCGTCTGTCGCAGTCGTGATCTTTGACCTTCTTGATGGCTACGGGGAAGGCGAATCTAATATCTTCTTCGGTGTTTTTGGTTTTGAAGTAGGGAGAAATCGTGCTTGTGCTTCTATGAGAAAAATAAGATGTACCTACGAGTTGCCGGACGAGGGATACATACGACGTTTCAATTTATCGGGAGATCGTTTCCCGTTTTTTCTAACTTAAAGCCCGTCTTCAGCCCGTCATGTCAAATCAAGCAAGCTGTGTTTGTCAAGCTCTTCTTTTTGTTTCTGGGAAGTTGAAAGAGCTTTCCTTTTATCCTGGACTTCATGGAAAAACGACGTGGCTTTGTCAAAACGTTCTGTTGGGTTGATGTGACTGCAGAGCGTGTCTCACCTATGGGAAAATTGCCTTTGGTGACCGAGTGGAGATGTGGCGGTATGTTTTTTTTGTCACCAATGGTGATCGAGTGGAGTTATGCGAGTGTCACCATGGGAATTTGTATCTGTGAGAAAAAAAAAGAGTTCTGAAAAAAAGAATTTATCCACTAAAATACTAGAAGACCCCTTTCTAGCGCCAATCGTTAACACCTTGAAATTTGTTCTGCACGTTTAACCCACCGGTTTGGACGTTGAATCCTATACAGAAGAAGAAACAAACCACCTGAAAGAAAAAAATAGATTGACAGTTTGGGTACCATCCGCAGGGATGGATTACCTCCAGTGATGGTGAGAGCTAAAAAACATTGTTTCGAAGATGGGTTAACAATGGAGGAGCTTAGTATTTTAGACAGGCTAAAAAGTGCGTTAACTTTTGTACCTCTATTGTTAACATGTATTTTTAGTTTAGACTACACCATTTCAATAGGGTTATTAATTTCAATTTGGATAATTATATAGAGGGATCTTATTGAAAAAAAAACGGTTAAAGTATCCTACTAGGAAGTAAATAGTGGATTATGCGTACATTGCCATCAATGCCTTAGTTGTTGGTTTCGGCAAGTTTATTATAGCAACCCAAGCCATTTAAACTAAGGAGTTTGGTATAAAGCACTTACGATATAATTAGTCTGAAATTGGGTCCAATTCAAAATAGTTCATTTATAAAATTAATTTAAAATAAAAAATGTGCAACTCAACAAGTAATATTATAACTAAATTTATTATTTAAGAAACAAAAAATCACAGCTTTTTGCCTTATCAAGTTATAGAGGAGAAGAAATAAATTTTGGTTTGGTGGGTATGGACAGAAATTTAAGTGAATTTTGATTAAAAGAAGGTGGTTTTTTAATAGGGTGGAAGATGACGATGAGTTCCCGATATCACCGATGTTTCCCGTGGGATTCCCACTAAACTTTTCTGGGACCCACATAAGTCTCCCGCCTGTAGTATTTGTATCCTCCCGCTGGCGCTGGTTGTAATGCATGGAAGGGGCACGTGAGGTGCGAGGAGATCATCACGTGGCAGGTGCTTATTGTGGTTGTGGGAGTGGAAGATTCACTGGGGGGTTTTTTGGCCTTAATTTTTCAGATCTATGCTTCCGCTTATTATACCCTCCGATTTACACAGACCTTATAATAGAAATTAATATTTTCACAGACCAAAAAATAATAATTCTATTAAAATTCTTTTCATATGAATAATACATAAATCTCACACATAACTTATGTGAAAAAGAATTTATAAAAATGTCACTCCGTCCCAAATTAATTGCATTTCTAAGACTTTTTAAAATCAAATTGACTATTTTTAAACCTAGTCTTTTTACTATTTTTGCTAACATATAGGTGAAGATATTATAACCAAAAGAAAGTATATACAATTTATTACTAATTTCAATTGTTATAATTTTAGAAATATATTTTATATATGCATGATTATTAATTTTAAAAAATAATCAATTTGACTTAAAAAAGTCCTAGAAAAGCAATTAATTTGGGACAGAGGGAGTATTAAATTTTACTTGTGAAAATATTAATTATCAATCTAAATATAAAATTTATTTATTTATTTTTGCGGAATCAACAATAAAATTTAAGAAAACTTCCAAATTTTCTATTTTTTTTATCTTGATTTAAATTTTTTACTATTTTCATTTTTGTCCAAAATTCTGAAACATGGTGGGAGATGAGTATGTTGCAGCACTTTACTGGAAGAGAAATACTAGTACTCAGTTTGATACTATTTTAACCCATTCATATCTGGACGGTGGCAATTTAAAATTTTACAAACATGGTTTATTAGTTTACCAAAACTATGAACCAAATTCTAATTAATTTAACCATCTTACCCTGAATAAGCCTGACTTTTAATTGGGAAACATAAGCCATATGTATTTATGTATTCACCAGAGTTGAGTCCTTTGGGTGGATTTCTATTAGAATTAGAATATGATAGAAAAGCTGGGAAGAATAAATAATAAAAGACCGGACTGCAGTTTTAGGACGATCACGGCGACTCAAAGTGGCAGTGGCATAGTCACTATATTGCAAAACTAATTTCCTTAGTTGCTATGAACTAGCATCCTAGTTGGCAACTCTGCTGCTGGCCTGCTTGCAGCTAGCTACAGAAAACAAATTGAACACGGTTACACTGGCAATTCTTAGTCTAGATCCACAGCCGGAGTTTAATCTAATACTGGATATCTTTCACTGGGGTTTTTTCACAAGAACCATATGATCACAATTAACAGATATCCTAACTCTAGAACTGATATGTAGCTGATAAACTCCAATATTTCAATCCTCGTAGTAGAACATGGGGCACGAGATCAGGACAAATGTAAAAATTGAATTTACATTGAGGTTCAAAAGCCCAGTGCATCTGCAATTGACCAAAATAATTGTACTAGCTACTAATTTTGTGGATAATCTCAGTTTTCAGCAATGCTTGCACTATTTTTTCACGTTTGCCAAAAATCAAAGATGTATACAACAGTAAATTGATTGTAAAATACACATCATATCATTGATCATTAAATTAATTTAGCATTGAGAATTTGAGTGAGTAATTTGCCTGTTACTCTTCTGAAAACTTAGCAGGCAAACTTTATTTTATTTCTTTATCAACAACTGTTACAATGGTTAAACTTATCAATTGGAGTAACAAACCACTCTTGTAAACATGCAATAATGCTTTCCTTATTTGTTAAGCACATGAACTTATATAACCCAAGATTTTCAACATACAATTTCATGTCAATACAAAATTCATACTAAGGATCAATTACAGATAAACTTAGCAAGCTACTACCTATGTCCTACACATGGTTCATACTTCCTAGCAAGGTAAACCCTAAGTCCATGTTCCACAGTCGCATATAATATTCATAACCAGTAGAGCTATACACACTCTGCTCTGCATAAATGTATCCAAGCATTCAGGCCAGCATCGATATCAGAATCTTCTGGCAATCAAACCAGTCAAAAAATCCCTCTATCAAGCAAGATATCCAGTAGAATAAACCAATCTTTCTTGCTTCCAAGCGTTATCTACAAGGCATTTCTTTGATTTGAAAAGATCATATCCTAGATAACTACTCTAACTGTCATTCTTTAACATCATCAAAGAAAGGAAATGGGGATCTCTGGAGGAGAAGATAATGTTGACAACACATTTGAACTGTTCCAAACAAGTCACGTAATTTGAATTAGATTAATTATATTCATTTTTTACTTATTTCTAGAAAAAAAACTCATCAAATCGTGGTTATAGCATTTTATATATATGTATACCTTTATGCTGCTTGTATTTATCTCTCACTGCCATTAATGAGCCTCCCCTTCTACTCAATTGCAAATCGTGTATGATAAGAACACATTCTTTCAAATCTGCTGATTTATACCCAGAGTATTGTTGCAAGGCAGAACTCTGCAAGGCATGTAGAACTTATTTAGTTTGCTTAATATATGAAGATGGGACACTTTATGAAAGTAGTGCTCTTGATACACAAAGATTGTAACTTTCTAGGAGTATTGTAGGTCCTTACCCAAGGATGCACATTCGGTCTTATGGTGAATCTTGAAAAGAAATGTTACAGATGCAGCTACCAGAGAAGGTAAGAACTTGATGCATCCATAATTCTTAACAAACTTAGTTCTGCTAGATAATAACCCAAGAAATTCCAACTTCAAATTGGGAGTCTGTAGAAAGCACAATGCAAAAATAAGTAACCAGAATGAACACATCATATTCAACACACACAGAGGCACATAGGAGAGAGAGGCTCACATTGTGATTTTCTTGAGAAACTCTGTTAAATCTTCTGTAATCCAAAACACAAAACAATAACAAAATTTAGCCAAATAAAGAACATTTGGAAATGCATTAATAGACCAATAACAAATAGTGGAAAACTGGTGATAATATGATAAAAGTGTTCTCACCTGAGAAAAGTTTTAGCTGTCGGATTCCCCATTTCAAACTTTAAAGATTTGAGTACATCAGCCTCCATTTTCACCACCTCTTCTTTTGAGTATGTATTATCAGTGATATAACAAAATTCATGAACATGTGGGGCAGTGATTTCTTCATATTTTCTGTTCATCAATCACAAAATTAAAGATTTATCAATGAGCAGAGAGCAGACTAACAATTGCCTAACAATTAGATTAAAAAACTAGGCATTAGATGCTTACGAGGCAGATGAGCATTGAAGAGACACCAAGAAGCTGAAGCTTCTGCCTTATTAAGAACATTCATTGACAAGTATCTATCAATGTAAGAAACAGTTAGATACAGAGTGTCTGAAAGAAGCTTGTACTCCACTGAAACCTCAACCAACCAATCCACCAAAATAGCTCTCATGTTGACTGTCACATCCTTCTGGACCTTCTCAATATAATCTGGCAATGGTCTTCTTTTTGTCTCCATCTGAATACAACACCCAAATTAATTTAAATTCAAGATCTTGGTAGTAATATACATATCCAAATTAATAAGTCCTAACAGTCAAAATGGTTAATGTTTTTAGCATCACTAGCAACCCATTTCTTAGAAAACAAATTCAATTGCAGCAAACCCCAACATTTATTAAAATACAAAACCCTAATTACACATCTCTGGAAATTGAATTCACTAAACCATCTTAAAAAATTGAACAAGCAATGTATATGATTTAATCTTTGTGAAAATAACCCCTTTCTTAGTTATAAAAATTGAACCAATCCGTACTAACTAAAACCCAAAACCCTAGATACAAGTCTCAAAATTAGCCCCATTACCCTCTAAATTCATACAAATTGACCCACCATAGCAAAAGAACAAATATTTCAAATTAAACCAAACCCATTTCTTACTTTTCCAAACTAAATCAAACCATTTGCAATTAACCCATACAAATAACCAAAAACATCGACCTTACTCACCTCCATGTTACGAAGATACTCATATATATCAGAATCATAAGCAGCACACATTTGGGGATCATCTGATTTCGCATCAACATCAATACCCTCGTCATTATCTACAGCCAAAGTTTTCCTCACATCTTTTCTGGCTCTCTTCTTCGGCCTACATTTGGGCTTTTCGGGCTCGAAATTGAAAACCTGATTCGCCAAGTTCGAAATCTCACCCAACACCACCCTCTTCTTGGTGGCTGGATGCTTCTCTTGAGACTCCGGTGCGCCCATTACCGCCGCGGCCCTCTTCAACGCCAAGCGCGTCACGCGTACGCAGTTCTCCTGGTTCGCCATTGATAAACTTGTTTCACTCCCTCTCTTGAATATAGGAACTAGGGTTTAGAGTCTATATAGAGAGAGAGTGATTGAGAGAGATAGGAATGAGAAGCTGGGCTTTGAGCTGATTTAATAAAAGAGACAGATGCCGCCATTTCTAATGTTTTCAAAAATTACAGTTTTCCGCTCAAAACACTGTTTTTTGGGGTTTGGGTTTTGTTTTGAGTTTGAGTTTTGAGTTCGAAAGGTTAATGGGGGGGGGGGGGGGGGGGGGGGGGGGGGGGTTGGTTTTGTTTGGGGCGAGCGTGTTTTCTAAATATTTGAAAATTTAGAGCTTGGCGTAACTTTTCCCACTTCTTCCGCCAAACAAAACTTTTTTAGTTTCGGTTTTTGGTGGAGTGCTGCTAGTATGCTACTTCCACACTATTTTACTTTGTCCACTCCCTATAATACTATATTATCAAATTACAAAATTATCCCATGAAATTTTCCCTACGTCAAAATAAAAATTGATTACCGGAGTTTACAACCGACTTCAATTTCATGTCCCAAATATTCAAATGTTTCTCTTTTCACACTAATTTTCTTCTCTCATTTTATTTGAAGTTACATTTCGGACTTTAATCAATCAAAAATAACAGAAAATTTCAATAATATATAAGAATTTTTAGGGTAGGCAAATCATTAATATAATAATATTAAAACGATATTCACCTAACGACTTTGATCTCACTTCTTAATCCTTTGATGAAAGCGTTTCAAAAACTTCAATAATATTTTGATAATAAAACATTGAATACAAAAAGAGAATATATCAAGTATGATAATAATTTGATATAATCATTGAATCCATTCATGTATAGTGGAAGATCAATTTATTATAATTTGACACATCATTTTGTAGACGTGGCAATGGGATAGATTTGGTTCGAAAAACTTTTTCCCATATTCGCCCTGCCAATGTATCATTCCCTCCAAACCCAACCCGTCTTTTAAAAGATATCTTATACCCGTTTCGCCCTGCCCCGCCCCGTTTCCCTCAAATTCTCCCATTTCTAAAATTAAATTACTTGTATGTGCAAAAGATAATCCAAAGCAAAATAGATGAAATTTATTCTTCTTTTTCTCCACATTTACAGCCTTAATGCTATGAATATTAGACTTTCCAAGAGATATATTGCCTTATGTGGAAACTAGAGAATAAGTACTTTTCAAATTCTATCATATCTTTACTCGCTTGTAATTCTCTTGATCATACATGCTCTTGGCTCCTAACTAAATGCATTCTTGTTAGTGGAATTAAACTTCTTTAAATCATTTTAGTATAAATCTTATGAATTTTTAATGGAATACGTAAATATGTACATAATTATATATATAGGACTAATCTTAATAAATTTTTATATATAATTGGGACAGGGGTGGGCGCGGGAGAGTATATCTCATACCCGACCCTAACTTTATAGAATTTAAAAAATAGGGTTCTATTAAGGTTGGGATTGGGGGAAATTATCAAGCCTATGACATTTTGTATCCATTTTTCTGTAGCCGTCTTTTATTACCACAACATTACTCAAAACTTTCACATTTTCTAACTCATCTCCAGTCCATCAGTTTGTCTCGTAGATTTGCTCTCCTCTCCACTCACGATGAACCTAAAATCCTAAAGAATAAGCTTACCTCATCCGTTATTTCATCTGACAACTTGTACTCGTTTTGCTTAAATCACAATTTCAAAATTTTAGATATTTGCAATTCAATTTAGTTAGAGATGGAAAAGTTTCACCATTGTAATCTATTAATCAATTGTATGCCTCATTTGCTTGAGTTTCCAGAGAATCTAAATATGTGATTTAATAGTGATGTGGATAAAAATAATCCATCAATGACGAGTTGTCACATGTTATTTCTAGATCCCTATTAATAAAGGGCAATATAATAATTTTGCTCGCGGAATATTAGGGGGCTCGGGAGGACTTTCCGATGCTTAAGTCAGAACGCATATATGAGGAGAGAGAATTATTATGGGAGTCAAAGTTGTGTACCTTGAATGTATGGGAACATCCCATATTTATAGCATGAGAGTCATTTCCTTCAGGAGTTAGAAATTAGAATCCTACATGGTTTTAAGGACCTTCTAGTTTGTCAATCCTTGGTTGGTTAAACTTCCTGAAAATTCTATCGTTTACTATATTTAATATGCTTCTAGAATACTCAGTGAGCGAAATTATTATACTACCCTTCATTAATAGGGTTCTATAAATAACATGTGATACCTTGCCATTAGTAGATTATTTTACTCACATCATTTGCCCCCTACTCCTTTAAAAATATAGTAATTGAATAATAATATATTTTTTTAGTATGCCCATGACACTAATTCTAGGTCCCCATGACCTTAATTCTTGGTCTCCATGCCTTTAATTCTGGGCCTTCATTGTCTTGATTTTGGACCTCAATGGCCTTGATTATGAGCTTCATGTCCTTTATTCTGGACCTCCATGGCTTTAATTCTGGCCTTCATGACCTTAATTATGGGCCTTTATGGCCTTAATTCTGGCCTACATAGCCTTAAATATGGGCCTCCATTGCCTTAATTATGAGTCCACATGGCCTTAATTCTAGCATTTATGACTTTAATTCTGAGCCTTCATGACCTTAATTCTGGGCCTTCGTGACCTTGATTTTAGGCCTTCATGGCCTTGATTCTGGGCCTCCATTGCCTTAATTCTGGTGCAAAGCTTATTTTCTTTTATTTTATGGGTCTCCTTTTCACGTCAACAACCTCCAAATTAAGGTTTTGGTCAATCTATGAATTTTGACTTCAACTGCCTCGTAACCACCTCTATCTTGCAGGAAAACCTGCAAAAGATTCACCGGAATTGGGAGAGTTCCGGGAGAACTCTCTGATACTTAAGTTAGAACACTGATATGGAGGGAGAGAATTATTATTAGAGTAAATATCGTACCTTCAATTGTGTTAAACATCCAACATGGGAGTTCTCTCCTTCAGGAGTTAGGAATTAGAATCCTACATGGCTTTAGAGACCTTCTAGGTTGTCAATCCTTAGTTAGTTAAAATTCATGAAAATTCTATTCTTTATTGGATTTAATATACTTTTAGAATACTCCGCGAGTAAAATTATTATACTGGCCTTCATTAATATGAATCTAGAAATAACATGTGGCAACTGTCATTGGTGGATTATTTTTACCCACATCATTTGTCCCCTACTCTTTTAAAAATATATTTTTAAAGAAGTAATTGAATAATAATAGAGTTGTTTTTCATGCGCTAATTTTTGGCACTCATGGCGCTAATTCTTGGCCTTTATGACTTTTAATCTGGGCTCCATAACCTTAATTCTTGGCACCTATGACGCTAATTCTGGGCTCTATAGCCTTAATTATTGGCTTCTATGAGATTAATTCTTAGCCTCCATGACCTTAATTTTGGACCCCGTGACATTAATTTTTGGTGCCCGTGATGCTAATTTCGAATTTTCATGGCCTTAATTCTAGACTCCAAGGCCTTAATTCTGAGCCTTCACGACCTTAATTCTAGGCTACAAGGCTTTGATCATGGGCCTTTCAAGGCCTTGATTTTGGGCCTCCATGACCTTAATGTTAAGCTACATGACCTTGATTCTCGACCTCCAAAGCCTTAATTATTGGACTCCAGAGCCTTAATTCTAGCCTCCATAACTTTAATTCTAGGTCCATGGACTAATTTTGGGCCTTAATGGTCTTAATTTTGTGATTTATGGTCGTACTTATGGTCTCGAATAGCTTCTCCACTTCTTTATTGATGGTCTCTTGTCTCTCCGGAGCAAAACTCTTCTTTTGTGTTATGGGTCTCTTTTTCAAATCTTTATCTTCCAATAAAATTGGGACTAGTTCCTATACAGGTTCTCCTATTTGCTCTTTATCCTCCTCCTTCACATATAAAGAATCAATAGGCAAAACTTGCCCCCCAACCACTTTCTGATCACCCTTGACTTCTCTTTTGATTATTTTGCCTTCTCGTGGGCATCAGTACTATCAACTGGTCTCGAGCTGACAGTCATATTACTTTGATAATATCTTGACCTTTGGGGTTGCCTAGGACCCTTTCAAGATTTTGAAACTACTCCTGGAGATTGTTTATATTCTCCCTTAATTGATTAATTGTATTATCATCTCTACCCTTGGGCGATCAAGACATACTATAGGGGCTATTCCTTTTTTCATGCTGATGACAATTTTATATTTGTCTACGCAGATCTGGATTATTGCAACTTTAATTGATTTGTGATCGAAGATCCACATCTTGTTCTTAATTTTTAGGAGGTAATAGAGGGTTACGATCTCATACTGTAGCGCGAGTATTTACTATGTTGATTCTTTAGATTGTGAGAAATAGATGATTTTTTGTTCTTTTCCTACAAACGGTGTCAATCTTATGCGTTAATCAACAACTTCAAATTAGGATTTCAATCTGTAGGGTTTTAGACACATAAACGCAGCGGAATTTAAATTTTTAAAACAATTTTTCGAAACCCTAAAACAGGATCCATGTGAAAAGAACAAATTAATTCAGAGGTTTAGATTTGTTTTACCGATTATCCGAGTTTGAATGGAACGATGAAATTCTGAACGGCTTCAAATCTCCAACGGAACTGCGTCTCTACGGTATCCACACGAACGTCCCACAAATCGTCACACGATCTGCAGCAAAGAGAACTCCGGTACTAGCTGCCAAGATCTGGATTTTCTCAAGTTTTGCTCTTAACTCTCTTTTCTAAAACGGCTAGGATTTTATTTTCTTTTTGGTTTCACGTACCTCAGACTGCTGATATATCAGATATATATAGCGTCCAAAAAGTAATTAAACAAAACCCTAATCCTATTAGAAAAGTAAAATCCGAATTTATATATATTATATTTTAATTAAGTCTTACTTAATTAATATACATATATACAAATTATCCTGTTAATTTAAATTCGTAATTTAAATACTATCAATCATATTAATATATTTAAATTCTTACAATTTAAATTAATTCTCTTTTAATTACGTTCTAAGTGTGTGACCCTATAGGTTATTATTATATTGGCAATAATTTTAAACTCATATTATAAAATTATAAACAGTGAGTGGCATCTAGTAATGCATCACTGCTACCCAAATAATAATAAGAACGGTGACTCGATGCAACCTTTTTGTGACCAATGTTTCAATGTAACTTAATCCTTTTAACCTTGACATCCTAGATTAAACTCGAGCCATGGAATGTGTCATACTCTTCATAATTTAATCTGAGTTTTCTTGATCAATGAGTAGACTATATGAAACAAATCACTATTTGAGCATGACCATGCATTTCATAGTTCTACTCAATCAAGAGGCCTATGGATATCACCCCTAATATATAGGAGGGTTAAATTCTATCTAGATCACTCATATTCCTCACACGATTCATGATGTACCCAATAATCACCTTTATTGTCCACCCTATTAAAGGTGACCTTTGATGATATCAAAGTACATAAATTCTCGTATAGTAATATAGTGATTTCAGGTCGGAGGACCATTACATCATTGTCACTATGAGAATTGCTTATGACACTTTGCATAATACTCCACGTAGAATTCTCATGATGGGTCTGTCCAGTACATTGTTCTCTAACATGTACCTATACATTGACTTAATATCTCATATATTAATGACCAATGAGATTTGGTCATCAGTCAATACACATACTAGTCTCAATGTATCATTGTTGTCACATTCTCAATGATACTCGACTAGGGACATTTAAGAGTAATGATACTAATTGTAATTATATAATCTCATGTTCAAGTCACATACTTGAAGCTATATAATTTGTATCATTATTCTAAGGACTTTTATTATGCTAACATTTATATAACACAGTAAATGAAACCATAATAAAATAATTCATTTATTCAATCAAATATCAAAAGAAACGTTAAGCAATTAAATTAAATAATTGGCCTCTAGGGCATAAACTCTAACACAATCAACCCACGAATTTTGGCCTTGTCCGCCACGTAACCACCTCAATCTGGTTGGAAAACATGCAAAAGGTCCACCGAAATTGGGCGGCTCTAGGAGGATTCTCCGATACTTAAGTCAGAACACTTATATGGAGGGAGAAAATTGTCATGAGAGTAAACTTGCAAACCTTAAATGTGCTGAGAATATACCTTATTTATAGCATAACAATCCTCTCCTTCAGGAATTAAAATCTTACATAGTTTTAGAGACCTTTTAGGTTGTCAATTCTAAGTTGGTTAAACTTTATGAAAATTCTATCCTTTATTGGATTTAATATACTTCTAAAATACTCAGCAAGAAAAATTATTATATTGCCCTTTATTAATAGAGATCTAAAATAACACGTGACAACTCGCTATTGGTGAATTATTTTTACTCACATTAGATAAAAAAAAAATTAATTTTTTTTTTCAGGAAATCCCAATTGGGCTTAATTTTGTTCAAACTTAAATGTCTTGTACAACCAACGGAGAAATACTAGAGTGAACATCTACCAAATAAAACTTTGGAAAAGAAAGACCATCAAATTGAGCTAAATTAGCTAGCCCATAGGTTACCCTATTGCCCTGGCATCGGACATGACTAAACGGCACCTCAATAAAATTTACTCATAAGAAAAAGACAATCATCTACAATAGTATTTAAATAACTCATCAGTCTGAGAATTAAGTAGTCTAGTGATAACACTATTACTATCACTCTCCATCACTATGTTGGTGAGGCCAAACTCCATAGTAAACTTCATTGCCTGACGAACAGCAAGGGCTTCCGCACAATTAACAGAGAAATTACCTGACATTTTCTGAACACCGCGCCTAAAACGGTACCCAACGAATCACGAATAATATACTCAATGCCAATAAAATCATTTCCCCTAACCGATTTACATTCACCTTCAAACGCGTAGGCCTACACTATTTCTCCAAATCATTGCTGGGTTTGACAACGGAGCACTTTCGCAGCAACTCTTTTGCAGAAGAAAATTCATTGAAAAATTTCAAGCTACTACTTACAACAGAACATGGGTCCTTCACATTATTTCCATGCATGGACAGCATTGTTCGTGTTAATCCAAATCTGTCATACTAGGAAAGCAATCTGACTAATGATCTCCTTGTTATTCAACGAATTGGAAAGTGAAACACAAACTAATCAGCAAAACTATCAACAGTAGAATGCTCTACTCGAAACCCAAAGCAAGAAGCTACCACAGCAGCACAGACAAGAAGAGCATGGAAAATTGTTTCCTTTGGAAAATTACATTTTTGGCGATCCGAGAAAATCCCATATTATATTTTTGGAGGAGATATCAAATTGAAAGAAACTCATTACAAGCTTTCCAAATAAATAAACGAATTTAGGGGGCAATGTAAATGCTAATTAAATAGATTTCCATAGAGATTTGATAGATTAGTTACATATGAAATGATAATGAGTAACGATAGGGACACAAATTATACATAAAAATTATGCACAAGCAGTGTAAAAAAGGAAGAGAAAATAGAAATCGGGACCTATCATTGGATATTTTACACATGAGTAATGCTAAAGATACAAACTATATACAAAAACCGTGCACAAACATTATAAAAAAGGAGAGAAAATAGGAAATAGGACTCACGACTAGATACTTTACACAATTTCATTGGTAAGCAATACACGAGACCTAGTTTTTGTGCACAATTTTTTGTGTATAGTTTGTGCACATAGTATTATTCTTTACACATTTCTATCGGTAAACAATACATGAGTCATACTCTTTGTGCACAACTTTTTGTGTATAATTTGTACACATAGTATTATTCAATGATAATCTCTATATATGTGGCATATGGTGTATGTTTGGTTACTCAGCATTTGCAGTGTTTGGTGCGTTTGAAAATTCAAATACACTAAAAAATATTGTTCGTCTAATATTAGTTTATTTTAAACGCGACTTATTTAACTCACAAACGCAATATTTGGACCTCAAACACAACAGAATGAAATTGGTGTAATGCGTTTGGAAGTCTAAACGCTACCGCCGCAAACGCTGGTAGCCAACAAATCTCTAATTAGTCTTCTCTGGTGTCGGCCACAGTCCAAAAAATAATCTTTTCCCATTTACTACCGGGAAGTACACTCATGGGGATTCTTCAGTTAATGAGATAGATCTAGCAGCAACTAGGAAGTCACTTTAAGGCTCACATTCTGCTTAGCGGTCAGTTGTTATCTAGTTCGACTGAGCTATATTGGGGTTTGATTCCTTTTTGATCTTATCAAGCAGCAGTAGATCAAATATAAAAAAAGCAAGAAGGAAGTGAGGGTAACTCGACTAACCACCGATACAAACGAATACCATTTGTAAATCTTATCATATTTGTGTTGTCTTATAAATAAGCACTTATTAACAATGTATCAAAATAAGTAGACGCCAAGGAGGGCATCCTTTTGGTGTGCCCTCAATTCCATAACATGTAGAAAACAAAAACAATAAATAAATAAGGACATGCATATATGAATTTCCATAGTCGATTAATCCCAACACAACAACGTACAAGAAACCACCAATTGTAATAACAAAAAATATGTAAAATTCGCAAATTTTAAAACCACATTCTCATCGATTTCTCAAAATGTCTGCAAAACCATCTAATTTATAAGTAGCATTGGAAAAAACTGAAATCTTTTTGATAACCGATCGATATATCAACATGTACATGCATGTACAACATATCGTCGTCATCTCATGCATTACTGATTGATATTACTGATTTATGGCGTGAACTGAGACAAGAAAAGCTCAAGGAGTGCTCGTTCTCTTGGTTGTGGAGATGGAAATGTGCCATTCCCTGTCAAATGCAAAATAAATTAACAATTTAGTAAAATCCCACGGGGAGGTAGGTGTTTTGCCAAAAGTAATTAGAAATATTGCCAATTTTCTTGGACTCTCCTTATTTTTTAATATTCTTATTCTATTATTTTACCCTTATATATGGAGGGATATCATTGCAAATAGAAATGAATTTAACAAATCAACATCAATGATCTCTCAATTACAATATCAGTAAGCTGGAGTGACAATATCACAAGAATAACTAGCCTCGCAATAATTAAGAAAGAACCTTTTTTAATAATACGAACCTAGCTTTTTATAGTATAAAAATATACTCTTACTCAGTATTTACTTCAAAATATATAACTAAAAAGTTGGCATTAAAATCACTTTTGACATTTTAATACCAAATTGATCTTTTGGCAAAATCACTTTTTCAAATAAACTGAAATTTGGGAAAAAAAAATAATTCACTTTTCAGTTTTAAACTCTTTTCATCCCACTTAAGTTGCATCATTTTTTTATAGGCTTTTAAGAAAATACGATATTTGAAATTTTCTGAATCTCCTTCAAGAAAAAACTAAACTAGAGAAGTTTAGTTTATAAAAATAATTGTAAAAATGACAAATTTTCATTATCTAGCTTCTTCTATTTATATTATTTCAGTCCTAAATTAGTTGTCTCCCCTGTCTTCTCTAGATATTCTAACATTTATCCCCTTACTTAATTTTTAAATTATTAATAACACCATTTAGACTAAAAAGGTTTGTGTTTATCAATAATTGATAAAATTATAATAATTTTAGTTTTACACTTGTTAAACATCAATTTTGTTTATTAACGATTGATTAAGACTTATGACTGGTCACATAAAACACACAATTTTAGTAAGCATCTATATTTATAATTTTTCAGTTATATATATAGGTCGTTGATTTTGTTTATGTTTCACATATGTGCATGAACATGTTCATATTTATGATTAATTACTAAGGTTGTTCATGACTAAGCTAGTGATTTTGATGTATTCACGAACTTTATCGTGTTCGAATATACTCGCAAATTTTATCATGTTCAAATATGTTAGTGAATTATTCGAGAACTTGAACATGTTTGTAAACAGTTCGTAAACACCTAATGAACTAAGCTTAAACAAATATTCTACTTCGGTTTTGTTAAACAAACATGTTCAAGTTCGACAATCAAAACTAGATTTCAGATTTGAGTTCGTCAAGGACTCAGGGCTTGATTGTGTTATTGGAAGGTTAAAGTTCAAATCATTTTATAAGTAAAAGCACTATTTATAATTTAATAATCACCTTTTGATCAACTTGTAGATTATATATGCACATCTTAATTAAGCTATAAATGATTATAGTTTATTTGTATAAAATAGATAAAAATAAATAAAGATGCACCTGTTTGATAAAATTGATCTGTCCATGGTGAAAGGTTGACATCGACAACTTGCCCAAACTCAGGAGGAGCTTGAGCTTGAGCTTGCATATTGTTAATAGCATTGTTATCGTCTTCAATTCCGCCACTTCGGCTAGTCATATGCTCTTCCATTTGCATGTTTGGTCCACACAAAAGACTTAAGGGTGAAGATAACATGTTATCTACCCGTTGATGAGATTGATCTCTTCAAAAAGTAAAAAGTTTGTCTTAGATTAATTAAATAACTGATAAAAAAATCAGAATGCTATATGACAATGTCAGAATAATAATTATACTGTCAGAACAATAAGTATCGCTGAAAGTTCGAAACGTAGTTATAACATGCATAAAAGTGTCGTTAAATACATATTTATTTTGACAGTATAAATATTTATCTGACATTATCGATTAATCGGCTCGAATAATACTTAATATATTAAGCATGAACCTTAGGGGAAGAAGGCCATTGGAATCCAGAAAGTTTAGGATTTGGACTTGTGGATCTCTTTGTGGTAGCCAATCCAAGACGTTGTTTGGATCTCTTGTAACCAAACCAGTAAGATGTATAGTCTCTGGAGGCAGATGCACCTGTACATATTATAGTCCAAAAACATTAATTAAAATTGATATATACCTTGTAAAGATACTTACAACCCCTCAGGTTTAGGTTTGTTTGAAGGCAAATAGTTACTAGAAAATATGTGGAAACAATGACTTGTACTGGGGGACGAAACTGAAATTTTTTATGTCTTCTATATATAAATTGAATTCACAATTTTCATTTTGTTCAGAGTACTTAATTGAAATAAAAAAGAATACTAATTGTCAAGGTAATTGCGTAAGTTGTATAAACCCTTGGGGGAACCTCGAGAAAAATATCTAAATTCAATGGGCTTCAGTGTTTGGTTCTCATAATTTTTAAGAAAATAATATACATTGCGAATTTATATATTAATTTTTTCTATTGTTAGTTCTGTGAATAAATATTAATAATAACTTTTTTGAAAATATATATAATATGATAAATTACTTTTATAGTCATATCCAATATCATGTATCGACATATATTTTGTAATTGTAGAGAAAAAACATTCGCAATACATAGCATAATTTCATGTCAATCATGGGCAGAACATAAAATCTATATGGCCCACTTACCTTAAAATTTAGATTCCTAAACAAAATTAATTCATACATCTCAAACGAGTCTAATTTTATTGTCACATCTCTTTCCTTAGTAGTCTTTTGTCCTAATCTCATATATTATTGTCACTTAGTCCTTATCGGTCTACAATTAATTTTGTAACTGGACATGGATAGCAATAAATGAGATGGGACAATATATTCCACGTATTCTTACTATCTAATTTTTATCTATTTATCTACAATTAATTTTGTAACCGAATAAAAAATGCAGAAGAGCATTACATGGGGGGATACAGTTATGAGACAGATAATGGGAGAGCAGATTCCCAGTAATGAGATTCCATTCTTGCATATGAAACAAACCTAACATTGAACAGCTAACCTTCTACATACCTGTCTAATTGGCTGTGCACTGCCACAATCATACTTCTCCTCCAATACTTGCTGAAATAATATTGATCATAAGACTTTTCTTGTTAGTTATATTGGATATGATCAAGTGGTTCACATGTAATTAATGCGATCGTTAATTAATAAAAAATAATTTATATGTCGATTAATTGCATGATAAATTTGAATTGTTATTAAAATGAAATCCTAAGTGATAAAATAAAATAATAATGTATGATCGAGTATCTTTTTTATTATCTCCTATTTCATATATTCATATACGTCAGTATAAGGGTGTAAATGAACTGAATCGAGCCAATTATTGAGTTGCTCAAATTTGGTTCATAAAATTTATCGAATCTAAAATAAAGTTTGATTAAAACTCATTTAATTACCGAGTCGAGTATGATTTCGAATCGAGCCCGGGTAGTTTGAACTTTTCGAACGAATATGATCCGAATATCAATAAAAATTGTAGTTTAAAAAGGTTTGAATAATTTATCAAATTTAAAATCTGCTTTTATTTGAATCGTTTATATTTCGAGTCGAGTTCGAATCTAACTTTTAGTTAAGCGAATATGAATTAAGCCCAAATCATTTGGTTCATTTTATAGTCTTATGTCAATATTTAATAACAATATAAAATTTGATATCATATATAACAAGTTAACAACACTCTTAATTGATAATTAAGTTATAGTAATATATCGTACCTTTCGCATATGGACATGTTTCAAAGTCTCCTCAAGTATTTGTTCGCGATACTCGGCCTCACATAATGATGTAATTTCATTAGGATCACCTTCAAATATCCTATGTACACAAAATGCAGATGGATTATATATATATATATATATATATATATGGCTCCTGCTAATTTATGAAATTTTATTTCTTTAAGAACTCATGTAGAATTGAAAGGGAGTATTTTTCATTAAAAGAAATACCTTAGTCTTTTCTCCATATCCTCCAACTGGCTCTTACATCTCATAATCTCTTGTTGTAAATCCTGTTGTGAATTAATCCATGTAAATTAATTATAAGGCTAGTATCCAAAAAAAAAAAAATTAATAAACATGACAGGTGAAATATTAATTTCTCTTGTTGTACATCTGTTATGAATTAATCCATGTAAATTAATTATAATGCCAGTATCCAAAAATATTAATAAAAATGACAGGTTAAGTACTAATTTGGTTGATGAATTATTAGAGGGTAATTAATTTTCACAGAAAATACCTCAAGCTGGGAATCCACACTCACTGGGCTGCTTCATATATATCACAGAAAAAAGTAAAAGAACAAATGGAGTTAAAATAATTACACAGAAACTGGCTATATATCATTGAAATTTAAACATCAGGATCACAACCCTAAAAAATACGAAATAAACTAATAGATGAAAAGGTAATTTGGATAGCAAACTAAGACTCTGGACCTGGTTGGATTTTGAGCTTGATCAGCTTCATCTTTCAACTTACCAAGAGCCCTCTGGAGAAACTGCAAAAAAATACAAGAATTCATCATTTTAGACAAACTTATCGCGACTATATATATATATATATATATATATATATATATATATATATATATATATATATATATATATATATATAGTTAGTTTGAGACATAATTTAAACGCACAAACCCAACCACCGTAAGATTTGAAACTCCACCTTCTTGGTACACAGAGAATGGGGGTAAAGTTATCGCGAATACTTAATTTAAAAATTTATTTAAAATTTTTATCCCCAAACCCTTGAAATGATATATAGTACTAGTCAAGGAAAATCGGTTACCTCTTGGTTGTGCAATCTTCACGATTGTGTGGTGATACATATGAGGACAGATCCATAATATAAGGAAGGAGAGATGAAAAAAAAAACCCATCAAACATATATTCAGACAAGAAAGAAATTATTGGCATACAAATGATGAAATAATCAAGATTTTTCTTACCGGCCCCGTTCATGTTCCGGAAGGTTCACATACCGTGCCACGATTTCTTCAATGCTAATTTCACAATCCAAATTCACCCAAAAAAAAAGTAAAAATAAATAAATTATTTTTTCTAGAAAGAAAAAATCATAACTTTACTCAAAATCCAGATTAGGGTATATATACATACAAATATATATGTTTGTATATATTTATATATAATTTACCTTCGATTTCCTGAGAATAAACTGAGTCTACCAGAAGGAGAAAACATGATGAGAGCAACATCAACATCACATAGAACAGAAAGTTCATAGGCTTTCTTGATGAGCCCATTTCTTCTTTTTGAGAAAGTGACCTGCCTGTTAGTTGTGTTCTCTATTTTCTTGATCTGAAGCTTCACTCTCCCCATAATTATATTTTATTTGAATACCCTATTCCTTTACTAAATTTGGAAGATCACCCTTTTAAGGAAAGTGGACTAAATACAGAGATCAAGAAAGGAAGGTGATATATTAATTAAAATATTAAATGAGTTTGTTTTTTCAAAATAAATACAAGTATATGATTTAAAGATAAATATTGATGAGGATTGAAAAAGTTGCTACAGATGAGAAGATGAGCGGAAAAGAAGGGGATGATGGAGTAATGAAGGAGATGAGAATGGATTATTTGTCAGTGTTAGGCCATTTTGAGAGAGATGACGAGAGAAATTGAGAGCTGGCGCGGTGCATTTCCATTTCTTGGCCATTGAGGATGGATTCTTCATGGCTGATTTTTGATTATATTACGTGGTGTGGGAATGGGGCCCGGCTGGGGAATGATCCTCTCCATTCATGTATTGAGATGGATATCGTGTGTTCTTACTTTGACGAGCAACACGTGTTATTTAGAATATTAAACGGAAGATGTTGTGCCATTAAATGCTCTCTACGCTTCACAATAAAAGACTCGTTTGCAAAATTTATGTTTCTAAGGATATCTTTTACATATATTTATTTTTATATATGATAAATATTTAGTTATTTTTTATAAATTCTGCGAAAATACATAGACAACATTCCTTCAATCTGAAATATTTAAGTTACATATATATTAAAGCTGAGAGTAGACTTGACAATTTAAGTTGAGAACCATCTAGTTAACCAAAACTACTTGGGTCTTATTGGGTTGGTTAACTAATTTTTATGTTACGGGTTGATTTGATTTTAAACCCATATTATGAATTAAAAATAGGACCAATTACATATTATAGTACATTTTTAGAAATAATTACAACAACAGTGCATAAATAAAATAATTAAAAAGGTAATACATTTTTCCATATTTATTTACAAAATTAATGTAATTGGGCCAATGTAGTGACTTGGTTCGGAAATGTGACTGAGAAGTATGTGAATATAGAGAAGAGTGGGAGTATGTTAAGGAGGAGACATGCAGAAGTAGTGAGTGAGAGTTATGGTGAGCTGAGGGAGCACTACGTGAAAGAGGCCGGCTACGGGAAAGAAACGGGACGACGGCCATTTATAATACACTTCACGGGGTGTTCACCTTGCAGTGGGGACCACAACCAGGCGTATGCAGGAGATTCCTGCCAGGAAGGGATGGAGAGCGCTTCCCATATGGATTCGGTTTTTAAACTCTTATGGTGTGCATCTATCTATCTATCTTGTTTACAGAAAAATTTCTATTGGTGGAAGAGATGGCTACGTTTTACGCTTTTACAGAGGATAGCAAGTTGCAATGTAAAGCAAAGCTAGTCTAGTAGTATTAGTACATGATAAAGCTAGTCTAGTAGTAGAGTACATGAGTATATATATTTGATAAAGGCCTCTGCTTCATATCCTTGGTCAGACTATGTCATGCTTTGTGATTTTTTCATAGTGCAGTTGGTATCCAAACTTTCATACAAAAGTAACCAAACCGTCATATCAAGGTAACTAAACCTTCATACCAAGGTAACCAAACCTTCATACAAAGGTAACCAATCCACCTCTACACCTGCAGTTTTTTCATAATGCAGTTGGTAACCAAATATTTATACTAAGGTAACCAAACCTTCATACCAAAGTAACCAATTCACCTCCACACCTGCAGTTTTTTCATAGTGCAGTTGGTAACCAAACCTTCATACCAAGGTAACCAAACATTCATACGAAGGTAACCAAACCTTCATACCAAGATAACCAATCCACATCCACACTTGCAGTTTTTTCATAGTGCAGTTGGTAGCCAAACCTTCATACCAAGGTAACCAATTCAGTTTTATTAGGTTACCAATTTATTTTGAATGTGGTGCAGTTGGTAGCCAACTCTTCATGCAGTTGGTAGCCAAACTTTCATACCAAAGTAACCAATTCAGTTTTATTAGGTTACCTTCATAGTGCAGTTGGTAACGAAGCCTTCATATCAAGGTAACCAAACCTTCATACCAAGGTAACCAATCCACCTCAAAACCTGTAGTTTTTTCATATTGTAGTTGGTAACCAAACCTTCATACCAAGGTAACCAAACCTGCATTTCTGTCTTTTGATTAATCTATTGATGGTCCTTGGGAAAAAATGATCCCGTATTATTGTTTTCCTCTGAATTGACTTATGGACAAGGTTATTTCTTTTTCTTTCTTTCTATTACTTTTTATAAAATTTTAGAATTCATGGTTTCTCTGCAGGTTGTGAAGTTTTTTGTGGACCCAGATTCCTTTCAGAAGATAAAATTTGTTAACCACAATAACAAAAAGGAATGTCATGAAGTCCTTTTTTGATGTCGAAAACCTGCCAAGTGAGTTTGGGGGGAAAACAACCACGAAGAATTTTAGAGACTAATGGCCCAGTAAGATTCTGGTGTAGATCGCGGCGGCGGCAGAGGAGGAAGATGACGAGGGAGGAAGATGACGAGAAAATATTTTTTTTGTTTTTCCTCCTTTTGATTTGAATTTTGAATTATGGATTTGTTTTTGTTGTTAGATCCCAAATATTTGAATTTGAATTATTAATTATGCCAATTATTTTCTCCTTGATTTTAGGGTTGTTTATTAATGTAAAATTGAATGGTTTGAATTTATTGTCTTATTTTTGTAATTATTTTGTGGATACACTAATGTTGTAATTACTTTCTAATTGTTGTATATTAATGTAAAGGACCCTTAAAAATATGGGCTGAAACTAGTTTAACTAGTTTTGACCCCATATTAATCAAGCCAGGCCAGCCTTGTCACTAAATTTGGAAACTGAACTGGGTCCTCGGGCAAGGTGATTCAGGACATAAATGAGAACTTCTGCTCGCTCTTTTTTGTTTTCCAATAGTCTTACACTCTGTTTCTGAGTTTTAAAATGGACAGAAAAGAAAAGAAATAGACGAAAAATTTAAGTTTTCTTTTCAATTCCTATGTTTCTGAGTTTTTTAATAAACGGAAAAGAAAAGAAATGGATAGAAAACTTGGTCACTTTTCCTGCCAAAGTTTTTCATCTAAAATTGGCCTGATTTGGACAGATTTTTTTTTGAAATAAGTAATATTTTTATAATTCCCATATTATCTTCAATTTTCAAACAATATTTGACCAAAATTACCATCACCCACATGAAGATTTGAGAAGTACTTCAGTTTTCTTTTCCAAATCCTTCTCGTGGGAACAAGAAAATAATTGAAATTAATATAATTGAAAAATAGAAGAATTTTATTGTTCTTCATTACCTCCCCTTTAGACACAGGCAACCAATTAAGAGGAAAAGTATAAAGTGTATATATAAATGAGACAGCTAAAATCTGGAGATGGAGAGAAGTAAAAGAGAAGAAAACAATCAATCCATATATGGACCAAATTAAATACCTATTTAGCTTCAATGCTTCTCTGCCTGCAGTACCTTTTTGTTGTTTATTAATTAGTATATATTATACTACTTTTTAGATAATTTACGATTTTTATTATTGTATTGATTAAAACTAAAATTCATATTAATTTTGAGTTTGAAAATATTTGAAGTTAACTTTGAAAAAACAAAAATAATTTTATATTTTAGAATGAAAGGAGTAGTATATATTTTCGGATCTTCTCCCAGCTGAATGACAAACCTCCCTTTCTTCACTCTAGAGCTTCCTCTTTTCGCCTCTCTCTATATTGGCTCCCCTCCCCCTAACTAAATATATTGTCAATTTATCAAACATTTTAGCCACTGATAATATATATATATATATATATATATCGTTAGTTAGTTAGTTACTCTTAACATTAATATGTTAGTAATTTTTCCATGCGCCCCTGTTCTTTCAGGATTCCTTTGTCTCTATGTATTGTAGTTTTTAACTTACTTTAACTCAAATTCACATTTTTATATATTTAACAATGTATATTTATCTTGCATATTTTTATTCATGGTTCAATGGTTATAATTAATAGAAAAGGTAAATTTGTAAAAGTGATATTTTTCTTTTCTTTTCATTGGAACTCAAAAACGCAAGAAAAGAAAATTTTTAAATTTTCTATTCTTTTCTATTAAAAACTCAAAAATAACACAAAGAAAAACTTCAAGTTTTCTATTCTTTTCTGTTCTGTTCTAATTTAAGTTTTCTATTCTTTTCTTTTTCGTCCAAAACTCAGAAACAGAGTGTTAAAGTATGATTGTAAATTTCTATTCCCAGTTGCTTGATCAATTTTTTAGATTTATAATAATTATACTGTTTAAGATTAAATAAATCTATATTGATTTGAAGCTTGAATTTATGATTTGACTCTTAAAGGTTAAAATGGATACATTTTTTTAATTTTCTTTCATTTACACCATAACTATAAAACTACTATAATACTTATCCGTTCCAAAAATAAAAATAAAAAATTAACTTGATTTTTTTCCTTAAATAATTTATAAAATTTTAAAATTGGTAGGACATTTATTTGAGTTTGATTAATGTAATAGTTGATAGTGTAAATTACTTTTTAAAAAAAAAAAGACTACTAACACAAAATTGTTGTTTTGAAAATGAAAATAAATTTATATGACACTTTAAATTTTAGTATTTTACAAATTAATTAAAATCAAATTTGAATGAAACTGTTTATGTTTAATAAACTAATTTTTAAAATATTATTTGAACCATTATTTTTAACTAATACAAAATTGTTGTTTTGAAAATGAAAATAAATTTATATGACACTTTAAATTTTAATATTTTGTAAATTAATTAAAATCAAATTTAAATGAAACTGTTTATGTTTAATAAACTAATTTTTAAAATATTATTTGAACTTTTTTTTAACTAATACAAAGCGATAACGTTGAACAATTGGCCAGGAGAAATTAAGACTTGGGCCTATAACTTTGTACCCTTATCCCTATATGGACTTCACAGTTTTTCAGTAATAAACAATCCACAAAATGTACATTTTAGCCTGCATGGTTGGGGTTAAAAATTTTAAGTATATGATGATAAATTATTATTATTTTTAAAAAAATACTAATTTTACAAGATTATCTCTTGTCCTCTCGAATGACTTTTTTATTTATTTTTTTGTCTGGGGAAGATGTCTTCCTACTAGACTATATCACTTTTGTTTTCTTAACAGAAATTTTATATTTTCGAATAAATATTTAATGTTCAAAATTCAAATGATAATATTTTTAATTATAATAAGTTATATTTCTCAACCATCACGTGTTAAAAGAGAGAGAGAGAGATGAATATGATAATAAGTAAAATATCATCACAACTAAAATGAGTATATGTTCCTCCACCACCATCTCATGTAAAAAGAAATCTCAATAAAACGAACACTTGGAGAAGATAACAGTCTCCATGAAATTAAAGCAATATGCTTTATTACTTAGTATAGTAACTTAAACTCACTAGTATGAAAACTGACAACATAAGTTATTAAGTTCATTACTTTACTTGGATGTAGTTTTTGTACCAGACGGTGACACAACCAGGGTGGACCAAATTATCCCAAAATAACTGACACACTTTACATTCAAAAACACTGTCCTTTTCATCACCCACCAACCTCAGGAAAACTGTTGGTTGAAATTAAAGGAAATAAAGCATAACCATGCATATATATATATATATATATGGGTAAGGGCAAAGGTGCAAAAATACCCCTATGGTTTACCCCGAAATCCCACTTCCACCTTGAACTTTTTTTTTCCAAAAGTACCCTTGACGTTATAAATTTCAGGTCAACTCTACCCCTCCCGTTAACGGAGGGGCCACCTAGACTAACGTGGCTGACGAGGCTGGACAAAATTTGGTGACAAGGCATTCTTCTCGGATCTATATTCTCTCTCTAAAGCTTTCTCTCTAAACCCAACTCCATTTTCTCTATCTAAAGTTCTCTCTATAAACTCATTCTTCTTAAATCTATTTTTCTCTCTAAACCCATTCTCTAAAACTTCTGGAACTAATGATTTGTTGAAGATTTATTGAACTATTGATATTGACCGGTGATATTATCCAAAATTTTCCTTCCAGATCCCCAATTTGCATGTGCTCTGATGTTAGCTCTTTTTTCTCTTGCAATTTTTTTTGGTTTTCTTCTCACTTTCGATGGTGATGATTGGTTGGAGATATGTGAGGATGACTGGAAATGAGAAGGAGTTTTGGGTGGAGGTCGATTTTTCATGATACCGATTTAGGTTGATTTCTTCCCATGATTTTGGTTTAAATTGATCTGATCTTGTCTTGGCTTTGAAAAATCTTGGGTTGTGTTCCAATAATCAGATCTTTGTTTCATGAACGATTTTTGTTCAGATCTATGGATGATGAAATTGTAGATTTTTTTTTGATTTAAATTATAAAATATGTTATTACGTTTTTGCCCTTTTAAAGCCATGTGGTTGTTGGGCTTGAGTCCAGGTGTCAACCTCGTCAGCAAAATATGTCCACGTGTCAGCCACGTTAGTCTAGGTGGCACATCCGTTAACGGGAGGGGCAGAGTTGACCTGAAATTTATAACGTCAAGGGTACTTTTGGAAGAAAAAAAAGTTCAAGGTGGAAGTGGGATTTCGGGGTAAACCACAGGGGTATTTTTGCACCTTTGCCCTATATGGGTAATGATCCATAGCATCTATTTGCTATGGATCAAAAAGTGACAAATAGCATCCTAACCTTTCATTACAAAAAGCAAGGGCTGTGATTTCAACAGGTTTTTCTGTCCTCAATGAACAAACAATTGGTAACACATCTAATATCCACACATACACAAAAGTAATGTTTTCTTTGTTCTTACAAATTATTCGGTTTTCGATTATTTGGTTATTTCATAATTCAGATATTTGTTCGGATAGTAAAATTATGTTAACCGAATAGACATTTCAGTTCGGTTATAATCGAATACTTGGCCCTAATTATTATAATGATTGTTTTGGACGAGTAAGCATACCGAATAATGTAAAATGCATATTTTATAGTTGAAATGAGGAGGATGGCAAGTATTATGCACAAATAAAAACTGTTGTTATTGCCAGAAAAATATTTATACTGTAAGAGAAAATATACATTTAGCGACATATTTGCACTTATTTTAATAGCACTTTGAACTTTCAGTTATACTTATTTATCTGACAACATAATTATTACTTTGACATTATAAATGACCTAAATAAAACTTTTAAAAAGCTAATCTAAGAGGTAGCTCATTAGCAATGAGCGTTTGATAAGTGTACTGTGTGATTCATTTGTTTCGGGGAAAATATTTCCACATTTTTAGATGTTTGGCGTGACATTGAAAATGTGGTGAACCAAAATCAATGACTCCGTACTTATTTAATATTAGTTTTTGGGAAAACTTACATGTTTTCAAATATACAATTCCTTCCTAAAAGTTTACCACAAGTCATTTTTTTCATGGAATAAAAGGAGCCGATTACTTAAGTACTTTTGTGAATAAAGTACATTAACTGGATTAATTAGGAGATTTTGATGTGTTATCACGGAGTTTTCTTTTGTGGTTCGTATTGCTGTGTGTGTGTGTGTATATATATATATATATATATATATATATATATATATATTGCAATTTCAGGTACCTCACTTTAAACAATGAGGATTGATTCAATCCTTTTTCTTTTTGTTAAGCACTTGTAGTTCTATATCTTAAATGGCCTTAACCGTATAGTTATGGTTTGCAGGATTTTAATTTGATGATACTTATTTTTCTTCTTGTGAAACACATTGGATCATATGAAGTGGAAAGTTTTGAAGAAGAACTACCAGTTGGAGAAATTAGTGAGACCTATATTGATGCCCAAACGCATTTAGATTGCCTTACAGAACAGATGAAGAAGATGAGGAATCCGGAAAATTTAGCTCTTCCGTGGATTTATACAGTGGGAAGATGTGTGCGATCTGATACGATGCACCACGAAAATGCTTCTTTGTTCCTTGTGCTCATTGTGCCACTCATTATGGCTGTGCTCGAAGGTACTTGGAAAAACAAATTCATGAAATGTTTTGACTAGTAATGTATCACCCCAGTCTCATATAATCTGATATGTATATAAGGTTTCAAGTTATTATCAATAGTACCTTCAGTCATTACTTTTTTGACGAGGCTATCGTAGACTGAGATGACTTAAGAAAATACTATTGAGACAGTGGATTGAGTCTTGGTACACTATGATTTGATTCGAACTCTGAATTTGATATGGTTTGTTACAAGTAAATACTATGAAAATCTCATTGGGATGCCTTTTTGCAGGATTATGGATGGGGAGAACAAGGTGTGTCCCATATATCGAAGGCTGCTTATCCGGAAAGTAAGAAAATTAATAGATCCTCATCTGTTGAATTTGTTTGAGAATTTGGATATGTAGATGGAATGAGTATCTATACATACTAATTAATATGTAAAGATGGGACTGATTTTATAATGTGCAAAATCTTCTGCATCTGCTCTAAATGATCAATAGGAGTATATATGGTACTGCAATCTGAATGCAGTAAGCTATGTAGGTAATGAACAATTAACTGATCTCTTCCATGTAAATTTCCCCTGCAAATTGAATTCATGAGTGAAGGGAGTAGAGTAGGGAAGCCTTATATAGTCCCTTAAATATGAGCTATTGTATTTATATACATATTGCTCTATTTGATTTTGGAATCAACTTCATTGATATATTTTACTTACTTTTCATTGGTCGGAACAACTTTTCGGGTAATCCAAGCAAGGAGTAACTGTATAGATCGAAATACAGCAAATTGAACTTGATGAATGTTATTTACTTTATTTTTCTGTTTAATATTTCTTTTAATTGGATTAGAATTAAAGAAACAAGCACATAAAATTTCCCCCGTACCCTGCTGATAGCCTGATATAGAGTTTGTTCGACTATCATCGTTTGCGGTAGTAGTATTTGGACATCTAAACGTATCACACTAATTTTGGTGTGTTGCGTTTGAGGCTCAAACGTTGCGTTTGTGAGTTAAATAAACTGTATTTAAAATAAGTTGCTACTAGAGGAATAAGATTTTTAAGTGCGTTTAGACTTCTAAACGCACTAAACGCTGACTAACCAAACATACACATAATGTCTTTGTGAAAAATCAATGGATCTACCTTAAATTTGAAAAAGTTTTGTTAGCACCGCTGCACCAGAGTCTCTCTAAAAATATACTCCATCCGTCTCAAATTATAAGATCAATATTGATTTTTTAAAAGTCAATTTCAAACTCATAATTAACATGAATTCATTTAGTTTTTATCAATACAATTATAAATATCGCAAACTACCTAAAATGTATTACTAAATATAAGATTTACTCCATACGTCCTCAAAATGACGAGCAAAGTACAAATTTTACACGTATTAAAAAAATAAAAGTAAAGAAAAGAGAGTAAATAAAGTTCTAATTTTCTCCTTAGTGGTCCCACAAGATTCATAAAGTGATAAATAATTTTATATTTTTATATTAATGAACCCCCTTTACTTTATGTATTTTATCTCATTTTTTTAGAAATAAAAATAATTATATTTTTAGTTATACTTTTGTGAACGATGAGAGTATTATTTTGATAACTTAAATGAATTGGGTCAATGAGTGAGGAAAAAGGACTACCTAATAGATGGATAGCCTTTTGACTAAAAGGATGTACCCAATTAATTCATCTACAAGGGTTAGAGCATCTCCAGCAGCACAATTCTAGACTAAATATAGTCTAGGATTTATCTTCCTTCTCCAGCAGTTGGACTAAATATAGTCCGTGACTATATTTGAAGCACCAAAAGGACTAAATCAAGGAATTTGATAGTCCATGGACTATAATTTTAATTATATTTAAATGGGAGAGTGGAAGGATTATTGGAGTTTTTTTGAATTCATTGATTATTTTAATCTTTTTATATTATAGTCCACGGGATAGTCCATCTGCTGGAAAGATCGAAGACTAAAGGACATTTGTTGATGTCATATAGACTAAATATAGTCCATGAGATAGTCTAGCTATTGGAGATGCTCTTAGGCAACTTGTAGCCTTTGTTTTCGCTACAAGGACGGTGATTTATACTGTCCATCTGATCTAGCTGCTGTAAGGTATAATTTTGTATACATCTCTTTTTCCACAATTAAATAAGATAAAAGAGAAAAGATAAGATACGTAGATTATTTGCTCAGTTCTAAAATATAGGATAAGTATTAATTTTTTAAAAGTTAATTTAAAATATTTTAAATTTAAAATTAACATGATTCATTTGAATTTCAGTAACAATCTTTTACATAATTAATAATATTTTCGACAATTTATGATATTTATAATTAGATTTATAAAACTAAAATAAATTCATCTATATATATTAATAATTTAAAAAGTTAATATTAATCCTACATTTTAGAACATATGAGGTATATATCATTTGGGATTAAAAATTTAAAACTCATCAAAGTTGGTTATATTAACATTGACCAATTGGCCAGCGCGCAGGCTTGGTCTAGTCGGCTTGTTTCGAACTGGACCAGGAGAAATTAAGATTTGGGCCTTTAACTTTGTACCCATAACCTCCCTATATTGCACCAATAAACAGTCCACAAAATATACTCCCTCCATCCTCAAAGAGATGGTTTAAGGTACAAATTTGACCTTCATCTGATTTTGTTTAGGAACAGATTTCAACACGACCTTACACAAATTTGAACATGTGATATCTTGCACACTAATGTTGTGTTTGGTTGGTGGGAATGGAATGGAATGAGCTGGGAATGGAATGACCATTCCTTCTGGAATGACTAAAAACATGTTTGGTTAGTCAGTTGAAATGAGCATTCCATTCTTTAGTTATTTCATTCCTATCTAAAATATTATTTTTCATTTCCTTTCTAAATAAGTGGGTTTATTTCATTCCCTTCTGCTTCGTTCATTTTATTATTGGTAAACAGTTTATCTGAAATATAATAAGCTTATTAGTAAACAACTTATTATTGATAAACAACTTATTATTCAAACAGCTTATTATTGGTAAACAACTTATTTAAACAACTTATTATTGATAAACAACTTATTATTCAAACAGCTTATTATTGATAAACAACTTATTATTCAAACAGTTTATTATTAGTAAACAACTTATTATTCAAACAACTTATTATTGGTAAACAGCTTATTATTGATAAACAACTTATTTAAACAGTTTATTGGTAAATAACTTATTATTTAAACAGTTTATTGGTAAATAACTTATTATTTAAACAGCTTATTGGCAAACAACTTATTATTTAAACAGCTTATTATTGGTAAACAGCTTATTCGTAAACAACTTATTATTTAAACAGCTTATTGGTAAACAACTTATTATTGATAAACAACTTATTAATAATTAACAACTGATTATTTAAACAGCTTATTGACAAATAACTTATTATTGGTAAACAGCTTATTATTTAAACAGCTTATTAGTAAACAAGTTATTATTGATAAACAACTTATTATTGGCAAACAACTTATTGGTAACCAACTTATTATTTAAACAGCTTATTATTTAAACAACTTATTAGTAAACAACTTATTATTTAAACAGCTTATTGGTAAACAACTTATTATTTAAATAGCTTATTATTGATAAATAGTTTATTAATAGTAAACAACTTATTATTTAAACAACTTATTGGTAAATAGCTTATTATTGGTAAACAACTTATTAGTAAACAACTTATTTAAATAGCTTATTAGTCCTTATTATTGGTAAATAACTTATTATTTAAACAATTTATTATTTGAACAACTTATTGGTAAACGACTTATTTAAACAGCTTATTGGTAAATAACTTATTGTTTATTATTGGTAAACGGCTTATTGAAATAACTTATTGGTAAACAACTTATTGTTTATTGTTAGTCCTTATTATTGTTAATCAAGGTTTTTTTTTAAAAAAAAATCATGCATGAAAGTGTTTATTTGAATTTTAAATGCATAAAAATATTAAAAAATATTTTTCTAGTGAAGATGTTCTTTTAGTTCTATTTAATTTATTTTTTTCACTCATTTTTATAAGTTAGTAGTATATAAAAAATGAAAAAAAATCATTTCACATCTCATTCATAATGTAATTCATGTAAACCAAACACTTAAAGTAGAATGGTGATTCTATTCCTGACGGAATGAATGAACAAACCAAACATAAAAATGAGAATGACCATTCCATTCCCATTCTCATTCCCATTCCATTCCTTAAGTCATTCCATTCCTTAAGCCATTCCATTCCATACATGCCAAGGAATGAGAACCAAACACAGTATAAGAAAGATATTTTACCACTAGACTATATTTTTTTAGTCTTCTCAACTAAAATTCTATATTTACGAATAAATATTCGATGTTCAAATTTATATTAAGTCATATTTCTCTAACGTGTAATTAGAGAGAAGAAATATCAACTAAAAATGAGTATATATTCCTCCACCACCGTCTCATGTAAAAAGAAATCTCAGTTAAATGAACACTAAAAAAAGATAATAGTCACCAATAATCTTTGACTCAGTTGGTGTACTAGACTCGTTACTAAATAAGAGGTTTTAGATTCAATTCTACCCCAAATTAACAAAAGAAAAAAATATGCTTTATTGTTAAGAAACAAATCCTCATTTTGTATTGCATATCACTCATTGTGGATGATGGTAAACTCACGAGTATGTATTCAAACTGAGTCCTCCTACGGGGATATTTTTTTGGGATATGAAAATTGGACATTTCCATATCCCAAAAAAAACAACAACAACATAATTATAAAAAAAACATAATAAAAAAAATGTCTAATTTCCATCAAACACATAATTATCCCAAAATAACCATAATTAAGTCCCCCCTAATAAACATAATTAATGTCTAATTATTTTTTTTGGAATATGGAAATATCTAATTTCCATGTCTTAAAAAAATGTACTTATTCAAACTAACAACATAATTAAGTTCACTTACTTGGATGTATGTAGTTTTTGTACCAGACAGGGTGAGACTTTTCTTAACCAGGGTGGGACCAAATTATCCCAAAATAACCGACACACCTAACATTCAAAAACATTACCCTTTCCATCACCCACCAATCTCAAGAAAACTGTTGGTTGAAATAAAAGGGAAAAAAAAGCATAACCATATATTAATTATCCCCAATATCTACTCAATTTTTTTTCATAGACCATCAGCTCAGTATTGGAGTGAGAAACAATTATGGGTTTTTTCTATATGGATTCTCCAACAAGTCATTATTGAGCTCGGTAAAGAAATGAAATGTGTCTAATTATGTGATTTTCGGATCATATTGTATTGCAGCTACTGGCAAGGTAACATGTTTCTAATTGTTTTTAGCTTGAATAATTCTTTATTTTGGGATTCTATTTGTGGTTGGGAGTTCTGATTGAGATGAGTTGCTCAATTTGTTCAATCTTTACTTGAACAGGGAAACAAAATTACGAAACTTTGCTGCCAATTTCAACTGGTTTTTCTGTCCTCAATGAACCAACAATTGGTGACACATCTAATATGCACACATACACAAAAAGTAATGTTTTTTTTTTGTTCTTACAAATTACTGTCATAACGATTGTATTGGATGAGTAAGAATACCGAATAATGTAATTAAAATGCATATTTAATAGTCGGAAAAAGGAAGATGACAAGTATTATGCACAAATAAAGGTGGTTGAAAATGCCATAACAATATTTATATTGTCGGAGCAAATGTATATTTAGCGATATATTTACACTTGTTCTAATAACACTTTAAAACTTTCAACAACACTTATTTATCTGACAGCATAATTATTATTTTGACATTATCTATGACCTAAATAAAATCCTTAAAAAGCAAATCCTAGGAGTTTGCTCACTATTTTTTTTGAAGTCTCACTTTTTGAAAAGTACAATATAATTCATAATCAAGTACTATATCATCTCTATTACAATATCAAGAATCAATCAAACATCACTAGAAGAGAAAGAAATAAACTCACAAACCAAACAAGCCTTAATTATATAAATGAGGAAATACACTTCACATAAAAAAGAAATAAACTCACTTAAGTAAAAATCGGACCTGAAACCTAAAGATCACAACACCTCAGTTTTAACCGCTAGACTAAGATCTCATCGGCAATGAACATTTGATAAGTGTATTGTGTGATCCATTTGTTTCAAGGAAAGTGTTTCCACATTTTTAGATATTTGGCGTGACATTGAAAATGTGGTCAACGAAAATCAATTTACGATTCCTTACACATTTAACTTAGTTTTTGAGAAAAATTACATGTTTCAAATATACAAATCCTTTCTAAAAAATTGCCACAAATCAATTTTCCCATAAAATATTTGGTTGAAACCAGTTTGTGAATAAAGGGCAACTACTAATAAACTGGATAAATTACTTGCAGGGAGATCTTGATGAATGGTATCATGTGCTTTGTTTTGTGGTTTCGTATTGCTGTATATATTGTAACTTCAGGTATTACACAATGAAAATATTTTTTTTTCTTTTGTTGCTAAATAGAAGATACTTTTCCTTTTTGTTACACTTGTAGCTGTATATGGCCTCAACTGTTTAGTCATGGTTTGCAGGATTTTTGATGATACTTATTTTTCTTCTTGTGAAATACATTGGAGCATATATAGAGGAACAACCAGTTGGAGAAATTAGTGAGACCTCCCCACTGATGCCCCAAAAATCATTTCGATTGCCTTACAGAACAGATGAAGAAGATGATCAGGAGTCTAGCTCTTCCGAGGATTTATACAACGGGAAGATTTGCGCGATCTGCTATGATGCGCCACGAAACTGCTTCTTTGTTCCTTGTGGTCATTGTGCCACTTGTTATGGATGTGCTCGAAGGTACTTCACCTGAAAAAACAGGCTCATGAAGTGTTTTGACTAGTAATGTAACACCACATTCTTACATCGGAACGAGAGCTGCTCTCCTCTACACTATTTCCTCTATAATTTTTCATACTTGCAATCTCAGTTGTACACGTGTCGAAATATGTTACAAGTATAACTTGCAATCTCAATGTGTACAAGTGAGATTGCAAATATGGAGGAAATAGTCTGGAGGGAAACAGCTCTCCATCGGAACATATGAGCTAATTTGATATGTATATGAGATCCTAAACTATTATTAATAGTACATTCAGTTATGATATTTTGAGTAAGTCTGCGGTGTACTAATATGACCTAAGAAAATACTATTAAGACAATAGATTGAGTCTTAATACCTTATTATTTGATTTGAATTCGAGATTTGATCCGGATAGTTACAGGTAAATACTATGAAAATTTTATTATTATGCCTTTTTTGCAGGATTATGGATGGGGAGAACAAGGTGTGTCCCATATGTCGAAGGCTTATCCGCAAAGTAAGAAAATTAAAAGGTCCTTAAGAGTTGCACTCTAGAATTTGTTTGAGAAAATTTAGATATGTGGATGGGAATGTATCCGCACTAGGGTATTTATAGAAAATTGTTATTTTTATAAGTAAAAATTGATATTTTTATAAGATCTTTCTTACATAAATCTGAGATCCATTCATTATTAATGCGGAAAAAAAACTTGTAAAATTATTAATTTTAATTGTGAAAATATCAATTTCTTACTGTGGGAGTAGTTATTTGTTGCTGCCCCTTTTGTCAAAAAGTAGTAGTTGTTGTAGTTTATTTTCAACGGGTGAGGACCAAGGACTACCTAAAAGCTAGGTAACCTTTTGACTAACAGCATATATGTACCCGGCTGCCCCATTAATTCCTCCCCAAGAGTCTTCGAAAGAGTATACTATTGGAGGTTTAGCTAGTGAACGTTTGGGCGGGCGATACAGAATGATCCTAAAATATGGGAAATATCAAAACTGATAGTTGCACATTCTCTCTCCAAGTATCTGAAGTTTGTAAGGTATAATAATAAGATAAATTATATATATACATATATATGTATGTGTATATATTTATATGGAAAATAATATATATGTTAACAAATTTAGATTGTGATTGATATGGAATTCTAAGCTATAAAATAGAATAATAATGTGTGTTAATTTTTTCTTATCCAATGTTGATATTTACTATTAACATAAATTTATCGTTATATATAACAGGAATATATATATATATATATATATATATATATATCATAAAATATTGATGACTACTAACTAGTTTGAATTCCACGTACTAAAATTATGAATTTTTTTGGTATATAAGAAAACTAGTTTGTCTGAAAAAAATTTAAACTTTAACCACTCCTAAGTAAAACAATTTTAAACTATAAGGTTAAGTATAGATGTAAAAATGAAAAGATATTTAAATTAATATTATGATTAAATAAAGAAAAACAAGAATGTAGTTTTTTGAATTTTTATATATTGTTTTATTCTAATCTTAATTGCTTAATTGTTCATATATATTTTGTTCGGTTGAGGTCCTTGAAATTTTTTTTCTAAAGAATTATATCATTTGATTGATGGAGGACATTTAATTATTTATAGGTATTCATTTGATTGAGAATTTTTGTGTGGTTGCGGTCCTTGTAGATTTCTTGAATCAAGATGAAAATTATAAATAATTTTAAGAAATAAAATTTTATAGAATTTTTTGCAAGAGTGTTTAGTAATTTCTGATGATCGATACTTTATAAATTTCATTATATATAGTCCATTAATATTTCATTCTATATTTAATTTTTAATTTTTATAATATTAATAATTTAATAATTAAAATATTACCTAGATTTACTGTTCGCTGCTGTTGTTGGTGGTTGCAATTGCACAACTACTCTCTCGGTCTTCAAAATAAATAAAATATATTTTTTACACATATTAAAAATAAAATAAAATAAAATAACATAGTAATAGAAATTTAAATTTATCCTTAGAGATTATACAAGATTACATAAAATGATAAGTATTTTAATTTTACTTTTTATATTAGTGAACTCTATTAAATGACATATTTATCTTTCATTTTATATACCGTACTTTATTTTTGTGGATAAATAAAATTAAACCATTAGTCTATATTATACAAGAAGAAATAGAGAAGAAGGAAAACAAATAAAAAGTCAAATAATTTATAAAGAGAAAATATATATATATATATATATATATATATATATATATATCGTGAAATCTATTACTTTGTCATGTATGTGCCAATACAACACGTGTACTTCTCCAATTGGGCAAACGTTGTAGATAAATAATAGACCCACCGTCCCATCACAAACACCCCTTGATCTGTTTCCAAGATTCTTGTAACCACGCATACATGGAGTACACCATCTTCTTCTACCTCTTTCTCCTATTTTCATCCTTATTTCTATTCACCAAACAGCTCCTTAACAAAATCCAAAACCTCCCACCAAGCCCATTCCCAGCTCTACCGATTCTGGGCCATCTATACCTCCTGAAGAAACCACTCCACCGCACTTTGGCCAAGATCTCAGCCCGTCACGGCCCAATTCTCCTCCTCCAGTTCGGCTCCCGCCAAGTCCTCTTAGTCTCCTCACCGTCGATCGCCGAGGAATGCTTCACCAAAAACGACATCGTATTCGCCAACCGCCCTCGCTTGCTCATTGGAAAACACCTCGGCTACAACTTCAGCTCCCTCGCTTGGGCTCCCTACGGCGACCACTGGCGGAACCTCCGCCGGATCGCCTCCCTGGAGATGCTATCCGCCCATCGGCTCCAAGCTCTTCAGCCGATACGAGTTGACGAGACTCGGCTGTTGATGGGTCGGCTCTTTCGAGCTTCAGAACGGACGGTGGATATGAAATCTATGTTGTTTGAGGTGCTGTTAAACGTGATGATGAGGATGATCGCCGGAAAGAGGTATTACGGGGAGAATGTGGCGGAGCTGGCGGAGGCGAGGCGGTTTAAGGAGATAGTTGCGGAGACGTTTCATCTCGGTGGGGCCTCGAATTTGGGGGATTTTTTGCCGGCGTTGAAGTGGGTGGTAGCGAGAAGGGTAGAGAAGAGGATGATTGTATTGCGGAAAAAGAGAGATGAGTTTGTGCAGGAGTTAATTGAAGAGCATAGAGGGAAAATGGGTAGCAACGGCGGCGTTGGTGGGGGTGGTGGCCCTGAGGGGTCGGAGTTGGGAGGTGGGAAGAAGAGCATGATTGAAGTGTTATTGTCGCTGCAAGAAACTGAACCTGATTACTATACTGATGAAATTATTAGAGGTCTCGTGCTGGTAAGATTTTCATTTTCTCTATTCTTATAATTCATAATCCTTTTAAAAACGGCCGTTGATCTATTTAAATTTGGAAATAGTACTCCCTTTATTTAAAAAAAAAAATACTTTCAAATGTAAAATGCGTAAATATTAAGAATGTATTTTTTGTTACATTTGCTCTTAAAATGAATAAATTATTAATTTAATTGCAGTGACATGGAATGACATAATAAAATTTTATAAAGCTTTAGGCAAGCCTAAGCAGCAAAGAGAGAGTTTAGAGGGAATTTCGAACGCCTAGCCTCGGGGCTTAGGTGTTTTCCTAGGCCGGGCTTGAGCGGTGTAGTTTTATTAGTTTTTATATTTGTATAAATATAATATATTTTTTTGTATTTATAATAAATTAATGTTATATTTATAAAAAGTGAAAGGCTAGGAGTTGATTTAAAATATGGCCAAATTAAGAGATCAAGTTTGAATCGTGATAATAATTGGAACATTCAATAGTGACTTTTAACAAAACTAAAAGCATAATATATAGTGTTATCCTATCCTATATACTGAAAGAAATCAAATCGCAATAGCACATATTCTTTAAGGAAGAGGAGGAAACAAGTTGAGTGATGATGGTGGATAGATGGCAACAACTACGATATTTGATGCTCAGCCCGCCAAGTACCTACGCCTTAAGGTTGGGTAGAGCCTAAGCAGCCACCTAAACTTTGTTTTAGAACATTATCGAAAACTCCAAAAATAAAAGGCGACCATCTTTTTGTGACAGGGGATATTATATTACATCACTATCAGAAAATTATATTTTGTTGTGACATTGATAAATTTAATGTGTACAATGTCAAATATCAAATTAGGTACTCAGTCTAGTAGTCTAGTTGTGTGAAACACTACAACTGTGGATAGCTTTGACACATAGCTTTGACAGTGTCAAAGCATGTGTTAGAGACCAAGATACTCTCATTCAAGTTTCTCTCCTTGACTGGAATTTGTGAATATTTTATTATTTGGAACTTAATCTGTCTTTTTATTTAAATATATAGCTCCAGTAGAAAAAGAATAAAATATTTTTTGAACACTTGTTCAGCAACGTGGGACTCATTAACATCTTGAGCTTTATTTTTACTTTTTTGTTTGTGTTCATCTCAGATGAATAATACTCGGAAAGAGAAAATAATAAGGTGTATACATCAGTAATTATGCGTCTTATATGAGCATCAGCAACATCATATAACTTCTTTACTATGCAATCTATAAACTAATGTTTTATTATGTCATTATGCTTTAATTAAGCAGAGCCAGAACCCTACATCATCATTTTGTTTAACTTTCTCTACAGTCTTTGACTAGATCTTAGAATTAGGTATATTTCATTTCATATTGGATAAGTAATCTTGAATAAACTAGATAATAAAGTTCAATGTACTAGATTTGGTAATAATGTCATGGCATACATATATTTCCTCGACACACAAAAAGTGTGACATGGTAAAAGGGTAACATCCATTCACGGCTTATAATCATGAACATGTGAAAGCAAAATAAAATAAGGATTGTGAGGCAGCAATAAAAAGTGGATGCGAGGGATCCACCATTTTGAATTTAAGAAGTGAAAAAGTAATTTTTACAGGATATTCTTTGAAAGCTTTGCGTTTATATCGACTCACAAACAGAGAAACTCAAACCAGATACGTAATTTGTGCCTCAACAGTTGGGGATTTGCTAGTCTGCAGTTATTCTTTTAGTTTGAATATTATTACTACATCATATTTTTTCTAAAATGTCAAATGGGATTCATTTGTAGCCTACCGCAACTAGTTCAGATACAATGTGTTGTTGAGTTGAGGGGTAGCTGAATAATTGTGATCCAAAGTTTGTCTATCTAATGTAGCAACTTGAAAGTACATCAAGATAACATGTGAAATATGTCTGCCAAAAATTATAATGTGGAAAGTTACAGCTTCTGTGGAATGTTATGATAAATATTCTGATTTCTCCATAAGCTTGTAAATCAACTGTAAAGAAGTAGTTCTCTTAGTATGTAAGCTTCAAAAAGGAATAAAAGGGGGGAGGTAAAAGATTACTCACCACGTTTGTTTTGTATAGCTAGCAAGCCTAATTAATCTGATTGTTTTCACCTTATGAATAGGTTCTATTAGCAGCAGGGACTGATACTTCGGTTGGAACTATGGAGTGGGCATTATCTCTTTTGGTAAACAATCCAAAAGTTCTAAAGAAGGCACAGATTGAGATTGACAATCATGTGGGACAAGACCGTCTCTTCAATGAATCGGATATAGCTGATCTACCTTATCTCCATTGTATTATTTCTGAGACAATGAGAATGTATCCGCCTGGCCCGCTACTAGTACCTCATGAATCATCAGTCAGATGCACCTTAGGAGACTACTCCATCCCAGGGGGAACCATGCTACTAGTGAATGAATGGGCGATACAAAATGATCCCAAATTATGGTCAGAACCCAGAAAGTTCAAACCAGAAAGATTTGAAGGCCTAGAAGGGACAAGAGATGGGTTTAAATTTATGCCTTTTGGGTCTGGAAGGAGGGCCTGTCCGGGGGAAGGCCTGGCAATGCGTATGGTGGGGCTAGTTTTGGGTTCACTTATTCAATGCTTTGACTGGGAAAGAGTTGGCAAGGAAATGGTGGACATGACAGAAGGGACTGGGCTTACCTTGCCCAAGCTTCGACCTTTGGTTGTGAAATGTCAGCCGCGTCCAACCATGATAAACCAACTTTCCCAGATTTGATCCAATTAAGGCCCCAACAGATGTTTCGACAGGCGCAAGTTTGGGACGTTGCAATTTACAGGTCAGCTACTAAGCCCAAGACCAGAGACCATTGTATTTTAATGTTCTACCAATATCATCTGCATTATAATGCATTACATATGATTAGTTTAAGATTTGTTTGCGATTTGCTTTTAATTTGGGAAGATGTTTCTTATTTTCTTTGGTTAACGTACTCTGTACAGCCTTTGTAGTAGATTAAATTTCTGTATGTGCAAATGAACACTATTATGGTATTCTGTCTTATTTTGAAGTTAAACATATTTCTGTGTTTCTGTTGCTAAGCCATGAGTATGAATCAATATCCAAAGCAAGAGCGAGAACAAGATTACTTAATGTGTTTGAAATATCAACCATAGCCTTGTTTCAGTGGGATAAAGGCATGTATGAAGATGTTCCTTTGATCTACCAAAAAAAGTACACACTTTATGAAGTGTCATAGAAACACTGAAATAGAAAAAACAAATGTTGAGAACATTTATATAGAAATTATTTTGAAACAAAATACAAACCTAGGAAATGAAAGATACTCCTAAGCTTGTAGTATTATGATTCTTTTTGAATATAGAACTTAACAATACTGTTAATTAAGCATCCCAAACAAGGAGGAGGAGCAAACTTGGAGAAGATTCATGTGTCTGAATTCTGAACCTATCATCAGCTTGTCGGCAAGAGTTCTTCATTTTATTACTAAGCCTTGAATGTTAATAATTATAGGGTAAATTTCACTTCGTTACCTTAAATTTGACCATTTTCTCACATGACCACCTATCGTTTAAAAAGCTACACTTAAACACTTGAGGTTTTGAGGTAAAGTGAAAAACTAATTTCTCTTTAAATGGCTAAACACATATTTGTCCAAAAATATGCTTCTTCTTTTTTACCCCTTGTTCTTCACGTTTCCTAAACCCAAACCTAAAATTAAAACTCAAATCCAAAACCCCCAATCTGTTGTTCAATCCTTAACAAATTGATGATAGAATTTGTAATATTGCACTAAACCGAAGCTTGTAGAATGCATGAATACCTCAAATGGTGGTGAATTTGTCAAAATTACAGTATTAATGTTGCAGAAATAGAGTTTGCGAAGTAGGATTATTTAGCACCGATTTCACCCCTTTTTGGTGTTGTTTGAGAGCAAATCTCAGCCTATATTGTTTGGAATTTGCTAAGGAACAAAGCTCATTGATTCTCAATCTCAAATGGGTGAATTAAGATGGGTCTTTAGCTTGATTTTTCTTCTTCAAGTCATTTTTGCGAATAAAGCATGTGAAGGGTGTTTTGATGAAATTTTTGGTTGTTTGGGGCTGTTAACAGTTGATTATACTTGAATTTTGGTTAAAAGATAATACCCATAGAATTTTATTACCTAATTGAAGAAGACAGAGGTGGAAGGGGGAGCAAAGAGGTGATGATGCTAAAATGAAGGGTATAAGGGTTAGAGTTTGGAAAATATAAAGTCCAAAAAGAATATTTTGGAGATATTTTTTTAGTGTTAACAATTGCTTTGTTTCTTCACGCTTTGTAGTGAGTGGCGCGCACACACACTGTTAAATTAGATGAAAAATGTAATTTTTTTCACTTTACATCAAAATCTCAAGTGTTTAAGTGTAGTTTTTTAAACGATAGGTAGTCATGTGAGAAAATGGTCAAATCTAAGGTGTTGAAGTGAAATTTACCCATAATGCATATAGAGGGCAGCATAGGCTGCCTATGCTGAATTTTTTTATTTTTTTATAGGTATAGGGTAGGGGAAGAATTTATAAGTTAATAAACTCAAGGAGGCAGATTAATAAAAAAGTTGAACTTAATAGGACCAAAAGAAAAAATTCCATTATAATCTAATTTGTAAAGACTACGGAGTAAGTGAGTAACAAAGAGTCAGAGTCTTACAGAGCATCAGAGCATACAACATACTTAAGAATTTCAGTATCTCTTAGTATATTTTTTTTGGGTTATAGTTTTATGTAACTAAATTAACTCTTGTTTTAATTTGAAAAATGTAAGATAATTCAGTTGGGACTGGATACAGTTTTGTGGATGATAAAAATCTATTTGTGAAAATTGACGAAGAAGCAGCCGCAGATTTGACTACATTACTGATTTCAATTTTGGTGTTCTGAGTATAAATTTTGGATGGTTTGTTTCTCTTATTTCAAGTAAAGGTTATTTGAAACTTATAAAAAGATACCAAAATTGGTTTATGCTTTGAAATTAATTCATGATTTTGTTTGAACATAGAACGCAAATTTGGTTTGAGGCTCTGAGCATTTGAGGAATCATTTAAATTGAACTATGATAAGTAACTGTTTCTAAATTGTATCTAAATGTTTTTTATTTTCAAATTCATTTTTTAGTTTGGATTATGAATATTTATTTGTTGTATATTATAGAATTCTATTTAGTTAATATTATAATTAGTTCAAGTTTTTTTTATTTAACTTCAACAAAAAAAATTAGTTAAAATCCGTCCACGTTGAAAAAAATTCTTGGATCCGCACCTGTCCATAATTATATCATAGAATATGAATATCAGATTATTTTATTATTTGCTTACCTTTGCCCTGATGTCACTACACTTAATACCAGACAAAATGCATTTGATTGAAAGATAAAGATAAGATAAGATTATAAATGAGACACACACATATGCACGCACATTCAGTTTAGACCTCAAGCTTCGATTGAAATCTTGAAATAAAAAATTTCCAAAATTATCTACAGTCCATGGATATGGATATGGAGCACGTCTTTTTCCTGTACCTTCCAATATTCATAGCTCTGTATGTGCTTACTCAACATGCACTTCACAAGCTCCAAAACTTTCCACCAACCCCTTTTCCCAGTCTACCTTTAATCGGTCACCTGTACCTTCTAAAGAAACCTCTCCAACAAACACTATCAAAACTTTCACACAAATATGGTCCAGTATTCTTCCTCCGGTTGGGCTCCCGCCCTGTCCTCATCATTTCTTCAGCGTCAGCTGCCGAAGAATGTTTTACCAAAAATGACATCATCTTCGCCAACCGCCCCCATCTCCTCATCGGAAAACACCTCGGCTACAACAACACCAGCATTGTTTGGGGGCCCTACGGTGATCACTGGCGAAACCTCCGTCGCATTTCCTCCATAGAAGTTCTATCATCTCATCGCTTACAGAAGCTATCTTATATTCGTGTTGATGAGGTTAAAACACTTGTCCACCATTTTTACCGAGCTTCTGTTGAGAAAAGTCATCAGCCGTTGCTAATAAAGCCATTGTTCTATGACCTTATGTTCAATGTCATGACTAGGATGATTGCTAGAAAGAGGTATTATGGTGAGAATACATCGCAGTCAGCGGAGGCGAAGATGTTTCAGGAGATAGTGACTGAGACGGCTAGGGTGGTCGGAGATTCGAATTTGGGAGATTTTATGCCAATTTTAAAGCGGTTCATGTTTAGTGGAATTGTTAAGAGGTTCATGGCCGTAAATAAGAAGAGAGATGAGCTTGTGCAAAAGTGGATAGATGAATTTCGCGAGATGGGATCCAATGAGTCTGCAGGAAGGAGTGAGAAATCTATGATTGAGATCCTATTGTCTCTGCACGAAGCAGAATCTGAATACTATACAGATGAAGATATTAAAAGCCTCATGCTGGTAAGGGGTGTGTGTGTCTGTGTGTTTGTTTATACAATGAAGACAACTGTAGCCTTTTCACTTCCAAATCATTTTCAAATTTGGGTCTTCATAGGTGTTTTGTGGGAAAATAGATGAAACAACCCGGTCCGAAATAAATTTTTGGGTAGAATCTTGAGTCCGAATTAAATTAAATCTATACAAACAAGGTATAACCACTAGCTAAATAATATCTTCTTGGGTCATCTTAGCCCACCACAAACTCACCTAAAAAATCATGACTGAAGGTACTATTGTTACTAACTTAATTCCTTAGTTGGGTCATCTTTTTCGATGTGACAGAGTGTTATAATACAAATCTTAGTTGAACAAACCTACTTCCACCGAGAATGATGCAGTTGTAGCACAATAACAAGATTTCCTATCTTGTATTTTTTTTTCTTGTAATTTTTCCCTAAATCTTAGACAACATGTTATCTATATTTAAGAAGAGCTTTGATGATTTGTCATCACTATATAGAGTTATGCTATATCATGCAAAAATCATTGCGACTTTTGTTGGGTCCTAGATAATGACACGCTATGTAATTTAAGTGCTGATATATGGATTATTTGTGATTGTGTACTCATAACAAAAGTGATAACTTTTTTGTTACAAGATGTTTTTTCCCAATAAATAAATATATATATATATATATATATATATATATATCTTTCTATCCTGCTTTTTCTTCTTCCCTTATCCTCTGGCCCATATCCTGCCACTTTTGACCTTTAGCTCCTTATTGCTTAAATAGCTTAATTTACAAGGATTGATGCTATGATTAAGATGTATGCATATTGTGCACACTATGAATTCTGCTAGATGTTTTTCTTTTTTAACACTTTAGTGGTGTTATTAATTCTAAATTCTTATAAATATCTAAGCAGTTTGAGGCCAAATCATAATATCTCAAAATGATGACTTTCCATATCTATACTATTGTATGCAGGCATTATTACAGGCAGGAGTGAGTACATCAGTTGACACAATGGAGTGGGCAATGTCACTTTTGGTCAACAGCCCAGAAGTGTTGAACAAGGCCCAAAATGAAATCGACAATCATGTTGGACAAACCCGTCTAATCAACGAAACAGATGTGGCTGAACTTCCTTATTTACGTTGCATTATCAATGAGACGCTCCGGATGCACCCAGTAGCCCCATTCCTCGTGCCCCACGAGTCATCCGAAGAATGCACTGTAGCCGGTTTTCGCATCCCCCGAAAAACTATGTTGCTGGTGAACTTGAAGGGCATACAAAATGACCCAAAAATTTGGGCAGATCCTGAAGCATTTAGGCCTGAGAGGTTTGAAGGAGCTAAAGTTGGGTTTAAGTGGATGCCTTTTGGGTCTGGTAGGAGAGGGTGTCCTGGTGAGGGATTGGCAATACGGATAGTTGGGTTGACATTAGGATCATTGATTCAATGCTTTGATTGGGCTCGTGTTGGCAGGGAGATGGTGGACATGACCGAAAGGAGTGGGCTCACTGCACCCAAGGCTCAGCCCCTGATGGCTGTGTGCCGGCCTCGTGCATCCATGGTCAACCTTCTTTCTCAAATTTTTTAGATTCTCCTACACAATATAAGACTACAAGATTTTATAATCCTACTAAAAACGATAAAAATAAGAAATCGTTTTTTCCTTAATTTCTTGAAATTACCAAATTATGTTAGTGTTTTGATAGTCATGTCTTAGTTCTGTGATTGGTTGAATGTTTGATAAATATGTTTAATTCATAGTTGTCAGCATCATCTAATACACTAAATTGAATGTTTTTTATTTACTGTTATATTTTTTACCACTCCCTCTCCCATTCTCTATCCCCTCTTAATTTAATTTCTCATCCATTCCTTCGCACTTTAAATTCTTTATCAATTCCAAACATTACTGAATTTATCTAATTAACAACATAAATGACAAAAAGGGCAAAAAGAGCTTTGGTTGTTATTGGGATCCGTCTAGGACCATATGAACTTTAGGATCTGATTTTCTTTTAGTAAAAGGACAAAACGATTTATTTGGCCAATAAAACAAGAATTACAAAGTAGCCGCCAACATGGCGCTTTGCGCTTTGTCATTTCGGCTCAAAGTTGGACACATATTTAATGTCTATAGACAACATACGTGTAACGTAAGGTCCAACACAAAGTTCCAAACCATAAAATAGGCACTAGTGTTTAATGACAAAACTAGCCCATCTATCCCAAATTCAACATTTCCCTTCCATAATTACAACTTAAAACGTTATTAAAATTGGGGTTTTTTTATTAAGGAAGTAATCCACAAGTTGCGATTAGATACTATCAAACTTTCAGATTACAACTTAAAATGTTACTAAAATTGGGGGTTATTTATTAAGGAAGTAATCCACAACTTGCGATTAGATACGATCTAATTTTCAGAAATAAAAATATCAAAAGATGTTTTATACTATACTTTTAAAAAAAAAAATTAATAATCCGATACTTTTTCACCGTTAAATGAACATGTAGATTTTTCATCAAAATTTCAATGAATGAAAATTCTTTTAGACTTTTAACGGTGAAAAAGTGTCGGATTACTTTATTTTTTTTTAGGATTGATCTTAATATCATTAAATATCTATTAACATATTTGGATCATTACTAACAAAATCATTATGATCAAATAATTGATGAAATGGATGAAAATGGAAGGGATTCAAATGGAGAGGATCCTTTTCCCAAACAGAGCGGGTATAAATCTACAACTCAGTAAGTGAAAATGTGGACCTTCAATTTTGACATGCATTTTAGCTTAATTAAGCTAAACATGCTTTAATCTGGCCGACAACAGCTGGATCATCAGGCCCATACCCGTGGCCCCAATCAACAGCCACAACAGCGAGTAACCCGCAATTGCTCTCGCCTGCAAATCCCCTTCCAGATTCCCCGGATCCAAAAACGCTATGCTCATCAAGAAACCCGGCCGGTAAATAACCATTGCTTCTTCCATGAAAACGGAGGGGTCAAGCTCTTTTTTTTTTTTGGTATGTAAATAAACGAAAAAGAAAAATATGTACAGCAGTTTTACAAGGGTTATTTCCCCCTACAATTGAACAAGCTAAGAAGGCATTCCTTTCAAAGCAAACATTCCAACAACAATCAAAAACCCAATAAAACTAAAACATCAAGCCTGTAAAAATATATTTTGACTAATATTATTATTCTACTCCATAGCAAGCAGCCAATTCTTGCAAGTATTCTCTGCTCTCTGTTTGGGTTAATTATTGCAGCATTTTAAATGGAAAGTTAACTTTTTCTTTTGGTTAACTTTTTTCTTGGTGCATTGTCTTGGTTTGTTAACTTGCTTTTTTTTTTTTTTTGTTATTTGTTCTTATTGGCAGCTCTGGATCTTAGAATTCTACTTCTTATTCATTTTGAACCTCAAGATTCAGATTGAAGTCTTAAAATTAATTAATACTTAGCAAATTCATCTACAATCCATGGATATGGAGTACATCTTTTACCTGTACCTTCCTCCAACATTCATAGCTCTGTATGTGTTAACTCAGCATGTCGTTCACAAGCTCCAAAACTTTCCACCCACCCCCTTTCCAAGTTTACCTTTAATCGGTCACCTTTACCTTCTAAAGAAACCTCTCCAAAAAACACTATCAAAACTTTCAGAAAAATATGGTCCTGTATTCTTCCTCCGGTTAGGCTCCCGCCCTGTTCTCATCATTTCCTCCGCCATCAGCTGCCGAAGAATGTTTTACCAAAAATGATATCATCTTCGCCAACCGCCCCCATCTCCTCATCGGAAAACACCTTGGCTAGCTACAACAACACCAGCATAGTTTGGGGGCCCTATGGTGATCATTGGCGGAACCTTCGTCGTGTTTCCTCCATAGAAGTTCTGTCATCTTATCGCTTACAGAAGCTATCTCAGATTCGTGTTGATGAGGTTAAAACACTTGTCCGCCACTTTTATATAGTTTCTGTTGAGAAAAGTTGTCAGCCACTGGAAATTAAGCCATTGTTCTATGACCTTATGTTTAATGTCATGACTAGGATGATTGCCGGGAAGAGGTATTATGGTAAGAATACAACACAGTTAGCGGAGGCAAAGAGTTTTCAGGAGGTAGTGACTGAGACGGCGAGGTTGGCTGGGGATTCGAATTTGGGAGACTTTATGCCAATTTTAAGGTGGTTTATGTTCAATGGAATTGTAAAGAGGTTCATGGCCTTACATAAGAAGAGAGATGAGCTCATGCAGAAGTGGATAGATGAATTTCGCGAGACGGAGCCGCTCCTTATTTAGGCTGCCTTATCAACGAGACGCTCCGGGTGCACCCAGTAGCCCTGTTCCTCTTGCCCCACGAGTCATCCGAGGAATGCACTGTAGCCGGTTTTCGTTCTCCCCGAAAAACTATGCTGCTGGGGAACTTGAAGGCCATACAAAATGACCCCAAAATTTGGGCCGATCCTGAAGCCTTTAGGCCCGAGAGGTTTGAAGGGGCTAACGTTGGGTTTAAGTGGATGCCTTTTGGGTCAGGTAGGAGAGGGTGTCCTGGTGAGGGATTGGCAATGCGGATGGTTGGATTGACATTAGGATCATTAATTCAATGCTTTGATTGGGCTCGTGTTGGGAAGGAGATGGTGGACATGTCCGAAAGGAGTGGGCTCACCGCGCCCAAGGCTCAGCCCTTGATGGCTATGTGTCGGCCTCGTCCATCCATGGTCAACCTTCTTTCTCAAATTTTTGAATAACTTACAGACGAATGAATATCCTATCACTCCACAGTCCACACCGTAAACGATAAAAATAAGAAACCGTTTATCCTTATTTTCTTGGAATTACCAAACTAGTACGTGGGCGTTTTGCTAGCCTTGCTCTACTTCTGTTATTGGTTGACTGCTTAATTATATTTATACCGTGCTTGATACGTATCTTACAGTACGATGTAGAAGCAAATTGATATAGTATAACTAGTGCATCAGAAAGGAAGACCTAATATACGATATTATGTATACATGTTACGATATAATACGATTTATTAAGTTCAATAATTTTTTAAGTTGATGACCTTAATAAGAGATTAAATATTATATCCGTTCTAAAATTAAAGATACAATTTCACTTTTAAGATCACAGGCATATTAAATTTTAAAGAGTATAAATTTATTTAATTTTAATTGATACAATAATTATAATTGTATAATATATAACAAAAATTATTTATCACAAAAATTATTTAATTTAATATGTCGTCGTTTGACCTTAAAAATCAAATTGTATCTTTAGTTTTGGAACGAAAATAGTAACACAATAGTTTCATCAAAATTGTTGTTCAGTCTATGTATACAAAAATAAGCCTTGAAATACTTTCCAGAATTTTGTAAGAAAAAAGCTCTCCCCTTCCTCTTTTTCATGTCTCATTCTCATAGTTTTAAAATTGTCTTTAGCAATAAACTTTATAGTTTGGTTTTAGCTTCACTTTGAGATTATACTCATAAGTTTTAAAAGATGCGTTATTTTTTTCTTTTATTCCTTAATAAATATTGCTTAAATAGTATTATCAATTATGTCTCCAATCTTCTCTAATTAATAACATCTATTACTACTTATTATAACAACAAAAATAACGTTTTATTGTATGAGTTAACCGGAATGTTTAAATTAATTCTAAACTAAATTTCGTGAAATTATACTTAGATTTAATTGATTGATATTTTTATTTTTATTTTATTTACATTATCTCATAAGATATATATAAGAATCGATAAATTCCCTCATTTTGTAGCCAACTATTTCGTAAGATTTATTTCTTTGTAGTAGGAACCCTAAAATGTATTATATATTCATTTAGAATTCTTTTTAAATTATTCTTCTACCTTTTTAATTTTTATTTATTTATTTTTGTTTTTTGGTTTTGACGAGTCAAGTGTTTTATTAAACACTAAAAACGAATATGAATATCATTGTTGAGTAAGATCATGTGTTTAATTATTTTAATAAATAATGATAGCAATAACATTATAAAATCACTTTATATAAGAATTTTAACTAATACATGCATTAGTTTAAAATTACGGATACAATTTTTTTTAGTTTAATTCAAAATTAGAGATATAATTTTATTTTAAAATTATTAAGTGGCATAATGGTCTTAATTTGTCATTATTTTTTTACTATCATTTATATTATCACACTATCATTACCTAGTTACAATTAAAAATACATTTTATAATATAAATTATAATTAATAAATATAAAAAAATAATATATATTATAAAAATTTACGTCGACTTTTTAATTACTAATTACGTAAATGAGTACATATCAATACATAACAGGATTCATAAATAAAATATAATTATAAATTCTGTGTTTGGCACGAAATACCGAGTTAATAAACATAAAAGGAAAAAAGGACTTCCTTTTTTTGGTTAGTATTGGGGTCTGTTAGGCGTTAGGACCATTAGGAACTTTATGAACTTTTATCCTTCTTGTAAAAACTTCAGTATTTTATTTGGCAAACAAAAAAAGAATTACAAAACGCCCAACATGGCAGCGGCTCAAATTTGGTTACATATTTGATGTCTGTAGATAACGTACGTCTAAGGTCTAGGAGTGAGCAAAAAACGGATAAAACCGAACTACCGAACCGAACCGAATTATTTTAACCGAATTATTTCGGTTTTCGGTTTTTTTTTGGAATTTCGGTTATATCCGAATTATTATTCAGTATTCGGTTACGGTTCCGGTTTTCAAAAATAGACTATTCGGGTACCCGAATAACCGAAATTTTAATATTTAAAAAATTAATTATTATTTTATTAATCATTTAATCATATTATGATATTATCAATTCACTAGTAGTCATTTAGTCTATTCCCCATTTCCCCCATTTCGAGCGACTCCTAAGTCCTAACTGGCTAACTCTATCAGAGAAGAGACTCAAACTATTCCCCCATTTTCTTTTCTGAGTTTTCCCCCAAATCTCAATCCCATTTTGCCCTAAGTTCTTAACCCACTCGCCAATCCGAGTCGGCACTCGGCAGTCGCCCAGATCTGAGAAGTGAGAACTTAGATCTCCGATTTCTCACTCAGTCTGTCAATCAGTCTCGATCGACTAGCCTCTCGACTCTCGTCGTCGTCGACTCGCCCCTCAACTCTCTTCGTCGCCGACTCGTCGTCTCCCCATCATAACCACTTTACAAGGTCTACAGGGACAAAATATTGCGCATTGAAGGCATTTTCAGGTTAGTCCTACAGCTACAATTCGTTTTAGTACTTGATAGTTGATAGAACTCCATAAATGACACTGCCTACCACTGACCAAACCAGCTTTGATGACAACGGCTAAACTCAATAATGCTAGTGTATTGTTTCGCGCATCCCAACTGTTTGATTAAGTACCTAAGAGAATCTAATTTTTTTTTTATGTTTCTAAATCATATTCCATTGCTAAAAAATAACAATAATGGTGGTATATTATTTCACACGGCCCAAATGTTTGATAAAATGCCCAAGAGGTATTTTCTCAACCTTATTATTACACTGGGTGGTATTTAATTTAGTGACAAAATTGATGTGCTTGTGGTCATGTGGGCACAACTGGTTGAGTCCAAAATCTTTAGTGGCCTGGAAAGTATATGCAGACTTTCACCATTAGTCTTATTTTACTAGTACTAGTATATATATATATGTATGTATATATAGATTAGAAGATCTATCATATTCTATAATATACATCTATTGACCAATGGAAATTAATATGTTGGTGTTAATACGAAATTCAAGAAGAAAATGACCCTTCACTTTAACAAAATCTATATATGTGTCTTCAAATTGGAGATCACTCTTCTGATCGGTCACTCCTCTTTATAGAGATCGAGTGCTCCGGATCCATATGTTATTATCTTCATCATCGTCACATATTAAACCCATACAGGTTTTAATATGTTTATCCTTTTTTACTGTTTACTTTGTGCCCTTACTTCTCCCATCTAGAGATACATCTTTGTCACACTCCCACCATTTTAATTTTAAATTCTGTTGTTGCCTATTGGTCTGATGCAGTGCAACAGTGATGCTGAATCATGATACTAAAAGAGTGAAGACTGGAGCTTGTTGAGTTGTTGTTGCATTTGATAGTTGACTAGTTGTTGCTGCAGAGCCTACAATGCTGCTGTAATTTTTTTAAAAAAGTTGTTGTTGAGCTGTTGTTGCATCTCATTTCAGTTTTTCCATCTTGTTGCTGTAATTTTTTAAAAGTATTACTTTCATACTTTGGGCTTGTTAGTTGTTGCTTTTGGACACTGGACAATGTTAGTTAAACTATTAATTTGTTGGATGGTTAAATTGATTGTTTGCTAAACTGCAAGTCTGTAACTATTATCAATGCTAAACAGGTAATATTTGCTGGGCAGAAATTCGGTTTTTTCCCGAATTACCGAAATTACAATTCGGTAATTCGGTATTCGGTAATTCGGTTATTATCAAATTTCGGTTATTAGTTCGGATAGCAAAATCATCATTATTTCGGTTTTCGGTTATAACCGAATAGCTTATTCGGTTCGGTTATAACCGAATGATCACTCCTACTAAGGTCCACTGCAAAGTACCAAATCACAAAATAGGTATTAGTGTTTTAATGACAAAACAAGCACATATTGGGCTTGACATTTATTGTCATTTCCACATCTAGTAGGCTGATTTCACAATATTTATTGTCATTTACCGAAGGTCTTTGGTCCGAATGATATTACCCAACTCATATTAACCACGAAGTTAAGAGTTCGAGTCTTGACATGTCAAAATAAGGTGTGTGAGTGTGTTCAAATTAATAATAAAAAATATACATATTTATTGTCATTTTCACAACTACTGTTTCGATTTCCTGGGCCTTAATTGAACCCCTTGTAGCAGCAATGACAATATTCAAGGGGGTTCAATTTTATCCATGCTGTGGGGTTTAATTGATCATTCTTACACTGCTTATTTTAAATAGCCCGTCTCTATTTTTTTCTCGAATTTCATTATTGGATAGAGGAGTTTACTCTCGACTCTATCATCTTTGTAATTCGGTTTCATTCTTACTGATATTATTCTCCCTGGCCATTCTCTAGGACTTTCAAAAAAAACACACACACACACACATATATTCCAATTTCAATATTTTCCACCCATTATTAACAATTTAAAAATGCTACTGCAGTTGGGAATATTTGTTAGAAAAGTGATTCACAACTTGCGTCAGATACTATTTAAGTTTCAAAAGATATTTTACATTATACTTTTGAGAATGAGAGTATTAATGTAAGACCCCAACTGTTAATAAATAAAACTTAATTTTTTTTATAAATATTATTCTAAACAATAAGGTGTTAAATTGATAAAAAGATTCAAGTTAAGAATGATATGTGCAAATTATACAAAACAAAAAAATATCAGAGAATATTCGATAAAGTATGATGGCGTCGCAACAATCAATCATTGGTGGACTCCACAACGAAATAATTATTGGATATAGAAAACGTTAGAAATAACTTGTTTACTAAAATAAATTGTCCGCGGAATTATTACTTTTAACTGTTAAAATACCCAATGATAAAGGAACAATAGCACACGGTATTCCACAGCAGCACACGGTATTTCTTAGTAACACACGGTATTCTACAATATTTCATATTGTTGGACTAATAATCATTACACTAACAAATGCATAGTATTTCACATTATTAAACAGATAATTGTCATCGTAACAAGGGTAGTAATAAAAAGTTATGTAATTAAAAGTCACATGTATTAAATAGTTAGACAGACTCATTATTTGAAGAATATTGTATACTTAAATATCTTTGATATTAATACATTAAGTCAATAATGCAGAATATAGATAATATAATAATAATTGTGAATAGTAAAGAAAAATGTAATCTTAAAATGTGAAAAATATAAATAATTAATATGCGATAGATTAAATGTAATCTTGAAATGTGAATAATTAATGTGTAGTAGATTAAAGATAATCTTGAAATATGAAAAGTGTAGTTAATTGATGAATAGTATAAATTAAAGATAATCTTGAAATGTGAAAAGTGTGGTAAATGTTGGTTAAGTTCTGATTATAAATAGGGAGCTTAGCATAAAGAGTTTCATAACTTTCTTGTTTATATTTTCTTCCATTCTTGAAAAATTACTTAGTATAAATGTCTCTCTGAGTGTGCTAAGGCTACCTTAAGTATTGATGAATATCATCAGTAAGAGTGTAAGAATTGTTTAGGTGAGTTTTTTTTTATAAAAGTTGCATATGCACTCATACACATATGCACTCATACACATCACACAATGTTTATAACTTTCCTTTAGAAGATTCATTTTGAAAAAAAAATTTGGAAGATTTTTTTTTAAAAAACTATTTTGAAAATTATTTTACTCCATTTTGTGCACTACACAAATTTATACTATCAAGTCACTTTTGACGATTTCATAATATACGTGTTAGTGTACATCATGAAACTTATGTGTGGTAGTTATTAATTAAATTATAAATATACATATAGGTTGATCAACTATACAGAAAGTAGTATCCAGTCACGTGCTAAGGTAATAGATGTCATTTTCTTTTATACTCATAAATTTAAACTTATTATGGTAAAAAAAAAAACATTGTTCGTTTCTACAACCCTTGACATTAAACGATAAAAATTTCTAAAATGATTAAAGTTTTTTTAATAGTTGGAGCTTCATCTAATATCTTTTAACCTGAACCTCCCTATTGAATTTTAGCCGTTATATTTGAACTGTGAACTTTAAATATTATTCTTGAACTCGTATCGATATTCTAGATATTGTGTTGATAATTTGGACATTATTGGATTATGGACAAATGAAAATGTAAATCTCTAATTTTTATGATATTATTATTTTTAATATTTTTGTTCATCCTTTATATCATTGTTATTTGTATTAATCATCAGGACTTAAGTTGATATGAATGTATTTGACTCGGGTGCAAAGATAATATGATTATTGAGTGTTTTTAGTCTGTGTGGCAGGACACGTGGTGAAAGTTTTTTTTTACCTGAGTGCAAAGAAGAACTGTTGATTAACATGATCATGACCATTGGTGTTACAGTTGATGAAATCTTGATGATGATTTTTTAAAATGGAAAAAATAATAGATATTGTGGTCTATTTGACCCTTCTAATGGATTGTTCATTCCGCCGTAGTTATTTGTTGAAAACTTATGTTGACTAACATTTTTTAAATCTGTGATTTATCACTGTTGAAGGCTAAAAATAACTTATTTTTCGTTACCTTAGTCATGATATTCTTTACTAGGCTATTTGAGTTCATCCTTTTATTTTATAATTTCTTTCAATAAATGAGAGTGTAGTTGAGATTAGCGGGGAGAATAGAAAAATAGAATGATGGTCCGAGTTAGTACTTGTAGCCGTTCTTACTATTTTTTAAAATAGTATGACAATAATTGTAGTGAGAATTTAGTGTATGTATTGTCGTGCTATACAATGTATTATAATAATCAAAAATAAGAGAATTTATGTATATTATTTATATTTTGACGACTTAAATTAAATTGTGTAAGTCCGAATTTGGAGTGCGTCACAACTAAAGGAGTGTAAATGCTTTTCCGACTCCAAAACTTAAGATGAAATTTAATAATAGGATCGTTATCCTATTTACTAAGCCATATTGACATTGTAAATATTAGATTTGAAGCTAAAATTGTTTACTAAAATAATGATATTTAGCCTCACCATATTAATGTAGTGGTTACCCTACGAATATAAGTGTTTCTCTTTGACAGTGCATTCCACAATTGCCACAATAGCTATAGAAGGTTAGAAATGAATTTTAGTACTTAAAACGTAATTTCAGACTAAGGTACTGTTTGTTTACACCTGATTGTCTCTTAATAGACTGTCTCTTATTCGCTAAGAGGCATAATGCTGTTTGTTTTTCTTTTTGTTACCTCTGAATGCCTCTTAATCGCTAAGACAGAAAATGAAATCTTAATAATTAAGAGGTACCTCTTAATGAATTTTTTTTGACAAATTTTTTTTATATAAATATATTCAACAATATTATTCACTCATTTTTATTAAATTGAATATTTAAAATTATTAAATAAAATTTTACCCTTTAAAATGGTAAAATAGTGTTATTAAGAGACAACTTACTTTTTAGTAATCAAACAGTTTTTTAAATTCAGACCTCATAACCATTCAGATGATCTAATTTATTAAGACATCATAATCATTCCGATCTTAATTATCATTTTTATCAAACACAACCTAACTTAATATTTCTAATATTCCTATCCAAATTTGTTATTGCCGAAACCTTATATAGCCAAACAACCCTAAAGTACTACCCCAAAAAAAAAAAAAACCCTACCCAAAAGTATTTCTGTTAGATTGCGGCAAGAAATCAATAATCACACACTTTCTCTCTTCCAAAAACTTAAAAAATAAATAGAGAAGAAAATAGGTCACACAAACTACTTAATGTTATTATTATTATTTTTTATTATAATATACTACTATTAAATTAATAGTTTATTATTACTAACATGAAATGATACAATGCACTTAAAGTTATCATTATATTTTTATTATTATTAAAATTTAAAAATATATAAAAATAAATTATATTTTTAATATATAGGGCATAAAACTATACGAATGAGACTTTTTTTTGAAATAGTAAAATTATCACTTTTGGTTTAAATCACGTACCCTACAAATCCAGCAGACTGTTTGTCACATAGATCCTCTCAATCCAATTGTCTCTCTCTCTCTAACGCAAGCTGCCGGCGAATTATAAAATCCCGGCGACGTTGACAGTCGGTAAAATTATACAATGAGCTCACCTCCACCAGAAGGCAATACAACCGCAGTCCCCAAAGACGAAGAAGCCCGCCGTCTATTATCCTCGCAATCCTCGTCGCCGTCGCCGTTATCTTTGCCGTTGTCAGAAGGCGACGAGGAAGATGAAGTCGCGTACGAATCAAGGGAAAAGATTCTAATTTTCGATCTGGAATCGGAATCAATCGAAGACCTTGATTACGCCGTTACGCCTCCGTTTTCATGGAAGAAGTTATGGTTATTTACCGGGCCGGGTTTCTTGATGAGCATAGCGTTTTTGGATCCGGGAAATCTGGAAGGGGATTTGCAGGCGGGAGCAATTGCGGGTTATTCGCTGTTGTGGCTTTTGATGTGGGCCACGGGTATGGGCCTGATGATCCAGCTGTTGTCGGCCAGAGTCGGGGTGGCGACGGGTCGGCACTTGGCGGAGCTCTGCAGGGAGGAGTATCCGTATTGGGCCGGGTTGCTGTTGTGGTTTATGGCGGAGCTGGCTTTAATTGGGGCGGATATACAGGAGGTGATTGGAAGTGCTATCGCTATTCAGATTCTTAGCAATGGAGTTTTGCCTCTTTGGGCTGGAGTTTTAATCACTGCTTCTGATTGGTAATAAAGCTTCCCCTTTTTGTTTTATCTTTTTAATTTCTTGCTCTATATGGTTGAGAAGAAAATGCAGGACTACAAAGCATGTCCAATTATGATTTTTTATGTTGTTAGAATCTGAGTAGAGCTAGATAATATGTATATTATCTAGAATTCAGCAAGACTTTTTTTTTTTTTTAATTTGAAAAAGAAGATTATAATTTCTTCTTTTTAGATATTGAAGTCATGTTAAACTTAACTCAGCTAAAGGTTTATCCAAAATGAAGGGTCTGTTTGGGAAAAAGTAGTATCCTTTTCAGTGGACATTACACAGAAAGTAGGGCTATTTTTATTTTATTTTTTTAATCTTTGGGAGAGGGGGAGTATTGTTTCACTAGTATTTACTTTTCATAGTTGTCAAAGTTTCTTCCTTTATCATCTTTTTCTTCGCCCATGGAAGTTACTGTCTTGTTTTTTAACATTCGACCCACTAAAGATTTTGGTTTGTTAATTTTTTGTTGTTTATTCTTATTGGCAGCTCTGGATCTTAGAATCCTAGTTCTTAATTAGGAGCTAATACCTTAGCATTTTTTACTTTGTTTGTGAATTGTGGATGCTCATACTGTTTAACTTGTGGTGGTTTTATATTACATTATTATTGTACAGTTTCATATTTTTACTTCTTGAGAACTATGGAGTGAGGAAGTTGAGACTGTTTTTGCAGCTATCTCTTTTTAGAGATGGAGCATTGTTTTGCTAGTTTTACTTTTTATATTTGTCAAGGTTTCTTCCTTTATCATATTTTCTCGGTGCATCGAAGTTACTGTTCTGTTTCTAAACATTATACCCACTAAAGATATTAGTTTGTTGATTTTTTTGTTTTTTATTCTTATTGGCAGCTCTGGATCTTAGAATTCTTTTTCTTATTCAGGAGCTATTACCTTAGCATTTTTCACTTTGCCCATAAATTGTGGATGTTCATACTGTCTAACTTGTGGTGGTTTTATATTACCTTATTGTACAGTTTCATATTTTTACTTCTTGAGAACTATGGAGTGAGGAAGTTGGAGGCTGTTTTTGCAGTTCTTATATCAACAATGGGACTCTCATTTGCCTGGATGTTTGCTGACACTGAGCCTAGTGGAAAGGAACTTCTAATAGGTCAGACTCTTGGTTGTGTCTTTACTTTTCAGTGTTGCTTTTTTGTTCAAATATTGATTAGTTCACTTCTCTGATTGTTTTGAACCTAATTATCTTCGCAGGTCTTTTGGTGCCAAAACTTAGTTCAAGAACGATACGACAGGCTGTGGCAGTTGTAGGTTGTGTTATTATGCCTCACAATGTATTCTTGCATTCGGCTTTAGTACAGTCGAGAAAGATTGACCCCAGCAAGAAAGGGCGGGTTCAAGAGGCAGTCAATTACTACACAATTGAGTCCTCTGCTGCCCTTTTTGTATCCTTTGTGATCAATGTGTTTGTTACAACTGTTTTTGCCAAGGGATTCTATGGTAGTAAACAAGCCAATAGTATTGGCCTTGTAAATGCAGGGCAGTATCTTCAAAATAAGTATGGTGGGGGATCTTTACCGATTCTCTATATTTGGGGTATTGGTTTATTGGCTGCTGGGCAAAGTAGCACCATAACTGGTACATATGCCGGACAGTTCATCATGGGTGGCTTCCTCAACCTTCGTTTGAAAAAATGGCTGAGAGCATTAATCACAAGAAGTTGTGCTATTGTGCCAACCATAATTGTAGCTCTTGTTTTTAACAGATCTGAAGCTTCTCTTGATGTTCTGAACGAATGGCTTAATGTGCTTCAGTCTATGCAGATTCCATTTGCCCTCATTCCACTTCTTACCTTGGTGGCCAGGGAGCAGGTCATGGGAGTCTTTAAAATTGGACCTACTCTAGAGGTAAGATATACATTAAACTGCTCCGTTATTCATTTATGTCAATTGGCCCTAACCAAAACTTTTAGATGAGTTGGTAACTTAAAATAGTATCTGAGCTCTGGGTGTGCAAGGTCTTGTGTTCAAATCTTCCTGTTGCACATTGACCTTTTATGTTGATATTGATGATGCATATGCATTTAATTTGCCTCTCCACAGATGCACTTGAGTGCGGATTAACTTGATTTGATATTCATTGTTAGGACCTCTCTCAAACAGTTTAAGCTTTTAAATGAGTTGTAACTTAACCTCCTTGCCGAAACTTTCTGGCTCTGCCCTGTTGATTAACCCCAAACAATAGAGCCCAATGAAAAGATCAGAAACTAAAGAATTCTACTGGGCATTGTTTAAATCTACAAGTGTTGCCAATCTCCACGTTACTTTAATTTGGAGAAATGATTCAAAAAATTTCATCCTAAACTAATCTGTAATCACAAAATTAACTTGTTAACTTTTAGTATTGAATAGTGACACCTTTATTCCTTAAGAACTTGTACCTTGTATATTATACCATACATTGGATAGCCAAGGAACAATACATGTATTTGATAAAAACTTTCTAGCTCTTATCGGGACAGAGGTAGGATGAAAGATTAAAAACTAAAGAATGCTGATAGGCATCGTTTCACCTAGTCTAGACAAATGATCCAAAATTATCATCCCAAACTAATATAAAGAAAAAATAGCACGCACATAATTAATCCATATTATCATGTGAAAATATTAGTTTCTCATTGGGGAATTGCCTGGGAAGAGAAAGAGAGAAAATTAGATCTGAAGGCAGTGGTTTGTGGATACTTGGGGGGATTAAAAGAGAGAGAGAGAGAATGTGTGAACTGCAGTTCAGAGATTTTCAAACCCGCTGTTAGAAGTTGATGACTTCATGTTATAATGCTCCTACGGATGGGGATCCTTCCAACGCTTAATGCTAAATTTAAGGAATAGGCGCAACCAACGTGCATAGTCTGAATTACTAGGCCTGCAGGGTTGGGCCAGTTGTTCCATTGACACAATTCTGTTGTTCATGTTGGGAATCCGTTGTGTGCGTCATGTTTCATGGTGACTCTTCTTTTGAGGTCTGCCAAGATCATGTTGCCATCAACTATATAGGTATGATGAGGACCATCATAGTTAGTGGCACTCCAACCACCAAGTAACAAAATTGAGAAGTATGTAGAGCTGGCAATGCCATTCCAGTCCAACAAGTTGCACAAGACCTAAGGGCTCCCAAAGCTCTGTTCTTGACACTTGGGTGTTGGGTGTTGACACACCAACTATTAAAGCTCTTGTTGCAAATTCAAACGTGAAACTGAGCTAAACATTGTTCATGTAGAGAACACGTGATGATAGAAACAATGGCCATGTCCTTGTTGGATGAATACAAAGCTTGTTCAGTCAGAAGAAGTTATCCTCAGGACGTCCTAGAATATTCAAACCTCAGTCCTCCCTAAATTTTATGGATGTTAAAATATCTAAAAACAAAGCGGTTCAATAATGCTGTTCAGGCTCGAAAATTCCCAATTATTTTGTGTTGATATTTTTTTATATTTTTTTTTCTTTTGCTAATCAACGATGAATATCTTTTTAACCAGTTTTGCCGATTAACTTGACACATTACTGAACTTGTACCTTTTGATTCAAGTAGGCTGTCTTCTTATTCTCGCTCTTCTCTCTTTTGAATTTATTTTCTTCACTTTTTCTGTGTCAAGTGCAGTGAAGAAAAAATTTAATAAGAAGAAAGAAAATTCCATCTCAATAAAAATAAATAAATTGAATTTGCAAATTCCTCAAGTTGTTGTATGATGCTGGTTACTTTAGCGACAGGTTCTTTAAATTGTGGATGTAAAGATCAGGGTTATTGTAATTAAATGTACTGCTTGATGCTAGGAACAATCTACCTATTCTTACTCTCATTCTTTGACTTCTGTTGCAGAGAGTTGCCTGGACCGTGGCTGCCCTGGTGATGGTGATCAATGGGTATCTTTTGCTGGATTTTTTTGTTTCTGAAGTTAGGGGAGTGCTGTTTGGGTTTTTCGTATGTACTGGAACTGCTGCATATGTGGCATTTATTTTCTATCTAATTTTACATGGTGATTGCCTCCCTTCTACCTGGTTTAATCAATTACTTTCCAAGGGGTATGCTTATGCTGGGTAATGAGCCAGATTTTTCTTAGACTGCTTGAAGAAGCTTCAAGTTGTCGGATTCCTGGTCCACCAGACCATTGCCAAATAGCATATATGGAGTGTTGATCTATTCATTCAGAACCAGAGTACCTTTGATTATAATCACCTCTAACATTCATGTGTACAAAATTCAAATGTTGAGAGCATATGTTGGCTGCTCCATTGTGCATACAGGATGGACCAAAATGGGACGTCGAGGCGATTCAGGTATTTTGTGCTTCTTGAGAATTGACCATCAAGCGGCCTCCTTTGGACAAAGTTGCTTTGCATTACCATTCTAAAAAATCATTGTACTGTATCGTTTCTCAAGGAGGTTAGGAAAAAAGTTTGTATTTACTCATGCTGCAACTTAGTGAGTCTTGAATCTTGTGAATTGCAGTAGTCCCAGTGGCAAACGGCAATTTTGATATACAGAAGGAAGTCTAATCAATACAATTATACCAAGATGAACTAAATTTTTGTAGACCTTGTTACTTTGTTAGCACCAGATTTTCTCCACCAGTTCGCCATCTTTACATTCTTTCCATTTCATCATTCCATTAATATAGTTAATTGTCAACAGCTGACATCCAATTAGTAGTGGCGATGCGGCGTTGCATTAGCCGATTTCATAGGAGATAGAAAGGGGATCGGTAGATATAGATGTGCCTTTGGCAAGTGACTGCCATACTAGTAACAATGCACTATGCAAACATGTTACATCTATTGGTCTGTTCACGTTATGAAAGAGATAAACTGTTACATCTATCGTTTTGTTCACGTTAGGAAAGAGAGAAACATAATTTCTTTTTTTGCATTGTTGTGGTTGTATAACACACAAATCCCTGTTAGCAGATTGAGCCTCTTATTTTGTGGATTTCTTTTTCTGTTTCCCATAGGATGACATGAATTCTGAACATTTTAAGTCCACTGCAAGGCAAACATGGGACGAGCGCATCTGGTGTAGTGGTATCATAGTACCCTCCCACGGTACTGACCAGGGTTCGATTCCCTGGATGCGCATTTTCCCTTCAGCAAAAATTTTGCTACCAAATATAGATGGAACACTAAAAAGACAAATTTCTATTCTATATTTTTATGTCCTAAAAGAAAATCATCCCTTTTTTTATTTATTGAATGTTAGATTCAAAACGGGTTCTATCTTATTATATATATTAATTCTTAATTTAATTATATATATATATATATATATTGTTACAAAATTAAAAAATACATTTATATTTTTAAACTATAAAATAACAAAAATTTTATAATACATCATTATTTTTATTCTTAATTGATTTTAAAGTATTATAATAAGATTAAAAAATAATAAAAATCATTTTATTATATATATTTAATTTTGAAATGAATAGAGTATATCTCAAGTGTTCCACTATATATTTATTATATTAAAATTAATATTTTTAAATATAATTATGTTATTTTATAAATTGATATTTTCACATATTTATGCAAGAGAAAATCTCATGAAAATAGCAAAAATATTTGAAAATTGTGACACCCTATTTTATATTAAAAAAATGATACATATTGCGACTTTACATGTTGATTTTTTTTATTATGAGTTATGTGAATAAATTTAATTAATAATATTTTTATAATATATTTGATACAATAGACTAATTTTATAAATTTATTCAATTTTATATATTAATATACGTATTAATCATAATTCTACAAAAAAAATTTGTGTCACCCCACAACCCAATTTCCTTTAGTTTTGTTTCATTTTGTTTATCCAAACTCCAAAGAAAGAGCATTGTAGAGTCCATACCAGTTTAAATCAATGGGACAAATATTCATGACATACAGCCAGCCGAATCAAGTGCCGGAAACTTAGCTAAAACTTGGACGAGTCTCTTCAACTCTTTCATGCACCAAATTACCCTCTCGAGTAAAACGAATAGCTTCATCATAAATGAAATCAAATCCATGGCGGTGCCACAAATTACACGGCATTTATTTGAATCACATTTGTAGAATCCATTAAAGAAGAAAATCAAAACAACCAAGGCCAGCTTAAAGAAAAGGAAGAAGAAGAAGAGGAGCAGTTGAAATTATAGAATGGATGCTCCTCCACCAGAAGCTAACGATACACCCCCAACCACCAAAACCCAAGAATCCCATCGTCTCTTAACCACCGAATCTCGGCCGTCCTCCTCGGACGACGAGAGCGATGAGCACGACGTCGTTCTCGATTACCGGGAGAAGATCCTGTCCATCGACATTGAATCATCCGACGCCGGCGATCACCCGGTGGCGCCGCCGTTCTCGTGGAAGAAGCTGTGGCAATTCACCGGGCCGGGTTTCTTAATGAGCATTGCATTTCTGGATCCGGGAAATTTGGAGGGAGATTTGCAGGCCGGGTCGATTGCGGGGTACTCTCTGTTGTGGTTGCTGATGTGGGCCACGGTGATGGGCCTGCTTATCCAGCTGTTGTCGGCGAGACTGGGCGTGGTGACGGGGCGGCATATGGCGGAGATATGTAGGGAGGAGTATCCCTGGTGGGCCAGGATGGTGCTGTGGTTCATGGCGGAGCTGGCGTTGATTGGGGCTGATATTCAGGAGGTGATTGGGAGTGCAATTGCTATTAATATTCTTAGCAATGGAGTTTTGCCTCTTTGGGCTGGTGTTATTATTACAGCATCTGATTGGTATTCACTTATTTTTTTCAGTCCTTTCAGTTTCAGCTCTTTATATATATATATATAAACTATTTTTTATGGCATTTTCCGTTATACTCCCTGTCATTTGCAAAATTTACAAATATTAAGGATGCATTTTTGTTCAATGTTTACTTTACACTAATGTTATGTTGGATTTGAGAAATGAATGTGAGAATGGAATGACTCATTCCTATGCAATGAAAAAAATTGTGTTTGGTTGCTCAATTAGAATTGAATGAACTATTTTCATTCCTCCCAAATTTATGAATTTTATTCATTGGGGGATGAGGGTATGGAATGACTCTTGCTCAACTGGAATGGAATGAATCATTTCACTCTCAATTCTATTCTCTTCTCTATTACATTCATTCACCCATTCCATTTCTTCAATTATGTAGCATAAAACTATAAGTTACTGTATTATTTTAGTGTAAGACATGATATTGATAATGAAATTATGATGACAAACTTGAAGACATTGCAAATAGTTGCTCTGGCATTTTATAGTATTTGTTGAAATGAATCTCATTGTGTTAAAAAAAAAATTCATTCTACTGGCACAAACAGTTTCATCTTTCTATTCCTTGAGAACTACGGAGTAAGGAAACTGGAAGCCGTTTTTGCTGTTCTTATAACAACTATGGCATTATCGTTTGCCTGGATGTTTGCTGACACAAAACCCAATGGAAAGGAACTCCTAGTAGGTACATAAGAAACTTGATTTTCCTTATTGTCAAGTATAATTTTTCGCTATTGGTGTAATACAGAATCCAATCCTTTTTAATTTGCAGGCCTTTTGGTTCCGAGACTTGGTTCAAAAACAATCCAAAAGGCTGTTGGAGTTGTAGGCTGCGTCATAACGCCTCACAATGTATTTTTGTATTCTGCTTTAGTACAGTCGAGAAAAATTGATCCTACTAAGAAAAGTCGGGTACAAGAGGCTCTCAATTACTACACGATTGAATCCTCAATCGCTGTTTTTGTCACTTTCATTATCAATTTGTTTGTTACAACTGTCTTTGCTAAGGGATTCTACGGAACTAAACAAGCCAAAACCATAGGCCTATTAAACGCAGGGGAATATCTCCAAGAGAGGTATGGCGGAGGATTGTTCCCGATCCTCTATATTTGGGGAATCGGGCTGTTGGCTGCAGGGCAAAGTAGCACGTTAACTGGTACTTATGCAGGACAGTTTATCATGGGAGGTTTTCTTGACCTTCGTTTGAGGAAATGGCTAAGATCTTTGATCACGAGAAGTTGTGCCATTGTACCAACTATAATTGTAGCTATAGTTTTCAACAGATCTGAAGCTTCACTTGATATTCTGAATGAATGGCTTAATGTGCTTCAGGGTATGCAGATTCCTTTTGCCCTCATCCCTCTTCTTACACTGGTGGCTGATGAGCATCTAATGGGAGTTTTCAGAATTGGACCTATTTTTGAGGTCAGTTCACTTTGTTGCAAAACAGTTAAATGAATAACTAAATTGTTACTTCAAATTCATTGCATAAGCTGCAGCATACAATTTATACAAGCTAGCTTCTATGTTAAATTAACTAAACTGACTGTTAGTTGGCTCTTATTTTTTTTGTTGCAGCGAATCGTGTGGAGCGTGGCTGCCCTAGTAATAGTGATAAATGGATATGTTCTGCTGGAATTTTTCTTCTCTGAAGTTAATGGACTGGTGTTTGGAATTTTGGCCTGCATTGGGGTTGCAGCTTACGTTGCGTTTATTCTATATCTTATTTCACATGGTAATGCTCTCCCCTCTACTTGGTTCAACAGATTTCGCTCCAAGGAGGGATTCTCTTACACTGCTCAATGAGCCAAAACTCAGAAACCTAGAAACTGTATATCAACTAAACCACCACCAAGCAGGTAACCTAAAAATTGTAAAGATGGATCCCATTGTACGTTCAAGAAGATGTAGAATATATTATAAATTAATTAGTACTCAGATTAACTTAAAATGGTTTCTTACAAGTGATGCAAAATATGTATATGAATTTTGCAATGTTTAGTAATCATGAAAGTTTTCCGACAAATTAACAATTAGCCCACTATACTTGTACGCTTTTAATTTATGCAATTTTCCCATTAAACAAAACTTGGTTCTCAAGATAATTTCGGACGTTTGGAATATGTTGTACAGCATGAGTGGTCATAAGTTAACTATTAGGTGGCTTCTTGGAAAACCAATTAAAAATAAAAATAAAAAATTATTTAAAGCGATTTTTTGTGTACCTTTTTGAAACTGTTGGTAACACTCCAGACCAATTAATGTCATTAGTACATTCCCTAAATTTCATAACTGTTTATAGTTATTTATGAGACAAATGGAAATGGTTACCAATTGTTTCGGTAGCCTCTAGTGGTGTACCAGTGTGTTACCTTCCATTTGTGTTAGTCAAGAACATGGAAGTCTATACGAAATCCCAATAAAGCTTACTTGGTAGTACATTATATTATATGACCCTTTATTATGGTTAATATTGAAGCTTTTCGTACGTTAGTGCCCGAGTATCCTCTCTCTCTCTCTATAACTTGATCTGGGGTCCACTTGCACTTAAAGAAAAATCTCTTTTTAGTAAACTTCAATGAACCTTCATTTTTCTTTATCATACAAAAATTATGATAACTTGATGAAGATGGGATTCAATTATTATGGTCAATATATCTGCCCCACCTCACAAAACTGTTTCCTGCAACTTTCATGGTTCCTTTATCATGCAAAAAATTCAAAGTAAAGTAATTTGGAGAGAGAAAGAGAAGAGTTGACAACTTATCATCAAAAAGAAATGTATGCGTGTCTGTTTTTCTTCCGTTCTAAAATATAATATTACAAGTTTGATAATCCGCACGGATAAATTTAAAAATAACTTTATAATTTTTTTTAATCAAATTGCATGTGCATAATATAATTTATTTAATTAATTAGACTTTTAATTTTTTTACTTTTTGAGAAAGAATAATAGACTCTTTATGTCTTAAAATTATTGTATCCAGTTATTTGTGTGATATGAATATTATATCTGATACTTATATAATAACTCCAAACCAAATATATTAAAATAAGAATAAATAAAAAAGATACAATGTATTTGTATATAAATTTAAGAAGTCACTATAAATGAATATATGCTACACTAAAATAGAAAAAAATTAAAAAACTCTTGGATTCCTGAGTCATCAAACTATATTCTTAAGCTATTTAGTCTTTTTGGTGAGTCGACTCGGGACCAACCAAAATAACTCGGTACTTGTCTTTTTATATTTGTATATTTATGTCAGCACCAAAATATAAGATTATTATTAATTTTTTAAAGTTAATTTAAGATATTTTGAAAGTTAAAATCGATGTGAATTTCATTCAATTTCGAATTTCAGTCAATATATCAAAAAAGTATTATTCATTGTAGTATCTATTATTTCATTTTTTTAATGAATCATTTTAATTAATTTTGAGTTTAAAAATATTCAAATTGACTTGTCTTAGTATTAAATTTTGACTTTTTAAAGTAATTTTGAAATATTAATTGACATATATTTATTTAATTTTAATTAATATATATAATGATAAATATCGTAAACTATTTAAAAAGTACTACTAATTATTAAAGTTATTGTTTCGTGATATTTGTGAAATCAATAATAATCTTATAATTTAGAATTAATCTACTTCAGTGGTTTGCATAAAATGCAAGGAGAAGGTGAAGTTCTTCATGCAGATGGATCCAATCTTCTCGTGGGCTATGAATCAGGCTAATTGAACTAGGTAATAAACAAGCAATAAAATGGAATATATGTGACCAATTTAAGTACATATATGACTTTCAGACTTCAAAGTTCAAACTTTATTTGTGCAATTCTATTCAGATCTAAAAAAAAATATATGATAATTTCATTTCATTTTATTTTTTTTTTATTTTTTTTAAAAAAAACTTTTGGTGCATATTATATAAGACTTGAGATGTGCCTGCCTAAATCAAAATTAAAAGTCAATTGAGAAGTGTTTAATACTTTAATTCAGTTAAAATTAAAAGTCCATTAGAATAAGCAAGGTACTTATGGAGTTTTTAATACTTTAATTCAGTTAAAGTCTTGGTCAGAAGTGAGAGATTGAAAAAGATTTAGGGGTTGTTTGATAAAAACGGAATGAAAAGTTCTGAATGGCTAAGCAATTTGAATGAGCTGAATGACTGAATACTGAATGAAAAAAATGTTTGATAATTGACATGTCTGAAACATCTGAATGACAGAATTTTATTATTTTATCCCTCTGAAAAAAATTCAAAGTTGTTATAAATTTATTTAATATTACTTAATATAATAGTTAATATTTTTTTTTTAAAATTTTAAATTTTTTTTTTTACTTCATTCAGCTGCTCATTTTGCCAAAAAAAAATCTAACTTAGCCATTCAGCTCAATCATCTGACCGGTTCAGTCATTCAGACGATTTTTATCCAAAACAAATGCACTTAATGACTGATCGATTCAGCCATTCAAATATATTCAGTCCTAAACAAACAGTCCCTTATTAAGCTCTAAGATTCCCATAAGAGGATGTGTTCATATTGTAATTTGGAAACCCATGGAACTTTCACTACTTACCCTAAATGACCCCCGCTTTATATTGACCATAATTTTGAAACTTGGACCAAACGTTATAAGAATATTTCATGTACAATCGTCAAAGTCATCAACAATATGTACTACCTAATCTCCCAGGTCTAGGGTTTTAGTAATGGAGGAGACCAATGGTCAAGTCTCAAATTTGTTGCTATAAGACATTGGTCAATTTTAGATTTGTGGGTAGGATAAAGACATATTGACTAAATTTCTGGCGGTGAGATGAAAAGACTTTTCTTAGTACACAATGTATGAATTTTTGTGATATTAGTATAAATAGTTATATTTAATAGTATATGAAGTTAGAAGTAATTTATATTTAAAATATAGAAAATAATATATATTGTGAATATTTACCTCGATTTTTTGATTGTCAGTTACGTGGATAAGTATTGGTGATAATCTTTTTGGAGAGTTGGGGCCCTCCTATAATTCTTACCAATCTCATATATTGATAAGATTCACAATTATAATTTGGCATAAATTTATCGTAATACATAGCAGGACTCTTAAAATATTTATGACCAAAAACGCTTTCGTCATTTTTTAGTCTTTTAAACTCTGATAAAATTATTAAATAAAAATAATTCCGTGAAATGAGCACTTACTGGAATTTCTAAAGCTGAATGTTGTTAGCATAGGGCACCAAAATTAATGTAATTCATTTGTTTTAAAATTAGAGGAACATTGAATTTTGTAGAATTAATTTGTAAAATTTCAAAATTAATGCATATTTGTATTAATTTGTATTCACCTCTTAATGCATTTTAATAGCTCACGTCTATGTGTTAAGAGGTGTTTTGAATAGTTTAGACTCATATTTGTATCTTAATGATTTTGAGGCATTCAGAATTTTTTTTTTATCCCAATTTTAAATATTAAAATACATTAAAAAATAAACTGTTAAAATATATTAAAATATAATCAAACACCACGTAAAACTGACTAAGTCCAAGCGGAGGGAGGTTTTCGTTATGCTTGATGACATTTCTACTTTTGTTACTTCTACTTGATTCAAGAGTAAGACTTTCTGGGGAGAGTTATCTCGAAATGTGTAACTCAATCTTAAGACACTTTTGTATTTATTTTTAAGTTTAATATAATTTTCAGTCTTATTAAGAAATCAATTATAAAAATTAATCGTACTTTATAATTTATTTTTTAATTGTTCTAATTATGGTGTTGGATTTTAATAAGTAGATACCATGTGAAAATAATTTCATGAATTTGATCTGTCCGTCCACTCTTTAAATACACCTTTCACATAAACTAAAAAAATTAAAGTAAAGAGAGCATAATAAATTTCAATGAGAATTGATATCTCTACAAATATATTTATATTTTCACATATTCTATATATTCTCACATGAAAATGAGAACCAGCTTATTTAAAGATGGAACCAGCTTATTTAAAGATGGAACTCATTTTACATTCATGTGAGAGACAATTATGTGAAAATATTAAAAATCCAAAATTAAATAGTGCTCCACAATGAATTTGTAAGTGTATCATGATTCTTTCTTTTTCTTAAAAGGAGTGTATCCTGCTTAAGTACTTTTGAAAATTAAATAATCTTTAGACAACATTTTGAATATAAATTTTGTACTTTAAATATAGAGAACAATTAATTTATAATTTAAATATATTTGGTGGGACATAGGGAGTAAGAGATATTTTTTTAAGTGACAATTCATAATTTTTTTTTTTATGTATACCCTTAACATTTAGTAGAATGTTATAATGGTGACATGTTGTATTCAATCGGTCTAAAATATAAATAATAACATGTTATAATTTTTTATGTCAATATAGAATTTAAAATTTTATTTTTAATTTTAAAACATACTAAAAAATATATCAATAATTAACTAAATATTAAACAGAGAGTATTTTATATTTTTAACATAATACAGTGATCATTATTATATAAATAAATATTATATATTGCATTTTGGTGCCTTATGAACATAAACTCATTCTTAGCACATCTAAACCTGTGATTATAGCTAGCTTGATGTCTCGTACCAACTTATAAGTTGTTTTTCACTATTAAAGTGTTTGACAACTACTTATTTTTTGACTTATAAGTTGAGTTTTAAGTTAACAAAAATTAAGTAACAATTTGTGACTTATTTAAAACTGACTTATAAGTCATTTTAAAATAAGTTAGTTTGACCAAATGTAATGTCTATTTTACCCCTATTCTATTTTGCCTCTCTTTTTATTAATATCTTTTTTAATAATCTTTACATTTATTTTAATTTATAAGTCATTATGAGCCGAACACTTTCATAACTTATTTTAACTTAATTTTTGACTTATAAGTCAAATTGATGCCGGACGCTTCTACTTATAAGTCACAACCTATAAGTTAACTTATATTTTAACTTATAAGTCATTTTAAAATAAGTTATTCTCGAACATGCTCTAACTATAATTTTTTTCCTTGCATTCAACTAACTGAACTTTAGTTTACTTACGTAAATTTTAAATTGCGTCTTGGGTGTTAAATTTTTAACGGAATTAAATTTTTAACGGAACAAGTGTATGACATTAAAATAAAATAAAAATAGTAAAAAATAAAATAAAAAAATTAGAATATAAATTAAATAGACTAAAACAATTTTTGAAGAACATGAACCTGAATAACAACAAAAAAAAGATTATCCTAAACTAAAAAAAAAACACAGATGAATATCATATCCAATTCTTAATCTCATCTTCTCCCAGATCCTTTAATTGTTCAAACTCATCACAAGATCAAATTACCAACCAAACACCAACTATCAGTAGCAGATACAAAAATCATGCCGATAATTCTCTGAAATTAAAAGAGAAGTGAAGAATGTCCAGATTTGTAGCGTGTTTCAAAGTTAGAGATGTGAGCTCGCATGCGCAAAGGACAACAATGAGAGATCAACGCCATGATCAAAGCGCTATTTCTTCTAGGTGAGATATTGAGTTGTGCTTATGAGTTTTATGGTTGGATTAAGAATTTCAATGGTGATTGGTGTGGTGAGGAAGATGAAGTGTTTAGGGTTGGAATTTGTTTTAATTAGATTCGGTGTGTGTTTGAGTATGAAATATGCTAATGGGTTGATGATCTAGGTTATAATTACTGAGAAGAAGATGAGAGTTTCAACTAGTGGTTTTGATTTATTTTTCGGTTGATGAGCAGGGGATTTCATTTTTTATTTTTTATTTGTTATTTTTCAGTGCAAATTTCATTTTTGGTTTTACATACGTTTTCAAAAGGAAATGAAATGTTTTTACATTTTTAGTGTGTTTATTTTTATTTGAATTATTTGAACATATATGTTTATGAAGTCAATAAAAATTTATTTTGTTTTTTTTAATCTTAACTTATTTTTTGTTTTTATAATATATTTAAGTATAATCATAATTTGGAGGAAGCTACTCCACGGTTAATGTTAGTATAATTTTGTAAGTCTCTTTCTAAAATTTTTCTTTTGGGTCTCAATAATTTTACAAACTTTTGGGCGTATATGTACACATGTTTGTTTTGATTAATTTATAATGAACGCTTAAATAAATTTTGTCTTAATTATTTCTCCATTTTGAAAAATCTAAAATGTAGCAAGAACATATGGCTATTTGAATTAATTAGTATTTTTTTTATGAAAGGGTTAATTAGGTAGTATAATTCATAGTTGGTTTACTTACTTTGCTTTTATTTTTATTTTTTTGTTCGGTTAAGTTCATTCATATCCTTAAATCTCATTAAGATGATTTTTTTATATTTTTAAAATATTTTTTTTTGCACACATCATCACTCATATGTCACGTTATTCTTGAGGTCGATGTTTCTCTCTTTTAATTATATACCAACTTAATTTTTTGTCAAAAATTAAATTAATTTAGCAAATTTTATAAAAAAAAATTTAAAAAAATATAAATTTAATTAGTTGACTGTTAAAAAAAAATATAATTAATCGTTTATAAATTCACTTAAAATATAGTGATTAAAAAAATATTTAACCCCACCGGAGGGTGACAGTCACCGCGTAGTCTTTCTGTCCCAGAGAAACTTTCCTTATATTGCATGGCTCGTCTCTCTCTCTTCGCTCATCAGTCTTTCCTTCTCTCTATATATACACATCTCTTGTTAAATCTCGAAAGAAAAGAAAAGAAAAATCCCAGAAAGAATCATAATCCTAACCTAATTTCTTTCTCTATAATTTTAATTTTGAGTGTTTATTAAGTAGTAATTAAAATTCCAAAAATTTAGGATTTTCTTTATAAAACCCGTTATCAAAACCCTTTCGATTCTGTGGCTGCTCCAATTTCTCTTCTTTTCTTTTCTTTTCTTTGCTTTTCTTTTCTTTTCTCCGCAGTTTCTTTGGTTGAATTCTTGATCCTCGTTTCGATGGAGCAAAGAATCGGCAACACACAACAAAACCACCCACATTATTATCGTACCGAAACCTCGTTGATTCCCACATCTAACAACAATGGCCGCAGGTTATTCGTATACCCATTCCGCAGTCTCAACTCGCCGGACCGGCAAAATTTGTTCTATCTTCCGATCCCTGATCAAACCCTAGAGGTCGCCTTTTCTTCCCTCAATCTCTCACCGGCGCCGTCCCTTCTCCCTGCCAGTCTCGATCCTGATTTCGGCGGCGAGGGTTTGTTGTATAACGCTCAGCAGCGGCAGCAAAGTAGTGACAATGTGAGTTTGGGGAGTTTAAGGTTTCAGAACGGCCAAATGGGTTCCGGGGTGGGCCCACGAAATCCGACAGTGGGCCCGGAGGGTTTTGTGTTGAATAGTCCTCCGCCGCCGGCTGCAGCTCTGGTTAGGGATTTACGGCGGTATGGAGATGGTCAGAGCTTGGCATCTGGGTTGTGTGATTTTGATTACTTGGACTGCAAGAAACAAAGCCCGTCAAGTCATTCCTGTCCTCAATTCCTGTCCCCAATTCCATGTTCTAACGAAAATAATATCTCAGTGGATTTTGGTCGGTTTAAAAATCAATTGCCCCAAACAATTGATTTTGGTCTTTTAAATAATCAATTGCCCCATCAGGGGAATTTCTTGACTTTGACTTTGAATGATTTGAAGGGGAGGCTTGTTTCTTTAGCCAAGGACCAATATTGGTCTCGAATTTTGCAAGCCAAATTTTTGGAACCAAGCCGAGAAGAAATTGAGATGGTTATATCAGAGGTGATTGAATATATTGGTGATCTGATGAAAAACCAATTTGGGAATTATCTTGTTCAGAAGCTAATTGCTGTATGTAATGAGGATCAGAGGACTATGATTATTTTATCAGTTACCAAGACTGCCTCACAACTCATTAGCATCTGCCTTAACCCACATGGGTAAGAATATTTATTTATTTATACTTGGGTAGATTATTTTATTTTAGAAGATTAATTCTTTGTACTAATGTGTAAATTTTACTTATTCTTACAGGACTCGAGGAGTACAAAAATTGTTGGAGAATGTTAGTCGCCCTCAGCAAGTTTCCTTGCTAATGGCGGCTATAAGCCCTGGTGCGGCGACATTGGCCAATGATCAGAATGGTCATCATGTGATCCAGTATTGCTTGAAACATTTTTCTGCTGAAGACAACATGGTATAATTACACGATACTTATATTATGATTTTTGAAAAATAATATCCTGCTAAGAATATGTAAGAGGCTGGAATTTTAATTATTTTTTTTGTGTAGATTAGTGTTAACGAATATTATGTTGCAGCATTGTACTGGCTTATATGTTGTGTCTTTTCCTTTAAATGGACAACCCTTCTGATGTTTTATTTAGTGCTTAAATCCGGAACCTTTAACTACTTATTAGACTAGATCTGTTTGTAGCTTTTAAGTTTTAAGAAAATTCGCTGTTTTCATTTATTTTGGTAGCTACTGACATCTTTCATAAAGATGATCGAACTTATAACTGAAAACTTATCATTTTATAACGATATGTAAATTTTCTTTTGCAATATCAGTTCTACAAAAATTTTCTGCCTCTTCTGTAGTTCACAAAACAAAAGAAAATTTCTTGTATTTTTTGTTGCCAAAACAACCTAGCTAGTTGTCTAGAATCTTTAGCACCTGAGCTAGTTGAATTGGGATGTTTTTTCATCCTTTTCATACAAAAGTAAATCCAGTCTATTAGTTACACAAGCCATAAGTTGTGTATGTGCTTGCAATTTTTCATAATACTAGTTTAAAAATCGTCTTTATGCATTTTCCAATTTGTTGGCAACTAACAGAGCGCAGGTATAAAATAAGGGTCCTAGAGTACCAGATACCAAAGAAATTTTTTCAATTATTTATATTAATCCATTTAATGCGCGTAAGTGTATGAGTGTAGGTTAGTTTATTAGGTAATTTGTATTACCTGGAACTATGGTGGAAGACTGGAAGTAATGTGCTCTAGTTAAATCCTTTCCACAGTTGCAGATGTACCATCCGAACATTTTCTCTTATTATTTGCTTTTTTACTTTGTTGTCATTAATAAGTAGCAAATTTCTTCAAATTGTCTTCTGTCTTGTTCTAAGGTGCATCTGATGCAGTACATTATGAAATTTAAATATGCTGTCTATGCTAAAGAATATTTTTTAAGATAAGTCATTCTTAGTAAGAAATTTGAACATCTCGCACTGACTTGCAGCTATGTTTTTTGTAAGTAGTACTAGATTCTGACTAGAATTCATTTCACTTTTTCTTTCTTAAGAGGTGTTCTTCTGAAGTTGATTATATTATCTGTTAGGATACCATGTGAGTTGGCATCGTCCCACAATAGTGTTCAATTAAGAAGCTGGCTCATTCCACATATTACGCTTTATGAATTGCTATTTTTACAAGGAAATATACTATTTCCAGAAGGTCTCTTACACATGAAAAGTAGATGAGTTCCACATATGCAAGAGGAGACCTTTTTGAACGAGCTAAACAATTTGTGAAAATAGTCACCACCTATATTAATTGTTTTTTTGCAGCTCATGATTCTGCAGTGTCTTATACTATCTTCGTCCTCAAAAGGATGGCCTAAGGTACAACATTTTTTGTCCTCAAAAGGATGGCAATAAGTACATAAAATAAGGGTAAATATGTCATTTAGTGGGATTCACTAATATATAAAAAAAACTCATTATTTTATGTAATTTTGTGGGGCCACTAAGAATAAACTTGGAACTTTTTATACTCTCTTTCCTCTAATTTTACTTTTCTTAATTTGTGTGCAAAATGTACTTTGGACATCCAAAAAGGACGGAAGGAGTATCAGGCAATATACGATCTTGTTTATTTTATTGAGTTCATGGTCTTGGATACTTGATGAAACTTTCAAAGATGTACAATTTTGGGTAATGCTGGACCTATGAATGATAATACTCAGTTGTTAGCTCCACCTTAAGGTCACTGCCTTTTCAAACACAACATGCCTTCGTTCTTTTATTCTTCTTTAATTTGCTTTATTTTTTGTTTTCTTCTTGTCTTTCTACTTTTACACTTTCATATATGATTCATGTATAATCCAAGTCAAATCCTGAGTCCGAATCAAATCATAGCATAATAAGGTCTAATATCCTTTCTCAATAATATCTTCTTGGGGCTGTAAGAAGCTCACCCAAACGGTCATGACTGATTTTATTTGTGATAGCAACTTGAGTCCTTATATACACATCCAAATATCCCACATGTTACGATGTGGGACTGAGGTGTTACAATTCATTTTCAGCCTACCCCAACTACTTTTGGAAGAGTTCATTTTAGCTATATATATTAATATATACATATATATATATATATATAGGGTTAAGATCAGGTCCGGACTCCCGGACCTGATAAAATCCGGACCCGGAAATTTTTTTTTTTTTTTTTTTTTTTTTTTTTTTGCAAAACAGTTAATAAAAAATATATAATGATTTTTGGTATTGAAAAAAATTATTAAAACAGTGTTTTGGGTTTGATTTGGATACATATAACAAACAGTGTTATACAGTCGGTATAACACTATTTGTTATATGTATCCAAATCAAACCCAAAACACTGTTTTAATAATTTTTTTCAATACCAAAAATCATTATATATTTTTTATTAACTGTTTTGCAAAAAAAAAAAAAAAAAAAAAAAATTTCCGGGTCCGGATTTTGGTCAGGTCCGGGAGTCCGGACCTGATCCTCACTGTATATATATATATGTATACATAGATGTGGGTGTATTTTTATTTACTTATTTCTATGCAGGTTTTGTTCTTTTATTAAATATTATCTATTTTATATTCTTATTTTCTTGCTTAATTTGTTTGATCTATTTTAGTTTTCTTCTTGCCTTTCTACTTTTATGCTTGTATATGGATCCATTAAATTTTCAGCCTACTGCAACTAGTTTAGGTTATAATGCATTTTGTGTTTTGAGAGGGGATGATTAGCTGCTGCCTAAGATTGCTGTTGATTGAACTCCTTTTACTTAAAAAGGAACTATTAACTGTCTCAAGGTCTTGCTGTTCAAAGCTAGTAAAATTTGAGCACATATCTTTGTTTAGAAAATTCTAGATAGCAATAATGTACTCAAGAATATTTTCCAGATGATATAATCACTTCAGTTATTGCTGTTCAAATGTTTTTATTTTGACAAGTAGAATCAGTTATTTGTGATCTAATACCAAGCCTTGTATGAAGCAGAGTGTTATCTTACTTTGGGTTGTTATTTGCAGCATCTTCTCGATGATATAGCAGCCAACTGTTTTGAAGTTGCCATCGACAGAAGTGGGTGTTGTGTGATGCAGGCATGTTTAGAGAATTCCAGGGGAAAAGCTAGAGAACATCTAGTCTCTGAGATAATAGCTAATGCACTGCACCTGGCAGAACATCCTTACGGGTTTGTATCTAAATAATACTTCATGTATCCTTCTCTTTGAACATAACTGTGGTCCCAAACTAATATGTTTTTCACTTTTTCTTACAAACAGCAATTATGTGCTGCAACATATGCTGGGGCTGAAGGAATTAGATATCACAGCAGATCTTCTGAGACAGCTTGAAGGGAATTATTTGTCTATCTCCTGCAATAAATATGGCAGTAATGTTGTGGAGAAATGTCTGATTGAATCAGCAGAAGAGCAATCAACAAGAATTATAATGGAGTTGGTTAGAAGTCCCAATGCTTCCATGATTCTACTGGATCCCTATGGGAACTTTGTCATCCAGTCGGCATTATCTGTTTCTAAGGTTAGTTCATCTGTCTTCGCAAGTTTGTCAGCTATTTTAAGCAACGGATTATATGTGCAGCTATAGTGAGGCTGAACCTAGTTAATTGCTTATTATACACTCATATACATTTAGAGCTATGGCTCCTGTATCCATTTTAAATTTTTTTTTTTCATTTAACTGAACTAGTAAGATGCATAAGTTTGCAGTAATGCCTAAGTTGGGAATTGGAATTTGCGCCAAAATTTTGTGGCACTTGAATACAAAAAGGACAAGGAAATGAAATCTTTAAAAATGTGTTGGAGCCTTATAAACCTTACACAACACTACATGTGAACAATATCTCCCTCCCTCTGCTATTTAGGTTTGCATAAGAAACACTTGCACATTATTTTTTTGATGAGTTTTCTTAATATCAAGTTTTTGTGACTAAAATTTATTTTCAAGAAAATTATATTTGTGTATGTCCTATGAAAACCTTAGTATTTGTAAAATAAATGTAAACATACAACTCTTTTATCTGGACAGGAAGTAGTGCTTGATGTTAATGTTTAAGAGTATCAACGATAGGGATCAATCCGTGAGACGTGGTCGTCGTGGATAATTCGCTATTTAGTTATTTATTTATCAATTGTCTATTTATTTAGTTTGTTGGACTTCTTATTTATTGGTTTATTTTAGTATTGGGTTATTTATTTAGAGGCCCAATTGTTACTGGGTTTAGGATTTTAGAGTTTATTTTCTTATAAATATACTTGTAAGTCATGTCAGACTTTGAACATTTTGATATTGAAATTATTCTGATTATTGGTTGCGATCAATACTTTTCCTCCTTACTGCGGTTGGGAAACCCTAGTGGTAATGGTTCTCCTGCGGTTGAATCACCCTAGTTCTTTTAATCCTCTTTGTTGATTTTGCCTTTTCCAATTAATTATCTATTCAACAATTTCCGTCTTACATCAATCAACGTATGGAAATTTAGAAGTTTTTCCCCATTTTTTAGTTTTTTATTTTTCCCCTTTTCCTTCCCCCTGAGCTTTCCAAGTTTCAAACATATCCTTCAAAATGAGTCCCTATTGTTAGCTTAAGAAATGGCACCTAGATCAATAAGACATGGTCAAGTCCTAACTAAGACATGGGTGCATGTGTAGTATTTAAGTAAATTTTGGATTATCGTAGAATAAGAGGAGCCATATGAGGAAATGACTTCACTTAAAAGACAGATGCGCCACCGCTTATGGATGAATTAAAAAGCCAGTTGATCAAGTTGGAGAGCACTCCTCGACTACCCATATATGCTGATCAAAACTAGAAATGGCTGCTGCTGAGACTGCTAGATCCTATGTTTAAACCCTTTACACAGTAAATCGTTATATTGATAAAAGACTGGCTTCAATTGTTATCAAGATCAAATTAGACTTGGGGAGGGCACTCAGCTGTCCTCATTCCAGCGATTTGACAAGGTATTCCAACAATGTTTGTTATCACAAAAATTCTGAGCAGATGTCATATGGAAGAAGATCATAATAGTTTAGCCCCTTGGTTAAACAGGGAATTAATTTGTTGCAATATTGTACAACTCTCTTCGGTTCACATTTTTGGGTTACTTTTACATCACCGTGTTTCCACTACCTGGTTGATCTATTTGATCAGAAATCCTACTATCCCAATCATCAAGTATATTGGTTGCCTCTATCACTTATTATTATGATTATTGATCAACCCAAGTCTGATGAATCATTCATTTTTTTTAAATGGTCCATGACTCCATGTTTGCTTGTTCTCCTGTACGGCCATGTGACAAGTCTTTAGCTAAATAATCTCTACGTGTTACACATAAGATAAATATTGTATAATTGATTGGTTTCTCACTACTTGTGCTGTCAAATGGAACATTAGTGTTCCACTTCTCGTTTTCTGCTTAGGTTATAGCGACCATTATCATCAGTTGATTCTATAAATAAAGGTGCAGTGATTCCATTACTTTGTTTTTTGCTCGAAGGGTTGTTGTATCCCTAGCTTTTTTATTTTCTATTTTTTATTTTTTGCTGGCTTATTCTTTTTTGATGGTGACCTGTTTTTCTTTGCAAGAGCAGGGACTTGCACGCAATGCTCTGCTCCATCTAATTCTAGTGAATGCTTCTTTCATGCGGAGCAACATCTATGGGAAAAAGGTTCTTGCCTGGCTCGAGAAGAAGAAGATTAAATTAGTTTAGACATAAGAAGAGATTTTTGTAATCCCCAGGAAAACTGCTGGTGTTGTACTTTTGGTAGTACTTGTTATCAAACTCCTCTTCAGGATAATTTTAGGCATTTCTAGGCTGTAGAAATAGTTCAGTGTGTAGTAGTAACTTTAGGTGTCACTAGTTTATCTAAAGGATGGTAATGTATTTTCAAAAGGCAGGAAATCGGAAGCTAGTGAATAATCTGCCAACAGCAATCTGGAGCTATGTTCAGTATACAAGCCTCTTGTGGGGATGATTGGTAAAGGGATAGGGGATTTATATAGCTGTATGTGCTTTAACTGTATACTCTTGAGTTATTGCCACTTGTTGATTGGTATATCTTATAAATGGTTGTAACTTTATTTTTTGGATATCAAAAATAATGGATTATATATCTTGTCTTTTTTTTTCTGGAGCAAGATTGGTTGACCATTACATGATAGATATTGTATTAGTGATGAATACATTTCTCTCATTCAAATTATAAATCATTTGAGACACTATTGAGACTCCTATTATTACTATATTATTAAGTATGAACATCTTTTTTTAGTAAGTGGAAGAATACTAGAATGACCCTCTACCAACCGGTGAGTAGGGAAAGAAAATTCAAACCTTTGTGCCAATTTAGCCAATGTGGGTTGTACTTGTCAAAGAATGATGTTGATATTCTAATGATAAGTGAGTCGTTTATCTCACTCAATGCTTGGCTTCAATATCCACCCACTCTATGTATAGTAGCAACTCTACGTACGCTACTCATGGAAGATCTATGAGTTTTGGCCCGATGTAGGTACAATAGGAGTTCTTTCAAATATGTATAGTTGTTATAGGCACAATGTGTCTTGCCAAGAGTTTAGGATAACATTACCTACTTCTCATATTTTTGCACCCAAAAAAACATGTTGATATTGACATTATGATGTTAATTTTCATTCCGTGACAAGTTTGGATCAAAGGAAGTACTCTGTTCGGGACTCGGAAAAGAAAAGTTGAGACGAAAAAGTCCATGCCTGGGAAGTTTACAGGTGCAGGGGATGAAGAGAAACGAAAAAGTGTGCTTTTGGGAGTTTAATTTTATGTTTGTGAGTTTTAACAGAGTAAAAATGAAAGGAAAGTGAAAGATTTTAAAGTTACTTTTTCAGATGCTAGAGAGTTTGTAAGGAGAGAAAAATAATGGACAAGGGTGAAAAAGTAACCTTAATTTTCAGCATATGGGACGATTTGATGGAAAGCAATCTTGCCGCATTAATTTTTCCATAATTCTTGTTCTACCCACAAAATAACAAGAAAATAAAATAAAATATAATTCTTCTTTGGTCCTAATTTTCTTCTCAAATTTACGGACACAGGAAGGAAGTCTACTATGACATTAATCACTCTTGTTAATGCTCGAATATGTCTTGCACGTTGAACCACTAACTTGAACGTAAGCCTGCACAAAAACACTATTAGAAAGTATTTAACAAACACCACTAGAAAATACATGACAACTTGGGTCGTAATGGATAATTGCTGTGTGAGAGTAAAAATAAGTTTCAAGTAAATTAACAATAGATGTGATAAATATTTAATAGACTAGAATATTGTGTTTGTACCTCTAATGATTACTTTGTATTTATAATAATTATATTAGCTACACCAACACAACAGATCACAATTCCCGATAGGAATTGTATGATAAGGGATCCTACCGAAAGAGATAATTATCATACAAGAGATTGTGTTGGACATGGTAATTAGTAAGTGTTTAAGGCAGCAAGGCGGCAAACCTAAGCCTATTGGACTTCGAAGTTCGATGTGGGCATATAAGGCGTAGTGGGCTGTATAAGGTATTTGGATTCGTACTTAAGTTTCGAGTATAATTTTGTAATATTTGTTAAGATTCGAATTCAACTCATTTTATTATACTCGAATTCGATTTGACTCGACTCGTTTTTAATCGAACTATTCACGAGTATTTGAGACATACACGAATTAGAACTGGATCATTAATATTATGATAATATAAAAAAATTAATTCAATCAACCATGTATTTCATAATTCAAAAGATTACATAAGATTCATAAATTTATATGTTACTGCATTTTATTTTTAAAATTACAAGACTACTGATTACATACTACTTAGTACATTACATCAACTTCAAAATCTATTTTCTTCAATCCAATACAGCAGTTAATAATAATAATATTGCTCTATTATTACCTTTAAATAATACTTGTTTAGTTTAAAAATGGCTATTGGATAATTTGGTGATATTAATGAGACTACATATAACATCATTTGACTCAAATATGAGTTCCTAATTAATTTATTTTTTATCTTCAAAAGATAGTCTAAACAATAGTGTATATTTTTTTATATAAAAAATTTCCTACATACGTAAAATAAAATGAAAATTTTACATTAAGAAAATATTTAAATGAAGCAAACCATCATTAAAAAATAATAATACTCTCTCCATTTCAAAATATAAGTTCAAGTTTTACTGTTAAATCAATTTAAAATATTTATAATTTAAAATTGAAGTGAGTAAAGTAAATTAGTAATATATGACATTCATACTTGAATGGAAGAAATATGATTTCATTAATATTTGAGGAAATCTTTTAAATATGATATCTCTTCCTTTTGAGTTCAAATTGAAATTAGAGTTCTATTCCAAAATCAGGGTTTGTAACCATTATTAAAAAAATAAGACTCTTACCGTTTGAAAATTGAAATTATAGGATGAAATTTTATTTTCCAAAGTTTATTTGAGATATTTTATAATTCAGAATTTGATTAATGTGTTAAACTTTTAAAAATAACAAATTTTGTAATTAATACCATTATTCAGATAGTTTACAATTTTCTTATATAATTTAAAATTAAAATAATTTATTTCAATTTTTAACTTAAAAACATTTTAAATTAACTTCAAAAAATTAATATTGATATTTTATTTTGAAACGTAAGGATTAAACGGGTATGGATCATCGAACATGTATCGAGTAGGGATTATTAATAAACTAATAAAGATTCGATACTATAAATACCCGAACACTAGGCTGCTCAGATTCGACTCGTATAAATGTTCGAGTGTTAAAATGGATTCGAATTCGATTCGTTTAGGTATCAAATCCGAGTCTTGCTCAAATTTTTTAAATCAATCCCAAACCGAGTTTCGAACTACTCAAGATTATTTTCACCCCTACCCGCATGCATGAAACACATTGCCTTGACTTTCATTTTGTTCAGGAACAAGTTGGTAATGAATCTCTTCTAGTCAAGCATGTTAGCACTAAAGACCAACTCGTAGATGTCCTCACGAAGCCACTTAAACAACACCAACTCAATTTTTTCGCAACAAGATTGGCATCACAGACGGAAGCCTAATCTTGCGGGGACATATTAGGACACTAGCTATTTCAAACACCAAAGACTATCTTTTCCACCTCTCCTGGATCACAACAACCATCTGCAACAACAATTAGCCAACTCAATTTGAATCCTTTTTGTAAGTTTATCTCCTTAACAGCTTTTGTATTTTTATCCTTTTATCTTATGTAACCCCACACAAGATGTTAATGCAATACAAAAATATCATCACTCTGTTACTCTCTTTTTAATCTTAACATATTTTCTTCATGTTTCTTTCTTAATTTTCAAGTTTATATTACTCCCTCCGTTTTAAATTATTTGATCATTATTGACTTTTTAAAGTCACTTGAAATATTTTTTCAAACTCAAAATTGAGATGACTCATTAAAAATTATGAAATAATAAAACTTACAATGGACAATATTTTTTAAATAGTTTACAATATTCATCATTAAATTGATTAAAATCAAAAGAATCTATGTCAAGTTTAAGTTTAAAATTCTCTTAAATTAATTTTAAAAAGTCAACGATGATCAAATAATATATAAAAGAGAGAATATTTTAAAATGGTAAGCATTCTCCCTTTTCTTTTCTTTTTTTTATTTCTCAACTTCCAAGCAATAATATTTTCTTCCCCGTTAAAACATTTTCTTCATTTCTCTTCACCTTTGATGCTTACAAGCAAAGCTTAAGCCTTTCAGCGTCATATAAAAGAAGATCGTTAATAATGTCGAAATAATATTTATATTGACAGATTAAATATATATTTAATAATATATTTATATTTATTTTAATAACATTTTAAATTTTCACTTACATTTATACCTTTAGCAATGCAATTATTATTTCGACATTATTGGAAAATTACTTTCTATCCTTTATTTGAGAGTTGATATGAAAAGAACATCCGACACAATAGAAAAGTCAATTCCCCTCCTTTTTCCAATTTTCCCCTCGAGCCCCTTGCAAATAAATGAGTGGGACACATGAACTTTAAAATGCTCGTCCTTAAAATCTTTAAATTGTACCATTCCCAAGATACTTGTCGATTGTACTACCTCTAGTAAAAAAGAAATCATCATCTTGATTGATCAAATCCTTTTTCAATAGATGGGTTGATTGGGTCGTTTGGTAAAGCCTGACAAGTGCAATAATAATTCACATGCCAGGACCCAATCAAATGAACATTTCATTCTCTTTAAAACATAAGGTCGAATTTGACTTTTTAAATTTAATTTGAAATAATTTTGAATTAAAACTTAATGTGATTTAATTTATTTTGAAAATAATAAAATTTGTACTTTATAATATTTTTATATACATTAATAATTTTTATAATTTTATTTTTAAAAAATAAATATTCCTTATTAATTTTAAAATTAAAAATATCTCAAATTTACTTCAAACAATTAACATTAATCTTATATTCAAAATAGGAAGAGTAAGCTTTTTTTGACACAAAAAATTATGAGTACATATAATTTCTTAATTAAATCAAAAAATTATAAAAATTAAATAATCAAAATCAACTTATTCAACATTACAATATACTTATATTGTTAGAGTTTGTTTGTTTAATTTGATGATAAATGTATTATGTGATAACTATGTGATTATATGATTATGTGATAATTATGTGGTTATGTGCAGGGTTGGTCCAAACTTTTTGAGGGCCTCAAACCAAATCTTAAATTGGGGCCTTTTTTTAACCATTTAATACTAAATTAAATTAATATCTATGCGAGGGAGTAATACATAGAGAGAGAGGGAGAGAGAGAGAGAAATACCGAAGACAGTGGTCAGTGGGTCTTGGGGAAAAAGAAGAATAAATTCCAACTTTGGAAAAAAAGAAGAATAAATTTCAGTCTTCTGTTAGAGAGAAAAAAAAATATCTTGTATGATTGTACTTATAGCTACTGCTTTGCTGGAAAAAAAATTTAGACTTTTTTAATGGGCTCTAACATATATGGATTATTAAAATTTGGGGTCTTCTCAATTTTGGGGGTCTCAAGTCATTGCTTAAATGGCTTAACATATGGGATGACCCTGGTTATGTGATTATATGATTACGTGATAATTATGTGACTATGTGATAATGTGATAATTATGTGATTATGTGATTGTGTAATGAACAATCGTTAGAGTTTGTGTGATAAATATGATTATGATTATGTGATGAATATGAGTTGAAGATAAATATGGGTTGTTTAATAATGAACAATCGTTAGAGTTTGTGTGTTTGAATTAATGAAAGTATATTTGTAATCATAAAATTTTGTAAAGTCCTTAATGATGATTTGTTGTACAAGAATTTAGAATAGAATAATCAACTTGTTATGTTGATCTTGTAAGTTGACTCTATATGTAACAGATAGAATCAATCGTAGAGTTATTCTACATGTTTGTACTGTAAATAACTGTTAGCAGAGTAATCCAGGTATTCATAGAACATTATAATTAATGTATATTCGTATAAATAGGTTTGTAAAGTCCTTAAATAAAATATATGTACAAGGACTTAGATTAAATAGATCAAATATGTTAAGTTGATTTTAATAGCAAATCTGATGTATAGTTAATAGGTTAAATTGTTCGTTGAGTTACTCTGTCAACTTGTAATATGAAGACCATAGATCGCAGAGTCAACTCTCGTTTGTAAAGTATCAGATGGATCGCAGAGTTCACTTCAATTCGTAAATGAAGTTAAAATTGTAAAAGTGAACAAAAGCTACAATATCATCTTAGAACTAAAAAAGAAATTGCAAAGTCTACAACGAAGAACGTAGAACTGCTTTTTGATTTGTAAAGTGAAAAGTTGAGATAGCAGGGCAAAGAGGAGATTGCAAAGTCTACTTCAACATCATAAAAAGATAGATCGCAAAGCTTTTACACATGTTGTAAAGTTCATTTCAAATCGTAAAGTAAAGATTAGTTTATGAAGTGAACAGAGAATCGCAGAGTTAAACAAAGCTCGTTGAATGAAGACTAAACGTAGAGTGCTCTAGGCAATAACTGAGTAAAAGTCAAATCGTAAAGTATCTCAATGATTATTCAGTAAAGTCAAGATCGTAAAGACAGGTCCAGAATCGTAATGTAAATATTTGTAGAGCTAATCATAGAGTTCATTCGTAAAGGTAAGTCAAGTCTAACAAAAAGACTGACATGGAGCATTGTTGATTGAAGGTCTTGATCCATTCATCAAACATCCTTGGTTGAAATCAAAGATCAGAAGGTCTATCTACCGGCTATTTGGCTAAAAACCACAACTCACTGGTGGTAGGTGAGATAGCAGTCTGATGTGACAGACAAGACAAAAAGTAACTGACACATGGACTTAAACGTCAACATCAATGCTCTCCAAATATTTGAGCATTAAATGTATCAACGGAAACCTAACAACGGAAAAGATCCCAACATACTATAAAAGACATCAAAAGATTCAAATTCAAATATGTGGATGGATCACAAAGAACACAAAGCCCAAATTCTGCCAAAAGTAGAGCAAGCTCCATTGTACAACTCAAGATGTGTTCTACATTGCTAAGAACCAAAAAGAAGTCGAGCCTCATTACAAAGCTTAACAACACCTCAACAATCATTTCAATCATGATTCAAATGATTAAGAGTCCTGGTCTTAGTGACCTGAATTCCGAGACTAAGTGACTCGAAGGAATCTAAGTGATTCAAATGATTAAGTGTCTTGGTCTAAGTGACCAATTCTGAGACTGAGTGACTCGAAGGAACTTTAGTAGTTCAGTTGTAAAGATCCGAGTGATCTATATTTTTAGTGGATTTCTTATTTTGTGAAGTGGAAGAGTGGGATAAGAGTTATTCAGTCTTTGAACCACTTAAAATTTGTCTGTGTCATTTACTTTTTTGTTCTTTCATTCTGTCTCCAAGTTATCCTGCTTGTGTGACTTAAAACCACATACATTAAATTTAGAATTGAGAATTTTTTATTAATATTTAAGAGGGTTTTTCAAAAGTATATTTCGTTGTGCATAATTAATATTAATTAATAAACTAATTGGTAATATATATTTCTTAAACAATCAAAAGTTTTAAAGATCTGTTCAACTCTTCCTTTTAAATCACTATAGTGCCTTTAGAAAATAATATATATAATGGGTGAGAAATTCACAATAGTCACTAAAATCTCACATAACCTAATAGACTTTCATGAAAAAAGAATAACAAGCTCTCAAATTTTAAAATTCATCAAGCTAAAGTCTCATTAGCTCTAATAAATAAAGCTAAACCCTTCAAGAAATAATAAGTCATACACTGTGCTACTCGTACAACCACACACTACACAGCGTGGCAATCAATAAATAATATTATTTCTGTTTTAAAATTAGATATACAATTTGACTTTTGAGGTCAAATAATGACATATTAAATTTTAAATTAAATTTATTTAATTTTAATTAATACAATTATTAAAATTATATAGTATATAACAAAAATTATTAACTACAAAATTTATTTCATTCTAAACTTTTGTGAATAGTACAAATCTTAAAGTTTAATATGCTGTCGTTTGATTTCAAAAATCAAATTATATCTCTAATTTTAATACGGAAAGAGTATTAGTTAGTCACTTCGTTCAACACAAAAAGTTTTGTTTTAGTTTTTTAAAGTTAATTCATAAAATTTTAAAATGTTTGTAGTAAGTAATATTTGTAGATAATTTATAATTATAATTGAATTAATCAGAATCAAATAAAATTAACATTTATTTAAATTTTACTAGTATTTAACTTCAAGTTAAAATTAGACCCTTTTTTTGGTAAAACATAATGAGTATACACTTATTCCATGTACGAATTCATCGTACATCCACGTGACGGTGCAACAAAATTTACGATGTAATTGACTTCAAGTTAATATTAGAATTTTTTTATTTTATTTTTTTTAAAACATGAAGTTTATTTCATTGTACATGCATGCGACGGTGCGACGAAATTTTGTGGTGGACCCGGTGGTCAATCTTACTCTTTCCCTCTCAAATTATGTCACATTTTTTCTTTTTTATGGTTCAAAATGATGTTTCTCTAACATTATAATAGGAATTACTCCACTGGAAAATAAAATCTATTAGGAGTATATTTTATTCTTTTAATAAAAATAAAGTATATAAAATAGTTTACACCCCAAAATTTGTAGAGTTGCAGAAAATTTGAAATTTGCACTCTAATATTTAAAATGTATCCAAGTGTACCTCAATGTTCTTTTCGACAAAACAAAATATACCCTATGAAGTTTAAACTGCTCAAAATGCACTCCAAATTTTTTTTCACTAAACAAAATGTATCCTCACTTTTGACCCATTAAAAACTCGAAAAGAATTTTGAGGTGCACTTATGAACGTTTTCAATATTAGGGTGCAAACCCCAAGCTATAAATTAACTTTATAGTTTAAATTGTACTTTAATCAAAATAAATTAGTGAAAAGTGACGCACATAAACCATTATGAAAATATCATGAAGTTATTCTTCATTTCAAACATTTCTTCAGGGGTAAGATCAATCAAAAAAGCATAATTTTACCTATATGAGCCTCCATGTTAGAGAAGGTATGTCATTTTATTTATAATGTTAAGGTTTAAATAAAACTGCAGGTATATATAGACATGATTTTATATATATATACGTGTAGAGGATACATGCACTCAATATTTTATAGGTGGCATGTTTGGCTATAACAAATTATAATCTATTTTAGTCTTACATTGGGGTACAAACTTATAAATTATAATAACCCCTAGAAAAGAAAAGAAAAGAGGGGCTTAAAAATCAGAATATTTATCATGGTGTGTGTACATATATTCCTGTCATTTAATGCGTAAACAACTGCACTAGTCTAGGAAATTTGCTCAATAAATTACCACGTAGCTAATATGAACAAGAAAAATCAGGGTTTAGATAAATTATAGAGAAAAGGGATGGTAAATTTAGTTAATTTCCTCCCACATAAAGTAGGAAAAATTCATAATTTTTTTATTTAAATAAAAAACAAATAATACAACTTAAGCACGGATACACTCACATTAAACTCATGACCAAACTATAAACATAATCCCACACATATCATTATAAGATTGCAAACGCAAAGTCTCCAAATTAATAAAGAGACATCATACAAACAAACATGTACTTCATATATATTATCAGAGGCAAATAATCCGTCTTTATTTTCTTGATACTTCCATGGAGCTAAGAAAACACTTATAATATATATGGAGGAATGAATGAACTAAGGGCACTTGGGGTTGCCCTTGGAATTCTTTTTGTCCCTATAGCAAGGGCACTCATCCTTTTGTCCATAAGTTCCAGAAGGCACACATTTGCACTCCTCACAGCATATCCCACAGTACTTTAAGCACATGTCCTGTACACTTGCTTTTGAGCACCTCTGCCCGCACTTGGACTCACAAAAACCTGTTGTAATAAACACATCGTTAAAAACAGATATAAAAAATTGTACATTTTTACCCAAAGTGTATTTTAAGAAAATTATAAAGATACATTCAGGAACAAGACAATTAGGGACATCAAAAGCTCTAGCTCGGTTGGTGAACTAGACCGCCTGCAAAGCAGGAGCCAAGTAGTTTAAACGGTAGAAAAATATGACGGATGCAACCTTTTTCTAAACAAATAATTGGTAAAGCAAAAAGTTGTTGCTTTAACTCTAGGGTCATGGTGCAGAAAGTTGTTACGACAAAAAATTATAAAACTTTATGGTAATATATGGTGTGACAACTTCATCTTAACCGGATCTGTTCTTGTTAATGGTCATTTTTATGTGTGAAATATATAAGAAAACTTGCATTAATTTATATAAAAAAAAGTTACATCCATAATTTTCTTCGCCATTTTTCCCCCTAATGCCATTAGTTTTGTCCATTCAAGAAAATGGGAGGAAAGCTTAGGTATATATTCAGCTTACCTGAACCGGCCATTGTGGTCTGAAGCAGCGAAGAGGTTAGGAGAAGGGCCACAAGCACAAGAGTTGCAAGGACTATCTTCATCTATATATATTACTCTGTGTATGTGTGTGTGAAAATTCTCGCACTGTTGGCTACAACAATTAAGAACTAAGAATCTGAGTCCTTTATACATGGATATGAATGAAGGATATTGCAAATGGTGCTGTACTCTAGGTTGGGCTGGTATAATATGGTGTGGAACGGTTGGTGAAGGCATAAAGAAATTGTCTTCTATGTGATATTAATAACTCCCTCACTTTTTTAACTTCATAATACACATTTGTATAACGTCAACTTTTATATTATAATTTTTTAGTTGGGTAAATTATAAAAATGACCCCCTCAATATATACACGGAATTGCAACATA
>CM068385.1:85353279-85631369 GCA_034770075.1 Aralia elata | reverse complement strand
CTACACAATTGAGGTCCTCTGCTGCCCTTTTTGTATCCTTTGTGTACAATTTGTTTGAAACAACTGTTTTAACCACGGGATTTCTAATGGTAAGAAAACAAGTCAAAATTATTGGCCCTTGAAACTGCAGGGCCTGAAACAATCCCAAAAACATAATGTTATGGTGGGGGAACTTTACCGAATCTCTAATACTTTTGGGTATTGTAAAATTGGCTGCTGGGCAACGAATCCCCACCCACCCTGGTAAAAATGCCGGACATTTCAACATGGGTGCATTCCTCCAACTTCGTATATATTGAAAAAGTGCAAGATATCAATAAACCAAAGAAGTTTTTGGCCTAATGTGCCAACCATTAAATGTAGCTCTTGTTTTTAAACCGATCTGAAGCATCTCTTGAAGTTCTTGAACGAATGGGCTTAATAGAGCATCAGTCTCTGCAGATTCCATATGCCCCTCATTCCCACTTCTTACCTTGGTGGCCAGGGAGCTGGTTCATGGGAAGTCTTTAAAATTGGACCTACTCTAGAGGGTAAGATATACATTAAACTGCTCCGTTAATCATTTAAGTCCAATTGGCCCTAACCCAAAACATTTAGATGATTTGAGTAACCTTAAAATAGTATCTGAGCTCTGGGAGTGCAAGGACTTGTGTTCAAATCTTCCTGTTGCACAGTGACCCTTATTATGATTCTATTGATGAAGCATATGCATTTAATTTGCCTCTCCACAGATGCACTTGAGTGCGGATTAACTTGATATGCTATTTCATTGTTAGTGGACCTCTCACAAACCGTTTACGCCAATTATAAAAGAGTTTGTAACTTAACCTCCTTGCCGAACAACTTTCTCGCTCCTTCCCCCTGGTAGTCATACACCCCAACCACTAGAGCCCAAATGAAAAGATCAGAAAACTACAGGAATTCTAGCTGTGGCTAAGTATACAATCTACAAGTGTTGCCAATACTCCACGTAACTTTAATTTGGATAATTGATTCAAAAAAATTCATCCTAAACTAATCTTTAATCACAAAAAATTAACTTGTTAACTTTTAGTAATGAAATAGTGACACCTATATTCCTTAAGGAACTTGTACCTTGTATATTGTAAACCACTAACATTGGATAAGCCAAGGAACAATACATGTATATGATAAAAACTTTCTAGCTCTTATCGGGACAGATTTAGGATGAAAGATTAAACAACTAAAGAATGCTGATCGGCAAGTTTCACCTAGTCTAGACAAAATGATCCAAAAATTATCATCCCAAACTAATATAAAGAAAAAATAGCACGCACATAAATTAAACCATATTATCATGTGAAAATAATAGTTTCTCATTTGGGGAATTGCCTGGGAAGGAGAAAGACGCGAAAATTGAGATCTGACGAAGGCAGTGGTTTGAGGATACTTGGGGGGGGGATTAAAAGAGAGAGAGGAGAGGAGAATGTGTGAACTGCAGTTCAGAGATTGTTCAAACCCGCTGTTCGAAGTTGATGAATTTCATGTTATAATGCTCCTACTGATGGGGATCTTCCAACCGCTTAATGCTAAATTTAAGGAAATAGGCGCAAACCCAACGTGCATAGTCTGTATTACTAGGCCTGCAGGGTTGGGCCAGTTGTTTTCCATTGACACCAATTCTTTGTTGTTATGTTGGGAATCCGTTGTGATGACGTCATGTTTTTCAAGGTGACTCTTCTTTTGAGGTCTGCCAAGATCATGTAGCCATCAAACTATATAGGTATGATGAGGGACACATCATAGTTAGTGGCCACCTCCCAACCACCAAGTAACAAACTTGAGAAGTATGTAGAGCTGGCAATGCCATTCAAGTCCAAACAAGTTGCACAAGACCATAATGGGTCCCCCCCCTCCCAAAGCCTTGTTCTTGACACTTGGGTGTTGGGGGTGTTTGACCACAACCACAATATTAAAGCTCTTGTGTTGCAAAATTCAAACGTGGAAACTGAGCCTAAACATAGTTCATTGTATGAGAACTCGTGATGATTGAAAACTATGGCCATGTCACTTGTTGGATGAATACATAAGCTTGTTCCCATGTCCAGGTGAAGAAGTTATCCTCAGGACGTCCTAGAAAATTCAAACCTCAGTCCTCCCTAACTTTTATGGATGTTAAAATATTCTATATAAAAACAAAGCGGTTCAATAATGCTGGGGTGGGGGGGGGGGTTCAGGCTCGAAACATTCCCTCAATGATTTTGTTGTGGATATTTTTGTTATATTTTTTTTTCTTTTGCTATATCATCGTATGAATATATTATTTAACCAGTTTTGCCGATTAACTTGGGGACACATTACTTAGAACTTGTAACCTTTTGATTTCAAGTTGGCTGTCTTCTTATTCTCGCTCTTCTCTCTTTTGAATTTATTTTCTTCACTTTTTCTGTGTCAAGTGCATGTTTGAAGAAAAAAAAAATTTAATAAGATAGAAAGAAAATTCCAATCTCTATAAAAATAAAATATTAAAATGAATTTTGCAAATTCCTCAAGATGTTGTATGATGCTGGATTGACTTTAGCGACAGGTTCTATTAACATTGTGGGGATGTTAAGATCCAGGGTTATTGTACATTAAATGTACTGCTTGATGATAAGGAAACAATTACCTAATTCTTACTATCATTCTTTGGACTTCTGTGTGCAGAGAGTGGCCTGGACCGTGGCTGCCCTGGTGATGGTGATCAATCGGGTATCTTTTTGCTGGATTTTTTTCGTTTCTGAATGTTAGGGGTAGTGCTGTTTGGGTTTTATTTCGTACGTGTACTGGAAACTGCTGCATATGTGGCATTTATTTTCTATCTAATTTTACATGGTGATTGCCTCCCTTCTACCTGGTTTAATCAATTACTTTCCAAGGGGTATGCTTATGCTGGGTAATGAGCCAGATTTTTCTTTACTGCTTGAAGAAGCTTCAAGTTATCGGATTCCTGGTCCACCGGACCATTGCCAAATAGCATATATGGAGTGTTGATCTATTCATTCAGAACCAGAGTACCTTTGATTATAATCACCTCTAACATTCATGTGTACAAAATTCAAATGTTGAGAGCATATGCTGGCTGCTCCATTGTGCATACAGGAGGGACCAAAATGGGACGTGGAGGCGATTCAGGTATTTTGTGCTTCTTGAGAATTGACCATCAAAGCGGCCTCCTTTGGATAAAGTTGCTTTGCATTACCATTCTAAAAAATCATTGTACTGTATCTTTTCTCAAGGAGGTTAGGAAAAAAGTTTGTATTTACTCATGCTGCAACTTAGTGAGTCTTGAATCTTGTGAATTGCAGTAGTCCCAGTGGCAAACGGCAATTTTGATATACAGAAGGAAGTCTAATCAATACAATTATACGAAGATGAACTAAATTTTTGTAGACCTTGTTACTTTGTTAGCACCAGATTTTTCTCCACCAGTTTGGCCATCTTTACATTCTTTCCATTTCATCATTCCATTAATATAGTTAATTGTCAACAGCTGACATCCAATTAGTAGTGGCGATGCGGCGTTGCATTAGCCGATTTCATAGGAGATAGAAAGGGGATCGGTAGATATAGATGTGCCTTTGGCAAGTGACTGCCATACTAGTAACAATGCATTATGCAAACATGTTACATCTATTGGTCTGTTCACGATATGAAAGAGATAAATTGTTACATCTATCGTTTTGTTCACGTTATGAAAGAGAGAAACATAATTTCTTTTTGTGACCTTGTTGTGGTTGTATTAAATCCCCTGTTAGCAGATTGAGTCTCTTATTTTGTGGCTTTCTTTTTCTGTTTCCCATACGATGACATATTAATTCTTAACATTTTAAGTCCACTGCAAGGCAATCACGGGACGAGCGCATCTGGTGTAGTGGTATCATAGTACCCTCCCACGGTACTGACCAGGGTTCGATTCCCTGGATGCGCATTTTCCCCTCAGCAAAAATTTTGCTACCAAATATAGATGGAACACTAAAAAGACAAATTTCTATTCTATATTTTTATGTCCTAAAAAGAAAATCATCCTTTTTTTTATTTATTGAATGTTAGATTCAAAACAGGTTCTATCTTATTATATATATTAATTCTTAATTTAATTATATATATATATATATTGTTACAAAATTAAAAAATATATTTATATTTTTAAACTATAAAATAACAAAAATTTTATAATACGTCATTATTTTTATTCTTAATTGATTTTAAAAGTATGATAATAAGATTAAAAAATAATAAAAATTCATTTTATTATATATATTTAATTTTGAAATGAATAGAGTATATCTCAAGTGTTCCACTATATATTTATTATATTAAAATTAATATTTTTAAATATAATTATATTATTTTGTAAATTGATATTTTCACATATTTATGCAAGAGAAAATCTTATGAAAATATCAAAAATATTTGAAAAATTATGACACCCTATTTTTATATTAAAAAAATGATACATATTGCGACTTTACATGTCAATTTTTTTTATTGTGAGTTATATGAATAAATTTAATTAATAATATTTTTATAATATATTTAATACAATAAATTAATTTTATAAATTTATTCAATTTTATATATTGATATACATCTTAATCATAATTCGACAAAAATCTTTGTGTGGCACCCCACAACCCAATTTCCTTTAGTTTTGTTTCATTTTGTTTATCCAAACTCCAAAGAAAGAGCATTGTTAGAGTCCGTACCAGTTTAAATCAATGGGACAAATATTCATGACATACAGCCAGCCGAATCAAGTGCCGGAAACTTAGCTAAAACTTGGACGAGTCTCTTCAACTCTTTCATGCACCAAATTACCCTCTCGAGTAAAACGAATAGCTTCATCATAAATGAAATCAAATCCATGGCGGTGCCACAAATTACACGGCATTTATTTGAATCACATTTGTAGAATCCATTAAAGAAGAAAATCAAAAACAACCAAGGCCAGCTTAAGAAAAGGAAGAAGAAGAAGAGGAGCAGTTGAAATTATAGAATGGATGCTCCTCCACCAGAAGCTAACGATACACCCCCAACCACCAAAACCCAAGAATCCCATCGTCTCTTAACCACCGAATCTCGGCCGTCCTCGTCGGACGACGAGAGCGATGAGCACGACGTCGTTCTCGATTACCGGGGAGAAGATCCTGTCCATCGACATTGAATCATCCGACGCCGGCGATCACCCGGTGGCGCCGCCGTTCTCGTGGAAGAAGCTGTGGCAATTCACCGGGCCGGGTTTCTTAATGAGCATTGCATTTCTGGATCCGGGAAATTTGGAGGGAGATTTGCAGGCCGGGGCGATTGCGGGGTACTCTCTGTTGTGGTTGCTGATGTGGGCCACGGTGATGGGCCCTGCTTATCCAGCTGTTGTCGGCGAGACTGGGCGTGGTGACGGGGCGGCATATGGCGGAGATATGTAGGGAGGAGTATCCGTGGTGGGCCAGGATGGTGCTGTGGTTCTGGCGGAGCTGGCGTTTGATTGGGGCTGATATTCAGGAGGTGATTGGGAGTGCAATTGCTATTAATATTCTTAGCAATGGAGTTTTGCCTCTTTGGGCTGGGGTTATTATTACAGCCATCTGATTGGTATTCACTTATTTTTTTCCGTCCTTTCAGTTTCAGCTCTTTATATATATATATATAAACTATTTTTTATGGCATTTTCCGTTATACTCTCTGTCATTTGCAAAATTTACAAATATTAAGGATGCATTTTTGTTCAATGTTTACTTTACACTAATGTTACGTTGAATTTGAGGAATGAAGGTGAGAATGGAATAACTCATTCCTATGCAATGAAAAAAATTGTGTTTCGGTTGCTCAATTAGAATTGAATGAACTATTTTCATTCCTTCTAAATTTATAAATTTTATTCATTGGGGGATGAGGGTATGGAATGACTCATTCCAACTAGAATGGAATGAATTAATTTCACTCTCCATTCTATTCTCTTCTCTATTCCATTCATTCAACCCATTCCATTCATTCAATTATGTAGCATAAAACTATAAGTTATTGTATTACTTTAGTGTAAGACATGATATTGAAAATGAAATTATGATGACAAACTTGAAGACATTGTGCTCTTTTATACTAGTACCGATAAGAACTCTTTTTTGGAGAAAAAATTGGCAAATGGTTGCTGGCATTTTATAGTATTTGTTGAAATGAATCTCATTGTGTTAAAAAAAAAAATCATTCTACTGGCATAAAACAGTTTCATCTTTCTATTCCTTGAGAACTACGGAGTAAGGAAACTGGGAAGCCGTTTTTGCTGTTCTTATAACAACTATGGCATTATCGTTTGCCTGGATGTTTGCTGACACAAAACCCAACGGAAAGGAACTCCTAGTAGGTACATAAGAAACTTGATTTTCCCTTATTGTCAAGTATAATTTTTTCGCTATTGGGGGTGTAATACAGAATCCAATCCTTTTTAATTTGCAGGCCTTTTGGTTCCGAGACTTTGGTTCAAAAACAATCCAAAAGGCTGTTGGAGTTTGTAGGCTGCGTCATAACGCCTCACAATGTATTTTTGTATTCTGCTTTAGTACAGTCGAGAAAAATTGATCCTACTAAGAAAAGTCGGGTACAAGAGGCTCTCAATTACTACACGATTGAATCCTCAATCGCTTGTTTTTTGTCACTTTCATTATCAATTTGTTTGTTACAACTGTCTTTGCTAAGGGATTCTACGGAACTAAACAAGCCAGAACCATAGGCCTATTAAACGCAGGGGGAATATCTCCAAGAGAGGTATGGCGGAGGATTGTTCCCGATCCTCTATATTTGGGGGAATCGGGCTGTTGGCTGCAGGGCCAAAGTAGCACGTTAACTGGTACTTATGCAGGACAGTTTATCATGGGAGGTTTTCTTGACCTTCGTTTGAGGAAATGGCTAAGATCTTTGATCACGAGAAGTTGTGCCATTGTACCAACTATAATTGTAGCTATAGTTTTCAACAGATCTGAAGCTTCACTTGATATTCTGAATGAATGGCTTAATGTGCTTCAGGGTATGCAGATTCCTTTTGCCCTCATCCCTTCTTCTTACACTGGTGGCTGATGAGCATCTAATGGGAGTTTTCAGAATAGGACCTATTTTTGAGGTCAGTTCATTTTTGTTGCAAAAACAGTTAAATGAATAACTAAATTGTTACTTCAAATTCATTGCATAAGCTGCAGCATACAATTTATACACTGTTAGTTGGCTCTTATTTTTGTTGTTGTAGCGAATCGTGTGGAGCGTGGCTGCCCTAGTAATAGTGATAAATGGATATGTTCTGCTGGAATTTTTCTTCTCTGAAGTTAATGGACTGGTGTTTGGAATTTTGGCCTGCATTGGGGTTGCAGCTTACGTTGCGTTTATTCTATATCTTATTTCACATGGTAATGCTCTCCCCTCTACTTGGTTCAACAGATTTCGCTCCAAGGAGGGATTCTCTTACACTGCTCAATGAGCCAAAACTCAGAAACCTAAAAACTGTATATCAACTAAACCACCACCAAAAAGGTAACCTAAAAATTGTAAAGATGGATCCCCTTGTATGTTCAAGAAGATGTAGAATATATTATAAATTAATTAGTACTCAGATTAACTTAAAATGGTTTCTTACAAGTGATGCAAAATATGTATATGAATTTTGCAATGTTTAGTAATCATGAAAGTTTTCGGACAAATTAACAATTAACCCACTATACTTGTACGCCTTTAATTTATGCAATTGTCCCATTAAACAAAACTACGTTCTCAAGATAATTTCGGACGTTTGGAATATGTTGTACATCATGAGTGGTCATAAGTTAACTAGGTGGCTTCTTGCAAAACCAATTAAAAATAAAAAAAAAATTATTAAATGAGATTTTTTGTGTACCCTTTTTGAAACTGTTTGTAACACTCCAGACCAATTAATGCCATTAGTACATTCCCTAAATTTCATTACTGTTTAGTTATTTATGAGACAAAATGGTTACCAATTGTTTCGGTAGGCCTATAGTCGGTGTACCAGTGCGTTACCTTCCATTTGTGTTAGTCAAGAACATGGAAGTCTATACGAAATCCCAATTAAAGCTTACTTGGTACTACATTATATTATATGACCCTTTATTATGGTTAATAATTGAAGCTTTTCGTATGTTAGTGCCCGAGTATCCTCTCTGTGGGGTCCACTTGCACTTAAAGAAAAAATCTCTTTTTAGTAGACTTCAATGAACCTTCATTTTTCTTTATCATACAAAAAGACAAAAATTATGAATAACTTGATGAAGATGGGATTCAATTATTATGGGTCAATATATGCGCCCCACCTCACAAAACTGTTTCCTGCAACTTTCAGGAAACTTTCATGGTTCCTTTTATCATGCAAAAAAATTCGAAGTAAAGTAATTTGGAGAGAGAAAGAGAAGAGTTGACAACTTAACATCAAAAACAAAATGTATGCGTGTCTGTTTTTCTTTTCATTCTAAAATATAATATTACAAGTTTGATAATCCGCAAGGGATAAATTTAAAAATAACTTTATAAATTTTTTTTATCAAATTGCATGTGCATAATATAATTTATTTAATTAATTAGACTTTTGATTTGTTTTACTTTTTGAGAAAGAATAATAGACTTTTTATGTCTTAAAATTATTGTATCCAATTATTTTGTGTGATATGCATATTATATCTGATACTTATATGAATAACTCCAAACCAGAATACATTAAAATAAGAATAAATAAAAAAGATATAATGTATTTGTATATAAATTTAAGAAGTCACTGTAAATGAATATATGTTACACTAAAATAGAAAAAATTTAAAAAACTATTGGATTCCTGAGTCATCAAACTATATTCTTAAGCTATTTTAGTCTTTTTGGTGAGTCGACTCGGGACCAACCAAAATGACTCGGTACTTGTCTTTTTATATTTGTATATTTATGTCAGCACCAAAATATAAGATTATTATTAATTTTTTAAAGTTAATTTAAGATATTTTGAAAGTTAAAATCGATATGAATTTCATTCAATTTCGAATTTCAGTCAATATATCAAAAAAGTATTATTCATTGTAGTATCTATTATTTCATTTTTTAATGAATCATTTTAATTAATTTTGAGTTTAAAAATATTCAAATTGTCTTGTCTTAGTATTAAATTTTGACTTTTTAAAGTAATTTTGAAATATTAATTGACATATATTTTTTTAATTTTAATTAATATATACAATGATAAATATTGTAAAACTATTTAAAAAGTACTACTAATTATTAAATTTATTCTTTCGTAATATTTTGTGAAATCAATAATAATCTTGTAATTTAGAATTAATCTACTTCAGTGGTTTGCATAAAATGTAAGGAGACCTGAAGGTGAAGTTCTTCATGCAGATGGATCCAATCTTCTCGTGGGCTATGAATCAGGCTAATTGAACTAAGTAATAAACAAGCAATAAAATGGAATATATGTGACCCAATTTAAGTACATATATGACTTTCAGACTTCAAAGTTCAAACTTTATTTGTGCAAATTCTATTCAGATCTAAAAAAAAAAATATGATAATTTCATTTCATTTTATTTTATTTTTTATTTTTATTTTAAAAAAAAACTTTTGGTGCATATTATATAAGACTTGAGATGTGCCTGCCTAAATCAAAATTAAAAGTCAATTGAGAAGTGTTTAATACTTTAATTCAGTTAAAATTAAAAAGTCCATTAGAATAAGCAAGGTACTTATGGAGTTTTTAATACTTTAATTCAGTTAAAGCCTTGGTTAGAAGTGAGAGATTGAAAAAGACTTAGGGGTTGTTTGATAAAAATTGAGTGAAAAGTTCTGAATGGCTAAACAATCTGAATGAGCTGAATGACTGGATTACTGAATGAAAAAAAATTGTTTGATAATTGACATGTCTAAAACATCTGAATGACAGAATTTTATTATTTTACCCCTCTGAAAAAATTCAAAATTGTTATAAATTTATTTAATATTACTTAATATAATAGTTTTTTTAAAAATTTTAAATTTTTTTTTTTACTTCATTCAGCTGTTCATTCTGCCAAAAAAATCTAACTTAGCCATTCAGCTCAATCATCTGACCGGTTCAACTATTCAGACGATTTTTATCCAAAACAAATACACTTAATGACTGATCGATTCAGTCATTCAGATATATTCAATCCTAAACAAACAGTCTATTATTAAGCTATAAGATTCCCATAAGAGGATGTGTTCATATTGTAATTTGGAAAACCCATGGAACTTTCACTACTTACCCTAAATGGCCCCAGCTTTCTATTGACCATAATTTTGAAACTTTGGACCAAATGTTATTAGAATATTTCATGTACAATCGTCAAAGTCATCAACAATAAGTACTACCTAATCTCCCAGGTCTAGGGTTTTAGTAATGGAGGAGACCAACGGTCAAGTCTCAAATTTGTTGCTATAAGACATTGGTCAATTTTAGATTTGTGGGTAGGATAAAGACATATTGACTAAATTTCTGGCGGTGAGATTAAAAGACTTTTCTTAGTACACAATGTATGAAATTTTGTAATATTAGTATAAATAGTTATATTTAATAGTATATGAAGTTAGAAGTAATTTATATTTAAAATATAAAAAATAATATATATTACGAATATTTAGTCGATTTTTTGATTGTCAATTACGTGGATAAGTATTGGTGATAATCTTTTTGGAGAGTTGGGGCCCTCCTATAATTCTTATCAAATCTCATGTATTGATAAGATTCACAATTATAACTTTGGCATAAATTTATCGTAATACATAGCAGGACTCTTAAAATATTTATTGACCAAAAACGCTTTTGTCATTTTTTAGTCTTTTAAACTCTTTGATAAAATTATTAAATAAAAATAATTCCATGAAGTGAGCACTTACTGGAATTTCTAAAGCTGAATGTTGTTTAGCATAGGGCACCAAAATTAATGTACTTCATTTGTTTTAAAATTAGAGGAACATTTAATTTTGTAGAATTAATTTGTTAAAATTTCCAAAATTAATGCATATTTGTATTTAATTTTGTATTCACCTCTTAATGAATCTTAACAATTCATATCTTTGTATTAAGAGATACTCTGAATAGTTTAAACTCATATTTGTATCTTAATGATTTAGAGACATTCAGAAGAATTTTTTTTATTTCAATTTTAAATATTAAAATACATTAAAAGATAGACTGTTAAGATATATTAAAATATAATCAAAACACCACCAAAGAGTGACGAAGTCCAAGCGGAGGGAGGTTTTCGTTATGCTTGCTGACATTTCTACTTTTGTTACTACTACTTGATTCAAGAGTAAGACTTTCTGGGGAGAGTTGTCTCGAAATGTGTAACTCAATCTTAAGACACTTTTGTATTTATTTTTAAGTTTAATATAATTTTCAGTCTTATTAAGAAATCAATTATAAAAATTAATCGTACTTTATAATTTATTTTTTTAATTGTTTTAATTAGGGTGTTGGATTTTAATAAGTAGATACCATGTGAAAATAATTTCATGAATTTGATTTGTCCGTCCACTCTTTAAATACACCTTTCACATAAACTAAAAAAATTAAAGTAAAGAGAGCATAATAAATTTCAATGAGAATTGATATCTCTACAAATATATTTATATTTTCATATATTTTACTCTCACATGAAAACGAGACTCAACTTATTTAAAGATGGAACTCATTTCACATTCATGTGAGAAACAATTATGTGAAAATATTAAAAATACAAAATTATTTAGTGTTCCGAATTTCAATTTGATCCGCAATGGATTATGTAAGTGTATACTGATTCTCTCTTTTTCTCAAAAGGAGTGTATCCTATTTAATACTTTTGAAAATTGAATAATCTTTAGGCAATATTTTGAATATGAATTATGTACTTTAAATATAGAGAACAATTAATTTATAATTTAAATATATTTGGTGGGACATAGGGACTAAGAGATATTTTTTTAAGTGACAATTCGTAATTTTTATTTTTTATTTTTATGTATACCCTTAACATTTAATAGAATGTTATAATGGTGACATGTTGAATTCAATCGGCCTAAAATATAAATAATAACATGTTATGATTTTTTATGTCAATATAGAATTTAAAATTTTATTTCTAATTTTAAAACATACTAAAAAATATATCAATAATTAACTAAATATTAAACAGAGAGTATTTTATATATTTAACATAATACAGTGATCGTTATTATATAAATAAATATTATATATTGCATTTTGGTGCCTTATGAACATAAACTCATTCTTAGCACATCTAAACCTGTGATTATAGCTAGCTTGATGTCTCATACCAACTTATAAGTTGTTTTTCACTATTAAAGTGTTTGACAACTACTTATTTTTTGACTTATAAGTTGAGTTTTAAGTTAACAAAAATTAAGTAACAATTTGTGACTTATTTAAAACTGACTTATAAGTCATTTTAAAATAAGTTAGTTTGACCAAATGTAATGTCTATTTTACCCCTCTTCTATTTTGCCTCTCTTTTTATTAATATCTTTTTTAATAATCTTTACATTTATTTTAATTTATAAGTCATTATGAGCCGAACACTTTCATAACTTGTTTTAACTTAATTTTTTGACTTATAAGTCAAATTGATGCCGAACGCTTCTACTTATAAGTCACAACTTATAAGTTAACTTATATTTTAACTTATAAGTCATTTTAAAATAAGTCATTCCCGAACAGGCTCTAACTATAATTTTTTTTCTTACATTCAACTAACTGAACTTTAGTTTACTTACGCAAATTTTAAATTGCGTCTTGGGTGTTAAATTTTTAACGGAATAAGTGTATGCCATTAAAATAAATTAAAAATAGTAAAAAATAAAATAAAAAAATTAGAATATAAATTAAATAGACTAAAACAATTTTTGAAGAACATGAACCTGAATAACAACAAAAAAAAGATTATCCTAAACTAAAAAAACAAAAACCACATAGATGAATATCATATCCAATTCTTAATCTCATCTTCTCCCAGATCCTTTAATTGTTCAAACTCATCACAAGATCAAATTACCAACCAAACACCAACTATCAGTAGCAGATACAAAAATCATGCCGATAATTCTCTGAAAATTAAAAGAGAAGTGAAGAATAGAGTCCCACATGTCCAGATTTGTAGCGTGTTTCAAAGTTAGAGATGTGAGCTCGCATGCGCAAAGGATAACAATGAGAGATCAACGCCATGATCAAAGCGCTATTCCTTCTGGGTGAGATATTGAGTTGTGCTTATGAGTTTTATGGTTGGATTAAGAATTTTCAATGGTGATTGGTGTGATGAGGAAGATGAAGTGTTTAGGGTTGGAATTTGTTTTAATTAGATTCGATGTGTGTTTGAGTATGAAATATGCTAATGGGTTGATGATCTAGGTTATAATTACTGAGAAGAAGATGAGAGTTTCAACTAGTGGTTTTGATTTATTTCTCGGTTGATGAGCAGGGGATTTCAATTTTTATTTTTTATTTGTTATTTTTCGGTGCAAATTTTATTTTTGGTTTCACATATGTTCTTAAATGGAAATGAACTGTTTTTACATTTTTAGTGTGTTTATTTTTATTTGAATTATTATTTGAACATATACGTTTATGAAGTCAATAAAAATTTATTTTGTTTTTTTTAATCTTAACTTATTTTTTGTTTTTATAATATATTTAAGTATAATCATAATTTGGAGGAAGCTACTCCAAGGTTAATGTTAGTATAATTTTGTAAGTCTCTTTCTAAAATTTTTCTTTTGGGTCTCAATAATTTTACAAACTTTTGAGCGTATATGTACACATGTTTGTTTTGATTAATTTATAATGAACGCTTAAATAAATTTTGTCTTAATTATTTCTCCATTTTGAAAAATCTAAAATGTAGCAGCAAGAACATATGGCTATTTGAATTAATTAGTATTTTTTTATGAAAGGGTTAATTAGGTAGTATAATTCATAGTTGGTTTTACTTTGCTTTTATTTTTATTTTTTTGTTTGGTTAAGTTTATTCATATCCTTAAATCTCATTAAGATGATTTTTTTTATATTTTTAAAATATATTTTTTTTGCACACATCATCACTCACTCATACGTCATGTTATTCTTGAGGTCGATGTTTCTCTCTTTTAATTATATGCCAACTTAATTTTTTGTCAAAAATTAAATTAATTTAACAAATTTTATAACATTTTTTAAAAAATATAAATTTAATTAGTTGTCTGTTAAAAAAATATATAATTAATCGTCTATAAATTCACCTAAAATATAGTGATTAAAAAAAAATTTAACCCCACCGGAGGGTGACAGTCACCGCGTAGTCTTTGTGTCCCAGAAAAACTTTCCTTATATTGCATGGCTCGTCTCTCTCTCTTCACTCATCAGTCTTTCCTTCTCTCTATATATACACATCTCTTGTTAAATCTCGAAAAAAAAGAAAAGAAAAATCCCAGAAAGAATCATAATCCTAACCTAATTTCTTTCTCTATAATTTTAATTTTGAGTGTTTATTAAGTAGTAATTAAAATTCCAAAAATTTAGCATTTTCTTTATAAAACCCGTTATCAAAACCCTTTCGATTCTGTGGCTGCTCCAATTTCTCTTCTCTTCTTTTCTTTTCTCCGCAGTTTCTTTGGTTGAATTCTTGATCCTCGTTTCGATGGAGCAAAGAATCGGCAACACACAACAAAACCACCCACATTATTATCGTACCGAAACCTCGTTGATTCCCACATCTAACATGAACAATGGCCGCAGCTTATTCGTATACCCATTCCGCAGTCTCAACTCGCCGGACCGGCAAAATTTGTTCTATCTTCCGATCCCTGATCAAACCCTAGAGGTCGCCTTTTCTTCCCTCAATCTCTCACCAGCGCCGTCCCTTCTCCCTGCTAGTCTCGATCCTGATTTCGGCGGCGAGGGTTTGTTGTATAACGCTCGGCAGCGGCAGCAAAGTAGTGACAATGTGAGTTTGGGGAGTTTAAGGTTTCAGAACGGCCAAATGGGTTCCGGGGTGGGCCCACGAAATCCGACAGTGGGCCCGGAGGGTTTTGTGTTGAATAGTCCTCCGCCGCCGGCTGCAGCTCTGGTTAGGGATTTACGGCGGTATGGAGATGGTCAGAGCTTGGCATCTGGGTTGTGTGATTTTGATTACTTGGACTGCAAGAAACAAAGCCCGTCAAGTCATTCCTGTCCTCAATTCCTGTCCCCAATTCCATGTTCTAACGAAAATAATATCTCAGTGGATTTTGGTCGGTTTAAAAATCAATTGCCCCAAACAATTGATTTTGGTCTTTTAAATAATCAATTGCCCCATCAGGGGAATTTCTTGACTTTGACTTTGAATGATTTGAAGGGGAGGCTTGTTTCTTTAGCCAAGGACCAATATTGGTCTCGAATTTTGCAAGCCAAATTTTTGGAACCAAGCCGAGAAGAAATTGAGATGGTTATATCAGAGGTGATTGAATATATTGGTGATCTGATGAAAAACCAATTTGGGAATTATCTTGTTCAGAAGCTAATTGCTGTATGTAATGAGGATCAGAGGACTATGATTATTTTATCAGTTACCAAGACTGCCTCACAACTCATTAGCATCTGCCTTAACCCACATGGGTAAGAATATTTATTTATTTATACTTGTGTAGATTATTTTATTTTAGAAGATTAATTCTTTGTACTAATGTGTAAATTTTACTTATTCTTACAGGACTCGAGGAGTACAAAAATTGTTGGAGAATGTTAGTCGCCCTCAGCAAGTTTCCTTGCTAATGGCAGCTATAAGCCCTGGTGCGGCGACATTGGCCAATGATCAGAATGGTCATCATGTGATCCAGTATTGCTTGAAACATTTTTCTGCTGAAGACAACATGGTATAATTACACGATACTTATATTATGATTTTTGAAAAATAATATCCTGCTAAGAATATGTTTTTAATTATTTTTTTTGTGTAGATTAGTGTTAACGAATATTATGTTGCAGCATTGTACTGGCTTATATGTTGTGTCTTTTCCTTTAAATGGACAACCCTTCTGATGGTTTATTTAGTGCTTAAATCCGGAACCTTTAACTACTTATTAGACTAGATCTGTTTGTAGCTTTTAAGTTTTAAGAAAATTCGCTGTTTTCATTTATTTTGGTAGCTACTGACATCTTTCATAAAGATGATCGAACTTATAACTGAAAACTTATCATTTTATAACGATATGTAAATTTTCTTTTGCAATATCAGTTCTACAAAAAATTTCTGCCTCTTCTGTAGTTCACAAAACAAAAGAAAATTTCTTGTATTTTTTGTTGCCAAAACAACCTAGCTAGTTGTCTAGAATCTTTAGCACCTGAGCTAGTTGAATTGGGATGTTTTTTCATCCTTTTCATACAAAAGTAAATCCAGTCTATTAGTTACACAAGCCATAAGTTGTGTATGTGCTTGCAATTTTTCATAATACTAGTTTAAAAATCGTCTTTATGCATTTTCCAATTTGTTGGCAACTAACAGAGCGCAGGTATAAAATAAGGGTCCTAGAGTACCAGATACCAAAGAAATTTTTTCAATTATTTATATTAATCCATCTAATGCGCGTAAGTGTATGAGTGTAGGTTAGTTTATTAGGTAATTTGTATTACCTGGAACTATGGTGGAAGACTGGAAGTAATGTGCTCTAGTTAAATCCTTTCCACAGTTGCAGATGTACCATCCGAACATTTTCTCTTATTATTTGCTTTTTTACTTTGTTGTCATTAATAAGTAGCAAATTTCTTCAAATTGTCTTCTGTCTTGTTCTAAGGTGCATCTGATGCAGTACATTATGAAATTTAAATATGCTGTCTATGCTAAAGAATATTTTTTAGGATAAGTCATTCTTAGTAAGAAATTTGAACATCTCGCACTGACTTGCAGCTATGTTTTTTGTAAGTAGTACTAGATTCTGACTAGAATTCATTTCACTTTTTCTTTCTTAAGAGGTGTTCTTCTGAAGTTGATTATATTATCTGTTAGGATACCATGTGAGTTGGCATCGTCCCACAATAGTGTTCAATTGTGAAGCTGGCTCATTCCACATATTACGCTTTATGAATTGCTATTTTTACAAGGAAATATACTATTTCCAGAAGGTCTCTTACACATGAAAAGTAGATGAGTTCCACATATGCAAGAGGAGACCTTTTTGAACGAGCTAAACAATTTGTGAAAATAGTCGCCACCTATATTAATTGTTTTTTTGCAGCTCATGATTCTGCAGTGTCTTATACTATCTTCGTCCTCAAAAGGATGGCCTAAGGTACAACATTTTTTGTCCTCAAAAGGATGGCAATAAGTACATAAATAAGGGTAAATATGTCATTTAGTGGGATTCACTAATATATAAAAAAAAACTCATTATTTTATGTAATTTTGTGGGGCCACTAAGAATAAACTCGGAACTTTTTATACTCTCTTTCCTCTAATTTTACTTTTCTTAATTTGTGTGCAAAATGTACTTTGGACATCCAAAAAGGACGGAAGGAGTATCAGGCAATATACGATCTTGTTTATTTTATTGAGTTCATGGTCTTGGATACTTGATGAAACTTTCAAAGATGTACAATTTTGGGTAATGCTGGACCTATGAATGATAATACTCAGTTGTTAGCTCCACCTTAAGGTCACTGCCTTTTCAAACACAACATGCTTTCTTTCTTTTATTCTTCTTTAATTTGCTTTATTTTTTGTTTTCTTCTTGTCTTTCTACTTTTACACTTTCATATATGATTCATGTATAATCCAAGTCAAATCCTGAGTCCGAATCAAATCATAGCATAATAAGGTCTAATATCCTTTCTCAATAATATCTTCTTGGGGCTATAAGAAGCTCACCCAAACGGTCATCACTGATTTTATTTGTGATAGCAACTTGAGTCCTTATATACACATCCAAATATCTCACATGTTACGATGTGGGACTGGGATGTTACAATTCATTTTCAGCCTACCCCAACTACTTTTGGAAGAGTTCATTTTAGCTATATATATTAATATATACATATATATATATATATATATATATATATATGTATACATAGATGTGGGTGTATTTTTATTTACTTATTTCTATGCAGGTTTTGTTCTTTTATTAAATATTATCTATTTTATATTCTTATTTTCTTGCTTAATTTGTTTGATCTATTTTAGTTTTCTTCTTGCCTTTCTACTTTTATGCTTGTATATGGATCCATTAAATTTTCAGCCTACTGCAACTAGTTTAGGTTATAAAGCATTTTGTGTTTTGAGAGGGGATGATTAGCTGCTGCCTAAGATTGCTGTTGATTGAACTCCTTTTACTTAAAAAGGAACTATTAACTGTCTCAAGGTCTTGCTGTTCAAAGCTAGTAAAATTTGAGCACATATCTTTGTTTAGAAAATTCTAGATAGCAATAATGTACTCAAGAATATTTTCCAGATGATATAATCACTTCAGTTATTTCTGTTCAAATGTTTTTATTTTGACAAGTAGAATCAGTTATACTGTTCTTTGTGATCTAATACCAAGCCTTGTATGAAGCAGAGTGTTATCTTACTTTGGGTTGTTATTTGCAGCATCTTCTCGATGATATAGCAGCTAACTGTTTTGAAGTTGCCATCGACAGAAGTGGGTGTTGTGTGATGCAGGCATGTTTAGAGAATTCCAGGGGAAAAGCTAGAGAACATCTAGTCTCTGAGATAATAGCTAATGCACTGCACCTGGCAGAACATCCTTACGGGTTTGTATCTAAATAATACTTCATGTATCCTTCTCTTTGAACATAACTGTGGTCCCAAACTAATATGTTTTTCACTTTTTCTTACAAACAGCAATTATGTGCTGCAACATATGCTGGGGCTGAAGGAATTAGATATCACAGCAGATCTTCTGAGACAGCTTGAAGGGAATTATTTGTCTATCTCCTGCAATAAATATGGCAGTAATGTTGTGGAGAAATGTCTGATTGAATCAGCAGAGGAGCAATCAACAAGAATTATAATGGAGTTGGTTAGAAGTCCCAATGCTTCCATGATTCTACTGGATCCCTATGGGAACTTTGTCATCCAGTCGGCATTATCTGTTTCTAAGGTTAGTTCATCTGTCTTCGCAAGTTTGTCAGCTATTTTAAGCAACGGATTATATGTGCAGCTATAGTGAGGCTGAACCTAGTTAATTGCTTATTATACACTCATATACATTTAGAGCTATGGCTCCTCTATCCATTTTAATTTTTTTTTCATTTAACTGAACTAGTAAGATGCATAAGTTTGCAGTAATGCCTAAGTTGGGAATTGGAATTTGCGCCAAAATTTTGTGGCACTTGAATACAAAAAGGATAAGGAAATGAAATCTTTAAAAATGTGTTGGAGCCTTATTAACCTTACACAACACTACATGTGAACAATATCTCCCTCCCTCTGCTATTTAGGTTTGCATAAGAAACACTTGCACATTATTTTTTTGATGAGTTTTCTTAATATCAAGTTTTTGTGACTAAAATTTATTTTCAAGAAAATTATATTTGTGTATGCCCTATGAAAACCTTAGTATTTGTAAACTAAATATAAACATACAACTCTTTTATCTGGACAGGAAGTAGTGCTTGATGTTAATGTTTAAGAGTATCAACGATAGGGATCAATCCGTGAGACGTGGTCGTCGTGGATAATTCGCTATTTAGTTATTTATTTATTAATTGTCTATTTATTTAGTTTGTTGGACTTCTTATTTATTGGTTTATTTTAGTATTGGGTTATTTATTTAGAGGCCCAATTGTTACTGGGTTTAGGGTTTTAGAGTTTATTTTCTTATAAATATACTTGTAAGTCATGTCAGACTTTGAACATTTTGATATTGAAATTATTCTGATTATTGGTTGCGATCAATACTTTTCCTCCTTACTGCGGTTGGGAAACCCTAGTGGTAATGGTTCTCCTGCGGTTGAATCACCCTAGTTCTTTTAATCCTCTTTGTTGATTTTGCCTTTTCCAATTAATTATCTATTCAACAAGTTCCGTCTTACATCAATCAACGTATGTAAATTTAGAAGTTTTTCCCCATTTTTTAGTTTTTTATTTTTCCCCCTTTCCTTCCCCCTGAGCTTTCCAAGTTTCAAACATATCCTTCAAAATGAGTCCCTATTGTTAGCTTAAGAAATGGCACCTAGATCAATAAGACATGGTCAAGTCCTAACTAAGACATGGGTGCATGTGTAGTATTTAAGTAAATTTTGGATTATCGTAGAATAAGAGGAGCCATATGAGGAAATGACTTCACTTAAAAGACAGATGCGCCACCGCTTATGGATGAATTAAAAAGCCAGTTGATCAAGTTGGAGAGCACTCCTCGACTACCCAGATATGCTGATCAAAACTAGAAATGGCTGCTGCTGAGACTGCTAGATCCTATGTTTAAACCCTTTACACAGTAAATCGTTATATTGATAAAAGACTGGCTTCAATTGTTATCAAGATCAAATTAGACTTGGGGAGGGCACTCAGCTGTCCTCATTCCAGCGATTCTACAAGGTATTCCAACAATGTTTGTTATCACAAAAATTCTGAGCAGATGTCATATGGAAGAAGATCATAATAGTTTAGCCCCTTGGTTAAACAGGGAATTAATTTGTTGCAATATTGTACAACTCTCTTCGGTTCACATTTTTGGGTTACTTTTACATCACCGTGTTTCCACTACCTGGTTGATCTATTCGATCAGAAATCCTACTATCCCAATCATCAAGTATATTGGTTGCCTCTATCACTTATTATTATGATTATTGATCAACCCGTCTGATGAATCATTCATTTTTTTTAAATGGTCCATGACTCCATGTTTGCTTGTTCTCCTGTACGGCCATATGACAAGTCTTTAGCTAAATAATCTCTACGTGTTACATAAGATAAATATTGTATAATTGATTGGTTTCTCACTACTTGTGCTGTCAAATGGAACATTAGTGTTCCACTTCTCGTTTTCTGCTTAGGTTATAGCGACCATTATCATCAGTTGATTCTATAAATAAAGGTGCAGTGATTCCATTACTTTGTTTTTTGCTTGAAGGGTTGTTGTATCCCTAGCTTTTTTATTTTCTATTTTTTATTTTTTGCTGGCTTATTCTTTTTTGATGGTGACCTGTTTTTCTTTGCAAGAGCAGGGACTTGCACGCAATGCTCTGCTCCATCTAATTCTAGTGAATGCTTCTTTCATGCGGAGCAACATCTATGGGAAAAAGGTTCTTGCCTGGCTCGAGAAGAAGAAGATTAAATTAGTTTAGACATAAGAAGATATTTTTGTAATCCCCAGGAAAACTGCTGGTGTTGTACTTTTGGTAGTACTTGTTATCAAACTCCTCTTCAGGATAATTTTAGGCATTTCTAGGCTGTAGAAATAGTTCAGTGTGTAGTAGTAACTTTAGGTGTCACTAGTTTATCTAAAGGATGGTAATGTATTTTCAAAAGGCAGGAAATCGGAAGCTAGTGAATAATCTGCCAACAGCAATCTGGAGCTATGTTCAGTATACAAGCCTCTTGTGGGGATGATTGGTAAAGGGATAGGGGATTTATATAGCTGTATGTGCTTTAACTGTATACTCTTGAGTTATTGCCACTTGTTGATTGGTATATCTTATAAATGGTTGTAACTTTATTTTTTGGATATCAAAAATAATGGATTATATATCTTGTCTTTTTTTTTCTGGAACAAGATTGGTTGACCATTACATGATAGATATTGTATTAGTGATGAATATATTTCTCTCATTCAAATTATAAATCATTTGAGACACTATTTAGACAAAAAAATTGAGACTCCTATTATTACTATATTATTAAGTATGAACATCTTTTTTTAGTAAGTGGAAGAATTCTAGAATGACCCTCTACCAACCGGTGAGAAAATTCAAACCTTTGTGCCAATTTAGCCAATCTGGGTTGTACTTGTCAAAGAATGATGTTGATATTCTAATGATAAGTGAGTCGTTTATCTCACTCAATGTTTGGCTTCAATATCCACCCACTCTATGTCCTATGGTTAGTAGCAACTTTACGTACGCTACTCATGGAAGATCTATGAGTTTTGGCCCGATGTAGGTACAATAGAAGTTCTTTCAGATATGTATAGTTGTTATAGGCACAATGTGTCTTGCCAAGAGTTTAGGATAACATTACCTACTTCTCATATTTTTGCACCAAAAAAAAGATGTTGATATTGACATTATGATGTTAATTTTCATTCCGTGACAAGTTTGGATCAAAGGAAGTACTCTGTTCGGGACTCGGAAAAGAAAAGTTGAGACGAAAAAGTCCATGCCTGGGAAGTTTACAGGTGCAGGGGATGAAGACCGAAGAGAAACGAAATAGTGTGCTTCTGGGAGTTTAATTTTATGTTTGAGTTTTAACAAGAGTAAAAATGAAAGGAAAGCGAAAGATTTTAAAGTTACCTTTTCAGATGGTAGAGTTTGTAAGGAGAGAAAAATAATGGACAAGGGGGAAAAAGTAACCTTAATTTTCAGCATATGGGACGATTTGATGGAAAGCAATCTTGCCGCATTAATTTTTCCATTATTCTTGTTCTACCCACAAAATAACAAGAAAATAAAATATAATATAATTCTTCTTTGGTCCTAATTTTCTCCTCAAATTTACGGACACATGAAGGAAGTCTACTATGACATTAATTACTCTTGTTAACGCTCGAATATGTCTGCACGTTCAACGACCAACTTGAACATTAACCTGCACAAAAACACTATTAGAAAGTATTTAACAAACACCACTAGAAAATACATGATAACTTGGGTCGAAATAAGTTTTAAATAGGTTAACAATATATGTGATAAATATTTAATAGGCTAGAATATTGTGTTTGTACCTCTATTGATTACTTTGTATTTATAATAATTATATTAGCTACACCAACATAATAGATCACAATTCCCAATAGGAATTGTATGATAAGGGATCCTAGTGAAAAAGATAATTATCATACAAGAGATTGTGTTGGACATGGTAATTAGTAAGTGTTTTAGGCAGCAGCAAGACGGCAAACCTAAGCCTATTGAACTTCGAAGTTCGATGTGGGCATATAAGGCTTAGTGGGTTGTTTAAGGTATTTGGATTCGTACTTAAGTTCGAATATAATTTTGTAATATTTGTTAAGATTCGAATTCAACTCATTTTATTGTACTCGAATTCGATTTAACTCAACTCGTTTTTAATCGAACTACTCACGAGTATTTGAGACATACACGAATTAGAACTAAATCATTAATATCATGATAATGTAAAAAAAAATTAATTCAATCAACTATGTATTTCATAATTCAAAAGATTACATAAGATTCATAAATTTATGTTACTACATTTTATTTTTAAAATTACAAGGCCACTGATTACATACTACTTAATACATTACATCAACTTCAAAATCTATTTTCTTCAATCCAATACAGCAGTTAATAATAATAATATTGCTCTATTATTACCCTTAAATAATACTTGTTTAGTTTAAAAATGGCTATTGGATAATTTGGCGATATTAATGAGACTACATATAACATCATTTGACTAAAATATGAGTTCCTAATTAATTTATTTTTTGTCTTCAAAAGATAGTCTAAACAATAGTGTATATTTTTTTATATAAAAAATTTCCTACATGCGTAAAATAAAATGAAAATTTTACATTAAAAAAATATTTAAATGAAACAAACCATCATTAAAAAATAATAATACTCTCTCCATTTCAAAATATAAGTTCAAGTTTTACTTTTTAAATCAATTTAAAATATTTATAATTCAAAATTGAAGTGAGTAAAGTAAATTAGTAATATATGACATTCATACTTGAATGGAAGAAATATGATTTCTTTAATATTTGAGAAAATCTTTTAAATATGATATCCCTTCTTTTTGAGTTCAAATTGAAATTAGAGTTCTATTCCAAAATCAGGGTCCGTAACCATTATTAAAAAAAAAAGACTCTTACCGTTTGAAAATTGAAATTATAGGATCACATTCTATTTTTCAAAGTTAATTCGAGATATTTTATAATTCAGAATTTGATTAATGTGTTAAACTTTTAAAAATAACAAATTTTGTAATTAATACCACTATTCAGATAGTTTACAGTTTTCTTAATTGTATAATTTAAAATTAAAATAATTTATAATTAAAATTAATATTGATATTTTATTTTGAAGCGTAAGGATTAAACGGGTATAGATCATCGAACATGTATCGAGTAGGGATTATCAGTAAACTAATAAAGATTCGATACTGTAAATATCTGAACAGTAGGCTGCTCGGATTCAACTCGTATAAATGTTCGAGTATTAAAATGGATTCGAATTCGATTCGTTTAGGTATCAAATCTGAGTCTTGCTCAAATTTTTTAAATCAATCCCGAACCGAGTTTCGAACTACTCAAGATTATTTTCACCCCTGCCCGCATGCATGAAACACATTGCCTGGACTTTCATTTTGTTCAGGAACAAGTTGGTAATGAATCTCTTCTAGTCAAGCATGTTAGCACTAAAGACCAACTCGTAGATGTCCTCACGAAGCCACTTAAACAACACCAACTCAATTTTTTCGCAACAAGATTGGCATCACTGACGGAAGCCTAATCTTGCGGGGACATATTAGGACACCAGCTATTTCAAACACCAAAGACTATCTTTTCCACCTCTCCTGGATCACAACAACCATCTGCAACAACAATTAGCCAAATCAATTTGAATCAGCCAAGTTTATCTCCTTAACAGCTTTTTGTATTTTTTTTTCCTTTTATCTTATGTAACCCCACACAAGATGTTAATGCAATACAAAAATATCATCACTCTGTTACTCTCTTTTTAATCTTAACATATTTTCTTCATGTTTCTTTCTTAATTTTCAAGTTTATATTACTCCCTCCGTTTTAAATTATTTGATCATTATTGACTTTTTAAAATCACTTGAAATATTTTTTCAAACTCAAAATTGAGATGACTAATTAAAAATTATGAAATAATAAAACTTACAATGAACAATATTTTTTAAATAGTTTACAATATTCATCATTAAATTGATTAAAATCAAAAGAATCTATGTCAATTTTAAGTTTAAAATTCTCTTAAATTAATTTTAAAAAGTCAACAATGATCAAATAAAATATAAAAGAGAGAGAATATTTTAAAATGGTAAGCATTCTCCCTTTTCTTTTCTTTTTTTTATTTCTCAACTTCCAAGCAATAATATTTTCTTCCCCGTTAAAACATTTTCTTCATTTCTCTTCACCTTTTGATGCTTACGAGCAAAGCTTAAGCCTTTCAGAGTCATATAAAAGAAGATCGTTAATTATGTCGAAATAATATTTATATTGACATATTAAATATATATTTAATAATATTTTTATATTTATTTTAATAACATTTTAAATTTTCACTTACATTTATACCTTTAGCAATGCAATTATTATTTCGACATTATTGGTGGCTTCTAAAAAATGAAAATTACTTTCTATCCTTTATTTGAGAGTTGATATGAAAAGTCTCCTTTTTCCAATTTTCCCCTCGAGCCCCTTGCAAATAAATGAGTGGGACACATGAACTTTAAAATGCTCGTCCTTAAAATCTTTAAATTGTACCATTCCCAAGATACTTGTCGATTGTACTACCTCTAGACCTCTAGTAAAAAAGAAATCATCATCTTGATTGATCAAATCCTTTTTCAATAGATGGGTTGATTGGGTCGTTTGGTAAAGCCTGACAAGTGCAATAATAATTCACATGCCAGGACCCAATCAAATGAACATTTCATTCTGTTTAAAACATACTTCCTCCGTCCCCGTAATATATAACGTTTTAGAGTTTGACACAACTATTAAAGAAATAATTATATAACATTAAATATAGTATTAATTATCTATAACACCTTTTATCATAATTATCTCATACACTCTCTCTCTCATTTATAATATTTTTCCATGAGGGGTAATTTTGAAAAAATTATAATTAATTCTTCTAGATTATATAAAACGTCAAATAATTTGGAACAAATGAAATCATCTAAAACATCATATATTATGGGACGGAGAGAGTAAGATCGAATTTGACTTTTTAAATTTAATTTGAAATAATTTTGAATTAAAAATTAATGTGATTTAATTTGTTTTGAAAATAATAAATTTTGTACTTTATAATATTTTTATATACATTAATAATTTTTATAATTTTATTTTAAAAAAATAAATAATCCTTATTAATTTTAAAATTAAAAATATCTCAAATTTACTTCAAACAATTAACATTAATCTTATATTCAAAATAGGAAGAGTAAGCTTTTTTGACACAAAAAATTATGAGTACATATAATTTCTTAATTAAATCAAAAAATTATAAAAATTAAATAATCAAAATTAACTTATTCAACATTACAATATACTTATATTGTTAGAGTCTGTTTGTTTAATTTGATGATAAATGTATTATGTGATAATTATGTCATAAGTATGTGATTATATGATTATGTGATAATTATGTGGTTATGTGCAGGGCCGGTCCAAACTTTTTGGAGGCTTCAAGCCAAATTTTAAATTGGGGCCTCTTTTTTTTTAACCATTCAATACTAAATTAAATTAATATCTATGAGAGGGAGTAATACGTAGAGAAAGTGAGAGAGAGAAAGAGAGAGATATCGAAGACAGTGGTTAGTGGGCCTTGGAAAAAAAGAAGAATAAATTCCAACCTTGGGATAAAAGAAGAATAAATTTCAGCCTTCCGTTAGAGAGAGAAAAATATCTTGTATGATTGTACTTGTAGCTACTACTTTGCTGGGGAAATTTTTTTAGACTTTTTTTAATGGGCTCTAACATATATGGATTATTAAAATTTGGAGCCTTCTCAATTTTGGGGGCCTCAAGCCATTACTTAAATGGTTTAACATATGGGTTGGCCCTGGTTATGTGATTATATGATAATGTGATAATTATGTGACTATGTGATGATGTGATAATTATGTGATTGTGTAATGAACAATCGTTAGAGTTTGTGTGATAAATATGATTATGGTTATGTGATGAATATGAGTTGAATATGATTATGTGATGAATATGAGTTGACGATAAATATGGGTTGTTTAATAATGAACAATCGTTAGAGTTTGTGTGTTTGAATTAATGAAAGTATATTTGTAATCATAAAATTTTATAAAGTCATTAATGATGATTTATTGTACAAGAATTTAGAATAGAATAATCAACTTGTTATGTTGATCTTGTGACTTGACTCTATATGTAACAGATAGAATCAATCGTAGAGTTGCTCTACATGTTTGTAGTGTAAATAATTGCTAGCAGAGTAATTCAGGTATTCATAGAACATTATAATTAATGTATATTTGTATAAATAGGTTTTGTAAAATCCTTAAATAAAATATATGTACAAGGACTTAGATTAAAAAGATCAAATATGTTAAGTTGATTTTAATAGCAAATCTGATGTATAGTTAATAGGTTAAATTATTCGTTGAGTTACTCTGTCAACTTGTAATATGAAGACGATAGATCGCAGAGTCAACTCTCGTTCGTAAAGTATCAGATGGATCACAGAGTTCGCTTCAATTCATAAATGAAGTTAAAATTGTAAAAGTGAATAAAAACTACAAGATCATCTTAGAACTAAAGAAGAAATCGCAAAGTCTACAACGAAGAACGTAGAACTGCCTTCTGATTCATAAAGTGAAAAGTTGAGATAGCAGGGCAGGGAAGAGATTGCAAAGTCTACTTCAACATCATAGAAAGATAGATCGCAAAGCTTTTACACATGTCGTAAAGTTCACTTCAAATCGTAAAGTAAATATTAGTTTATGAAGTGAACAGAGAATCACAGAGTTAAACAAAGCTCGTTGAATGAAGACTGAACGTAAAGTGCTCTAGGCCATAATTGAGTAAAAGTTAAATCATAAAATATCTCAATGATTATTCAGTAAAACCAAGATCGTAAAGACAGCTCCAGAATCGTAATGTAAATATTCGTAGAGCTGATTATAGAGTTCATTCGTAAAGGTAAGTCAAGTGTGACAAAAAGATTGACATGGAGCATTGCTAATTGAAGTTCCCGATGCATTCATCAAATATCCTTGGTTGAAATCAAAGATCAGAAGGTCTATCTATCGGCTATTTGGCTGAAAACAACAACTCACTGATGGTAGGTGAGATAACAGTCTGATGTGACAGACAAGACAAAAAGTAACTGACACATGGACTTAAACGTCAACATCAAGGATCTCAAAATATTTGAGCATTAAATGCATCAACGGAAATCTAACAACGGAAAAGATCCTAACATACTATAAAAGACATCAAAAAATTCAAATTCAAATGTGTGGATGGATCACAAAGAACACAAAGCTCAAATTCTGCCAAAAGTAGAGCAAGCTCCATTGTACGACTCAAGATGTGTTCTACGCTGCTAAGAACCAGAAAGAAGTCGAGCCTCATTGCAAAGCTTAACAACACTTCAACAATCGTTTCAATCATGATTCAAAGGATTAAGTGTCCTGGTCTTAGTGACCTGAATTCCGAGACTAAGTGACTCGAAGGAATCTAAGTGATTCAAATGATTAAGTGTCCTGGTCTAGGTGACCAATTCCGAGACTAAGTGACTCGAAGGAACTTTAGTAGTTCAGTTGTAAAGATCTGAGTGATCTATATTTTTAGTGGATTTCTTATTCTGTGAAGTAGGAGTTATTCAGTCTTTGAATCACTTAAAATTTGTCTGTGTCATTTACTTTTCTGTTCTTTCATTCTGTCTTCAAATTATTCTGCTTGTGTGACTTAAAACCACATACATTAAATTTAGAATTGAGAATTTTTTATTAATCTTTAAGAGGGTTTTTCAAAAGTATATTTTGTTGTGCATAATTAATATTAATTAATAAACTAATTGGTAATATTTTTTAAACAATCAAAAGTTTTAAAGATCTATTCAACTCCTCCTTTTAAATCTCTATAGTGCCTTTGAAAAATAACATATATAATGGGTGAGAGATTCACAATAGTCACTAAAATCTCACATAACCTAATAGACTTGCATGAAAAAAGAATAACAAGCTCTCAAATTTTAAAATTCATTGAGCTAAAATCTCATTAGCTCTAATAAATAAAGCTAAATCCTTCAAGAAATAATAAGTCATACACTATGCTACTCGTACGGTTGTACACACTACACAGCGTCGCAATCAATAAATAATATTATTTTCGTTTTAAATTAAATATACAATTTGACTTTTGAAGTCAAACAACGACATATTAAATTTTAAATTAAATTTATTTAATTTTAATTGATATAATTATTAAAATTATATAGTATATAACAAAAACTATTAACTACAAAATTTATTTCATTCTAAATTTTTGTGAATAATACAAATTTTAAAGTTTAATATGTTGTCGTTTGATTTCAACGGAAGGAGTATTAATTAGTCATTTCGTTCAACACAAAAAGTTTTGTTTTAGTTTTTTAAAGTTAATTCATAAAATTTTAAAATGTTTGTAGTAAGTAATATTTGTAGATAATTTATAATTATAATTGAATTAATCAAAATCAAATAAAATTAACATTTATTTAAATTTTACTAGTATTTAACTTCAAGTTAAAATTAGACCTTTTTTTTTGGTAAAACATAACGACTATACACGTATTCCATGTACGAATTCATCCTACATCCACGTGACGGTGCAACAAAATTTAGACTTAATGAACGATGTAATTGACTTCAAGTTAATATTAGAATTTTTTTAATTTTAATTTTATTTTTATTTTTTTAAAACATGAAGTTTATTTCATTGTACATGCATGTGACGGTGCGACGAAATTTTGTGGTGGACCCGGTGGTCAATCTTACTCTTCCCCTCTCAAATTATGTCACATTTTTTCTTTTTTATGGTTCAAAATAATGTTTCTCTAACATTATAATAGGAATTACTCCACTGGAAAATAAAATCTATTAGGAGTATATTTTATTCTTTTAATAAAAATAAAGTATATAAAATAGTTTACACCCCAAAATTTGTAGAGTTGTAGAAAATTTGAAATTTGCACTTTAATATTTAAAATGTATCCAAGTGTACCTCAATGTTCTTTTCGACAAAATAAAATATACCCTATGAAGTTTAAACTGGTCAAAATGCCCTCCAAATTTTTTTTTCACTAAACAAAATGTATCCTCACTTTTGACCCATTAAAAACTCGTAAAGAATTTTGTAATGCATATAGATACGTTTTTAATATTAGGGTGCAAATCTCAACAACCCTATAAATTAACTTTATAGTTTAAATTGTACTTTAATCAAAATAAATTAGTGAAAAGTGACGCACATAAAGCATTATGTAAATATCATGAAGTTATTCTTCATTTCAAACATTTCTTCGGGGGTAAGGTCAATCAAGAAAGCATAATTTTACCTATATGAACCTCCATGTTAGAGAAGGTATGTCATTTTATTTATAATGTTAAGGTTTAAATAAAACAGGTATATATAGACATGATTTTATATATATACTTGTAGAGGATACATGCGCTCAATATTTTATAGGTGGCATGTTTGGCTATAACAAATTATAATCTATTTTAGTCTTACATTGGGGTACAAACTTATAAATTATAATAACCCCTAGAAAAGAAAAGAGGGGCTTAAAAATCAGAATATTTATCATGGTGTGTACATATATTCCTGTCATTTAATGCGTAAACAACTGCACTAGTCTAGGAAATTTGCTCAATAAATTACCACGTAGCTAATATGAACAAGAAAAATCTGTACCAGCCACCAGGGTTTAGATAAATCATAGAGAAAAGGGGAAAAGGGATGGTAAATTTAGTTAATTTCCTCCCACATAAAGTAGGAAAAATTCATAATTTTTTTATTTCAATAAGAAACAAATAATACAACTTAAACACGGGTACACGTCACATTAAACTCATGACGAAACTATAAACATGATCCCACACATATTATCATAAGATTGCAAACGCAAAGTCTCCAAATTAACAAAGAGACATCATATAAACAAACATGTACTTCATATATATTATTAGAGGCAAATAATCCCTCTTTATTTTCTTGATACTTCCATGGAGCTAAGAAAACACTTGTAATATATATGGAGGAATGAATGAACTAAGGGCACTTGGGGTTGCCCTTGGAATTCTTTTTGTCCCTATAGCAAGGGCACTCATCCTTGTGTCCATAAGTTCCAGAAGGCACACATTTGCACTCCTCACAGCATATCCCACAGTACTTTAAGCACATGTCCTGTACACTTGCTTTTGAGCACCTCTGCCCGCACTTGGACTCACAAAAACCTGTTGTAATAAACACATCGTTAAAAATAGATATAAAAAATTGTACATTTTTACCCAAAGTGTATTTTAAGAAAATTATAAAGATACATTCAGGAACAATACAATTAGCGACATCAAAAGCTCTAGCTCAGTTGGTAAACTAGACCGCTTGCAAAGCAAGAGCCAAGTAGTTTAAACCGTAGAAAAATATGACGGATGCAACCTTTTTCTAAACAAATAATTGGTAAAGCAAAAAATTGTTGCTTTAACTCTAGGGTCATGGTGCAGAAAGTTGTTACAACAAAAAATTATAAAACTTTATGGTAATATATGGTGTGACAACTTCATCTTAACCGAATCTGTTCTTGTTAATGGTCATTTTTATGTGTGAAATATATAAGAAAACTTGCATTAATTTATATAGAAAAAAGTTGCATCCATAATTTTCTTCGCGATTTTTCCCCCTAATGCCATTAGTTTTGTCCATTCAAGAAAATGGGAGGAAAGCTTAGGTATATATTCAGCTTACCTGAACCGGCCATTGTGGTCTGAAGCAGCGAAGAGGTTAGGAGAAGGGCCACAAGCACAAGAGTTGCAAGGACTATCTTCATCTATATATATTACTCTGTGTATGTGTGTGTGAAAATTCTCGCACAGTTGCACAAAATTAAGAACTAAGAAACTGAGTCAATATACATGGAATGAAGAAGGAAATGCAAATGGTGCTGTACTCTAGTGGGGGTATATATGGTGTGGAACGGTTGGTGAAGGCATAAAGAAATTGTTCTATGAGAATTAATAACTCCCTTCTTTTTTAATTCAAAATACATTTGTAAAACGACAACTTTTAATTATAATTTTTTAGTTGGTAAATTATAAAAATGACCCCTCATATATACACGGAATTGCAACATAGACGCTAATGTTCTAATTTTTGTAAAGTCATAGCTAATGTTTCAATTTTTTACAAAACCGTCTCCTCTAACTAATTTTGATCAAAATTAGTAAGACATGTGCATGTCATGTGAGTTTTATAAGGGCAAAATAGTTCATTCATGCATAAAACTATTTTCTCTCCTAATAGAAGGATAAATACGTCCTTACAATAATCAAATAGATTCTCTTATAAATAAATTTATTTCATTTTAATCAAATAAAATAAGTAAAAAAATTTAATTACAAAACTCAAAGATCTGTTTAAATGAAAATTTAAGTAGAATATTTTGATTAAATATAAAAGACAAAATTAAACACTAAAAATTAGATTAAATTAAAAGGAAAAAAATTTTAAAAAATTATTAGTTATTCATTTTAACAAATAATTTACTTTATATATACATACACACACAATATATATATATATATATATATATAAAGTAAATTATTGTGTGTATATAAAGTAAATTATTCATAAAAAATAATTATGGATAACAAATACAAATATATATATATATATATAAATTATTTTGTGTGTGTATATAAAGTAAATGATTTGTTAAATGAATGGCTAATATTTTTTAATTTTTTTCCTTTTAATTTAATCTAATGTTTAGTGTTGAATTTTGTCTTTTACATTTAATCAAAATATGCTACTTAAATTTTTATTTAAATAGATCTTTGAGTTTTGTAATTAATTTCTTTTAAATTATTTTATTTGGTTAAAATAAAACAAATTTATTTATGTGAGAATTTATTTTATTATTGTAATGATGTATTTGTCATTCTATCAGGAGAGAAAATAGTTTTATGCATGAATGAACTATTTTGCCCTTATAAAACTCACATGACATGCACACATGTTTTACTAATTTTGACCAAAATTGGTTAGAGACTTAGAGGGGACGATTTTGTAAAAAATTGAGACATTAGCTATGATATTATAAAAATTAAAACATTGGTGTCTATATTACAATTAAGTGTACACATGATGGGATAGTTTTGTAATTTGCCCTTTTTTATTTTTCAATGTACCCTAATTGGCTAAGAATTAAGTAGCGATGGACTGCGTGGGATGCTAGAAATAATAATAGAAAAGCAATAACATATTAGAAATTTTAGACCATTTAATTGTCTTAAAATATAAATAGATCTCTAATATTAAAACGAGTTAAAAAGAAAAAAGTATAATTTACTCTTCCGTTTCAAAGTTAAAGATACAATTTAACTTTTGAGGTTAAACGATAACATATTAAATTTTAAATTAATGTGAATTTATTTAATTTCAGTTGATACATTTATTATAATTGTATAGTATATAAAAAAACTATTAATCACAAAATTTATTTTATTCTAAACTTTTATTATGAATTTTATCAATTTTAAAATTTAATATATTATCGTTTGACCTCAAAATTAAATTTTAATTTTAATTTTGAGACGAATAGAACGACTTCAAAATTAAATTATATTTTTAATTTTGGAATGCATGGAGTACTTTTTAGAGGGAGTAGATAAAGAGTGGATAACAGTCTGTCAGTGTCTGTTGGGTTTGGTGTGGCCTGTGTGGGGGTGGAATGTTCTAGTGCAGTAAAACTTTGAACAATAATTCTACCGCGACCGGGACTTAGCAACCGATCTAGCGACCGGTCCAAATAATTTTTTTTTTCTGTATAACACTGTATTGGATATGTATTCAAATGACATATAAATTATTTTTTTTGTAAAATATTTTGTTCCAATAAATCATACAAATTATTTGAGAGTCAGACAAAAAAAAAAAATTATTTGGACCGGTCTCCGTAGAAAGGCTCAACTTTGAAATGTACGTACAAGGTTTAATTTGTCTGGAAAAACGTTTTTTGCATGTTTGGATGTTTAGTACTACTATCACAATTGGCAAGTTATATTTTTTAAGAAAATATTTTTTTTTTCAAAACTTTTTTATTTCTTAAAGAAAATTTTGAAGGGACATAAAACTGGACGAGATTTTAGGACTTTTAATTTCACAAATTGTTACACTAGTTTCTATTTTTTATTTCTAAAAAAAATGCATGAAATTTGAAAAGGACAAATAATATGGGACTGAAGAAGCCAGCCTTTAGGACTTTAATCTACAAGTAACAGTTTTAAACTATGTTGAGCATTTGATTGACTTTGGCTGTGATAACTTTCAACATTATTCATGATATTTGTCCATGTTATTTAAATATATATATAATATATGCCTCTAATTACTTCAGGCTATATATGCTTAAAACTTAGTGTTAACGCTTGATTTTGTCCGCGCGTCCAATCCACTCTCCGCGCGTGTACCTGCACAAAAGTCCCAACGGCTTGGGCCGTGTGGAGACTCCTCGGGTGTAAGAGTAAGTAACAAGCTCAAGGCACGCTAACAATGGAGGTCAAATATTTAGTAGGGTAAAAGTGTTGTACCTTGTGCTCATTGTTACTTGGATATTTATAAGGATTCACTTGACTACTTTCTACCCCTATTAGGAGTGCTCTGCCCAGAATCCTTATTAGACCCGGATTCAACTACCTTGATCCGATAGAAGTATTATCCAGTAAGGAACCACAAGGGCCTTGGATACTGGCCCAAGCCATTTCGGACTGGAGAGTCCTCATAGAATCCGCTAGGTGTGATTGGCCTTTGGGCCGAGCCCAACATAAGAAGCCCAATCCAGCCTGTTAGGATTTATATCCGAACATTGCCCCCTACTCCCTTAGTATATGATATGTACTGGGGGAGTGAGTCAGAGGATTTGATCATCCGGAAATTTATAACAAGGAAATAGGATAAATGCTCTCGGGAACCCGAAGGTGTCAGACCGAGGATATCTCTCCTCCAAGTGTCTTCAAGTGCTAGCCCGAAGATAGGGACTCTCGAGGGCGTCAAACCAAGGATAATGCCCCTCGGGTGCTCGACAGCATAAGAGCCGAGGGGGGGAATTCTTTGGGATCCCTAGAAATGTTGTCCCGAGGACGGAGAATCTGGTCACGACATTGGGCTTCTCTGATGGGTAAGCCCCGCTCATAAATGTGTATTTGGGCCCAATCTTTGTATTTCGAAGCCCAACAGTGATAGCCCAGTGCAAGCAGCCTAACAGTCATTTTTTGAAATTCGAAGTGTTACAGCTGTTTGGCACTATAGCTCATCAGCAATAACTTCTCCCGCCTCTGACCTCGTCCGTCGGATAGGATCAATTTCGGCCGTTGGATACCCACTTTTATAGAGAAAATTAACCTAGCCGTCATCTCTTACCAGCGCATTCGTTTTCACAGAGAGAGAGAAGTAACTTTCCAGAGACCTCGTCTTCTTGCTTTTCTGCTTTAGGATCGATCGTCCATCCCCTTCCTCGAACGTCTTCAAGTAAGTTAATCACTTTCTTTCTTTTCTCTTCTCGATGGCTGGGGGTGATGATGGGAATCAGGCTTCATCTTCCCATGTTGAAGATGAGATTACTATTGCTAGGGCCGGAATTCCAGAAGGTCAGCCATGGAAACCGGTAATAATAGAACGCATGAGAGATATAGAAGAGTACAATAGGGCTAAGTATCTTTCTTTAGAGTATAGAGTAGCCAACATTCCTTCTTCTATCAAGAATCCCTTTTTTGATCTGTTGATGACGGAATTCTATATTCCAGAATCGTATGAAATTAGGAGACCCGAGGGTGAAGAAAAGGTATACTGGCAACCCGAAGGGGGGTGGATTCCGATTCACCGCCAGTTGCTTCTCTTCGGGGTGCGTTTTCCACTCCGCCCTTTCGTCGTAGAACTTCTTCATACAGTAGGACTTAGTTTGAATCAATTATCCCCAAATTCTTTCATTCACTTAAATAGTTTCATAGCTTTCTGCTCGTCTGAGAGCATAACCCCGAAGCTTGACTTCTTCTTTCAATTCTTTTTCCTCTCCGCCTGTAAGGAGAAGGGTTTTTATCAAATAATCAAGAATCCGGGTAGAGATACCCTAATGGATACCCCATCCAGTAACAAGGGATGGCATGGGGATTGGTTCCTCATCAAGGGGCCGGACACTGAGTTGGTAGGACCTTGGTCTAACCCGAACAAAGACCAATTAAACCCGAATCGGATTACCCGAAGAAGGTTGGAGGAGTTCGAGGTTTTGTATTCCAAGCGACCATCGGTGAAGTGGAACCGGCTTCTTTTGAATGACCAAGACTGGTTACATGATCATGGCTGTAAGTCCATTTAAATTTCCCGAATGCAAATTATTATCGAATTGATAACATACTGATTGATTGTATCTTTTGTGCAGTGGCTGACTCCGGAAGGACTGCTGATAACGAGGTTATCCTTGAGGCAGCTGGTGTGTGCCGAGGACAAAGCTGTCAGGTGCTGAAAAGCTAAGGCTGGCACGCCAGAAGAAATCCTCGGGCAGCAAAGTATTAACCTTGCCCGAGGGAGCTACCGAGGGAGCAACTGGACCGGGCCCGACCCCGGAGTCAGCGAGAGCTGCTGAGCCCAAGCCCAAAAAGAGGAGGCTGGTGCGTCACTCCTCAGTTGAGGTGAGAGAAGGACCTATCCAAATGGTCCCGATCGAGCCTTCTTCTACTACCGGGGGATCAGCCAGTGTTGCCCCGAAGGAGCTGGTCGCAACAGCTTCTTTTGATGCCGAATCTCCTCACCCCGAAGAAGGGGTTCTGGTGAGGAAGAAGAAGAAGCAAGTAGAGTCCACTCCTCCCCCTCCTGCCACTGAACAACTAGGGGCGGAAGGAGTGGGAACTTCTGTCGGGGCCTTGGACTCTGTCCCGATCATTCTTGACGCAGCAGCAGAGGCTAGTCAGGGGGGTCTGAAGGTCTTGATGGAGAGGTTGTTCGCTCACCACACCAAGGTACACAAGTGTTTTTTAAGTATTACCCCTAATTGCTTTGTCTGTCGTATCCTAACTCCTGAATCGTTACTATACAGGGAAATGATCTTCTGCTTGAAGTTTCTGGCCAAGTTAAGAGCTTGGAGCACGAGCTGAAGAAGTCCACCGAAGAGTGTGATGCGGCGAAGGATAAACACCAGAAGATCCGAGACCAACTCCACCAACAACACGCTAGCTTTCATGCCATGAAAGCCGATTATGAAGTGATTCGGTCGGAGAAGGTGAAGACTGATCAGGAGCTCGCCGATCTGAGGAATCGGGCAGAATATGCCGAGACCCGGGCCGAGAGGGCTTCCAAACAAACTGAGGCTGCTACAAAGCGAGCCGATGCTGCCGAGGGGAAGATCCGGGAGCTCGAAGCTCTTCTCCGGAGGCAAACTGAACAAATCAGCCAATCGGACGAGGTGATCCGCTTACAAACCGACCAGATGCGCAATCTAAAGGACAATGTCCAGATGATCGTTGACGGTTGGGCTGCGAAGGAAGCAGATTGGCTGAAAGGTCCTATTGACCCCGCGTCACCGAGTGTTCTGGCCCCAAGTCTTCGGCAAAAGGTGATCGAGGACTACAAGGTCTCCGATCAATTCCACGAAGATGTCCAGGATGCTGTGGTGAACGAGTTCAATGACGGCTTTGAGTTTGCCCGAGAACTTGTGCGGGAAAAGGGTCATGATCCTGATGCACTGGGGATTGTTATTCCCGAAGACTGATTTTGTAATTTCCTAACATGTAATTTCAACAAACTCTTTGTAATATGAATATTCTGTAATGAAAGTTAGTTCTTTTGATGAGTTGTGTAAATATTCTATCTTATCTCTTCTCTTGAGTTATTCTTATTTATCAATGTTCATAGCTGCTCTACATCTCTTCTCCCCATTAACTTTATTAGGAAATTGCTAATAATGTTAATCGATGTATCAAAGTGTATGCAAAAACAGCAGGCAAAGATAAAACAGAAGAATTCTCATTAATCTCGAAAAGATAATCAATATTGAGCAACATTTGAGCCTCAAAAAGAAACTAAGTACATAGTGTCACTGATGATATCTTCGGAGCCGAGCTGCATGCCATGTGTTCGGGACTTCCTTTCCATCCATATGTTGCAATTTATAGGTTCCTGATCCTAATATTTCGATGACTTTATACGGTCCTTCCCATGTGGGCATCAATTTTCCCGTTTCCCGAGGTGTAGACGCTTCTGCCCTGCCGAAGAACCAAGTCCCCTACCTGGAATGTTCTTGACTTGACATTTTTGTTGAAATGCCGAGCCGTTCGTTGTTGATAGGTGGCTAATCTGAGAACCACGGCATCACGTTCTTCTTCCAGTAGGTCTAGGTTTTCCCTAAGCCCCTCGCTATTGAGAATTTCGTCAAAGTTTTGGACTCGGGAAGAAGGTATCCCAATCTCAATAGGTATCAAGGCTTCGGTCCCATAAGAAAGCTTGAAGGGTGTTTCTCTCTCCGGTTGTGGTTCGAGGAGTTGTTCGGTAGGCCCATAGGACATGGAGAAGCTCTTCGGGCCAGGCTCCTTTGGCGTCTTCGAGTCTTCGTTTGATACCGTTCAACAAGAGCCTGTTTGTCACCTCAACCTGTCCATTTGCTTGAGGATGGGCCACAGAAGTTCGTCGGTGTTGAATATTCAGTTCTGTCAGAAAACCTTCGAAACTCTTTCCCTACGAACTGAAGACCATTATCAGAGACTAGGACTTTAGGGATCCCGAACCGATAAACCACCTGTTCTTTAAAGAATTGAAGACATGTCTTCTCCGTGATTTTTGCTAGTGGTTTGGCTTCGACCCATTTGGTGAAGTAATCTATGGCCACAATAACAAATTTTACCTGACCCTTACCCTGCGGAAGCGGCCCGAGAATATCTATTCCCCAAACTGCGAAAGGGATGGGAGATAATATAGGAGTTAGCTCTTCGGGAGGTTGGTGTGGTACCGAAGCGAACAGTTGGCATTTGTGGCATTTTTTGACGAAGTCTTTGGCGTCCTGAAGAATGGTCGGCCAGAAATATCCTTGTCGCAAAATTTTATGTGCCAACGTCTTTGCTCCAACGTGATCCCCACATATCCCTTCATGGACTTCTCGAAGAGCGTAATCTGATTCTCTGGGACCGAGACATCGAAGTAGGGGCGACGAATAGGATCTCCTGTACAGTGTATCCTCAATGAGACAGTACTTTGTGGCTTTGAATTTGATCCGTCGGGCCAATGTTCGGTCATCGGGCAGCTCATCGGTTTTCAGAAACTTGACTATGGGGGTCATCCAGGAATCCTCGGATTCAATATCCATTACTGTCTGAACCGTTGTGCTCGGTTCCTGAAGGGTTTCAAGGTAGACAGATCCTTCCCATTTCTCCCTGGTCAGTTGTAGCAAGCTTCGAGAGGAGGGCTGTCAGCCATGGTGTTGTCTGCTCTGACTACCCCAATAATTTGATACTTAGGGAAGTGTTCGAGGAGCGTCTGCACCAGCTGTAGATATGCCTGAAGATGTGGTTCCCTGGCTTCATATTCCCCCAATACCTGTTTTACCACGAGTTGGGAGTCGCTGTATATCATCAGGTTTTTTACCTCCAGGCTTCGGGCCAACCTTAGACCTGCTATAAGTGCTTCATATTCGGCAATGTTGTTGGTAGCTGTGAACCCGAAGCGAATAGATTGTTGGATCCTGAATCCTTCGGGGGATGTAAGAATCACCCCAGCCCCGCTGCGAGGTCCGACGCTAGATCCGTCTACAAATAATGTCCATGCCGAGTCTGTAGTCGGATTTGATAATTCAACTGTCTCTTCTTCCTTCTCCTCAGGAAAAGAACACTCAACAATGAAATCCGCCAGAGCCTGCGCCTTAATTTCTGTTCGAGGCCGAAAGTCTATATTGAACTGACTTAGCTCCACAGCCCACGCTGCTAGTCTCCCCGAAAACTCGGGACGGTACAATACTTTCCGAAGGGGTTGATCTGTAAATACTGTGATGGTTCTTCCCTGAAAGTAATGCCGAAGTTTCCGGCTAGAAATAACCAACGCGTAAGCCAACTTCTCTATGTTCGGATATCGGGTCTCGGCATCTCGAAGAGCATGGCTTACGTAGTAGACTGGTTTCTGACCTTGTGTGTCCTCCCTTATCAAAGCTGACCCGACCGCAAACTGTGTTGCCGATAGATACAACTGTAGGTTCTCCTCGGGAAGAGCTTTACTGAGGATAGGAGGAGAAGAGATATAATGCTTGATCTGTTCAAAGGCAAGCTGACACTCTTCCGTCCAAACGAACGTCTTCTGGTTCTGAGCCCCTTTTTAGAGTATTGAAGAATGGCAGACATTTCTCTGCTGATCGGGACAGCCACGAACCTTCGAAGGGCAGCGAGTCTCCCTGTTAATCTTTGAACATCTTTGAAACTCCTTGGGGATTGCATCTCGAGGATGGCCGATATTTTTTCGGGATTAGCTTCTATCCCTCGTCGGCTAACCATGTATCCCAGGAATTTACCGGACCCGAGTCCAAAAGTGCACTTGGCGGGGTTAAGTCTCATATTATGGATTCTGACGTTCCGAAAGCACTCTTCTAGATCTGACAAGTGGTCTTCGTCTCCCATGCTTCGTACGATCATATCATCCACATAAACTTCCATATTTCTGCCGATTTGATCTCTGAACACTTTATTCATCATTCTTTGATAAGTTGTCCCAGCATTGATCAGACCGAACGACATAACCTTGTAGGCGTAGATTGCTCGGTGAGTGATGAAGGATGTCTTCGGGATGTCTGGTTTGTACATGGCAATCTGATTATACCCGGAAAAAGCATCCAAGAAGCTCATTAAAGTGTGTCCCGCAGTGGAATCGATTAGTTGATCGATGTTCGGGAGAGGATAATAATCTTTCGGGCATGCTTTATTAAGATCCGTGTAGTCTATACACATCCTCCACTTCCCGTTATGCTTCTTCACCAGCACCACGTTGGCAAGCCATTCCGGATAAGTTATTTCATAAATGAAGTTGGCAGCCAATAACTTTTCGATCTCTTCATCTATCACCTTTTGTCTCTCGGGAGCAATATTACGCCTCTTCTGTTTGACGGGCTTGTGGCTGGGGTTGACACTTAATTTATGTTCGGCCACATCCCTATTTATTCCCGGCATGTCAGCTGGCGTCCACGCAAATATGTCTGAGTACTCTTTCACCAGCTCGATGAGTCTGGTTCTGACGCCCGTTTCCAAACCGGTACCGATCTGTATTGTCTTGGTGCTGTCCTCCCGAAGCAATGGAATCTCTTCGGTTTCTTCAGCAGGCGTAGCTATCGGCTCAGAGCCTCCTTCTGTAAAAGGTTCTAGCTCAATTTTCATCGTAGTTTTTTGCTTACTCACCCCCACAGAAGTCGCCTGGATAGTCTGGAGATAGCACCTTCTAGACAAATCCTGATCACCAGTCACTTCACCAATCCCATTCTCGGTCGGAAACTTCATCTTCAGATGCGGAATTGAGGTAACTGCCTTTAAAGCCGCCAAAGTTGTTCTCCCGAGAATAGCATTGTAGTTGCTTTCCACCTGGACCACATAAAACCTTATCATGATGGAAGCCTGTTTGGGAGTCGTGCCGAAGATTGCTGGTAATTCTATCGTCCCTGCTATTCGGACTGGGTTGTTCCCGAAGCCATACAGCGGGGACTCATTGCAGATCTCCAACTTCCTTCCCCCCAGATCCAGCCGATTGTAGGCGTGGCTGTAGAGCACGTCCACTGAACTTCCGTTATCCACCAGCATGCGTTTCAGATTCATAGTTCCAACCTGGGCCGTGATGACCAATGCATCTTGGTGTGGCATGACTATTCCCGGGGGGTAATCATCATCGGAGAAGGTAATGGGCTCGGTCGGAGAAGTCTTGGGCTGCCCAGACAATTGATGGACCTCTCTAGCGAAGGCCTTCCTCTTCCGGTTAGACAGAGCTGATATTGGGCCTCCTGAGATAACGTCGACAACTCCTCGGGCTGTTCCCGATGATGGAGGTGGTGGTGCTATTCGATCGAAAGCACTTGGTTTGTATCGATCTGCCACATAGCAATCCAGGTTACCCCTCCGGACTTGCCTTTCTAGGAAATCCTTTAACTGGTAGCAATCTTCAGTGTCATGCCCCTTGGCTTCATGGTAGTCGCAATATTTGTCCCCTTCCTTTTGTCTGGCAAAAACTCTGATCCTCGGGTGCTTTTCATAGAAAGGCTGGTCCTTAATTTCCTTAATGATAACGGCTCTACTCAAGGTTAAGGGAGTGTAGTCCTTATCATTATCCCTGTTACCTCGGTCTCTCGAACCATTATTCTTCTTTTGCCGATTATCTTGGGAATCTTTCTTGTTGTTCCCCTTGTCGTTATCGTTGTACTTCTTATCGGCGTCGTTTCCTCGGGGGTCTCTCTGGTGAAAATCACCTGTATTTTTTGAGGTGCCCCGAAGGTTAGCGAGCGCCTCTTCCAACTCAACGAACTTATCGACTTTGTCATATGCCTCTGGTAGGGATTCGGGTGCCTTCGAGATGATTTCCTCGATCAACCTGCTAGACTTATCCACGTTCAATCCCATGGTCAAAAAGTGGATCACCTGCTTCGGATCTATATCGTTGATCTCAGATACAGCCTCCCGGAATCTCTTTATATACTGCCGAAGCGTCTCATTCGGTCTCTGTTTAACCTGCATCAGGGATGTGATCATCTTAGCCCGCCTCTTGTTGCTGCTGCCGAAGCGGGTGTGGAATTGTTCTTTCAGATCATCCCATGAGCGTACTGATGCAGATGGGAGGGAGACAACCCACTCCCGAGCAGTCTTCTTCAGGGTGGATAAGAATAAATGGCACATGGCCGCTTCATTATGACCATGAAAGAGCATGGCCTGCTCGAAAGTGAAGGTATGATCATGGGGATCTCCAGTTCCATCATACATCTCCAGGTTTGAGGGAACCTTGTTCTTCCTATCGATCTTCGCATTAGCCAAGTCTCGGGTGAAAGGGGTGGCCCGAGGCTTCTTGGTTCCTGACGGTTCGGCCCTTCGGGGTGATGATTCCCCAGTATGACTTCTATCAAGGCTTCGTCGGGAACCCTCGCGACGATCTCGCCTGGATGGTGACCGGGCTCTCTTTCTCAAGTCCCTTGTAAAGATGGATTCAGACTGGGCCTGGTTATTATCTCGACGCCGTCTTTGGGGTCGGTCATCTCTTCGTCGGCGGGGAGCAGAGCGGGAGGCCGAGCCTCTCTCGCTCAGCAACTGTTGCCCAGCTTCGTTCAGTTCTATGTACTGCCTGTCAAGCTCTTCTTGCTGGATGTCTAGAGCTTTCTTTCGATCAAGGATCTGCTGAAGGCGTTGTCCCCGTTCGGCTGATGTCTCCCGGTGTGGCCGAGATTGCACCGGTCCGTGTGAACCATGGTTGCTTTGCTGTGAATTTTCCATGTGGATTTGTTTTGATCACCAAAGCAATTCTTCTACTAAAAGGCCCTCCTTCTAGCGCCAATGTTAACGCTTGATTTTGTCCGCGCGTCCAATCCACTCTCCGCGCGTGTACCTGCACAAAAGTCCCAACGGCTTGGGCCGTGTGGAGACTCCTCGGGTGTAAGAGTAAGTAACAAGCTCAAGGCACGCTAACAATGGAGGTCAAATATTTAGTAGGGTAAAAGTGTTGTACCTTGTGCTCATTGTTACTTGGATATTTATAAGGATTCACTTGACTACTTTCTACCCCTATTAGGAGTGCTCTGCCCAGAATCCTTATTAGACCCGGATTCAACTACCTTGATCCGATAGAAGTATTATCCAGTAAGGAACCACAAGGGCCTTGGATACTGGCCCAAGCCATTTCGGACTGGAGAGTCCTCATAGAATCCGCTAGGTGTGATTGGCCTTTGGGCCGAGCCCAACATAAGAAGCCCAATCCAGCCTGTTAGGATTTATATCCGAACACTTAGAATACACAAGGAAAATGTAAATAAAGATATCAATAAAAAAAATCTACTTTAATTTCTTTTTACTTATTTCATTCTCCCACTTAATAATAATGATAATGTGTCTACCTAAGTACATGGAAGATTGCCTTCAGATCGTCACATATCCTCATGTGTGATGTAAAGGGTCAACGAGTTATTTCGACACCTTTTTTTTGTGTGTGTGTGTGGATATATATTGCACTACTCCTCTCTTAATCATCAAGCTATATTATTGATATTTTGTAATACAAGGATCTAGCTATAAAGACACTTTTAATGTGTCAAATATATATGTAGGGAGCCTTCAAAGTGGCATACACACAAACACACACACACACACACACACACATATATATATATATATATTATTGATCGGTATTGTTAGAATAAAAATTATACTATCAGAGCAAATATACGTTTAACGATATTTTTGTAATTATTTTAGCGACACTTAACATTTTAGAAAACAATAATTGTCTGATAGTATTATTTTTGTTCTCTCTCTCTATATATATATATATAGTGTGGAAATATTAGGGGATATTGAATTAAGGGCACTTGGGGTTGCCCTTGGAATTCTTTTTGTCCCTATAGCAAGGGCACTCGTCCTTGTGTCCATAAGTCCCTGAAGGCACACATTTGCACTCCTCGCAGCATATCCCACAGTACTTTAAGCAACTCTCCTGCGCATTTGCTTTTGAGCATCTCACCCCGCACTTGGAGTCGCAAAAACCTGTTGAAATAATTTCTATCACATATATAGTCAAAAAACTATTTTAAATTTTTACAAAATAAATACTAGCTACCACCATTCCACCACAATAAGTACTGTTTATTTCAAAAGAATTTAGAAAAGTTAGAATATATTTTTGTTTACCATTTCATCCCTATTATACAAATGAAAAAGTGTATTTTAATTTACCTTTATAAATTGAACTTTTTTAAGGTTGTTTTTTTTGGTTTATAATTGTTGCTTAATGTACAAATATGGAAAGTAATTTCTATACATATAATTAAGATGAGAGGAAACTCAGGTAGAAATCTAAACATATAATGTATACGAAAAAATATGACTGTGATCATCACATATATGTATGTATGTATGTATCTATGTCTTTATGTATGTATATAACTTACTTGAAGCAGCTATTGTGGTCTGAAGCAGAGAAAAGCTGAAGAGTAGGGCAACAAGCATGAGACTTGCAAAGACTGCCTTCATCTTTATTTCTCTCTGGGAAAGAAATCTATCTATGTTATGTTTGAGAGGAATTGCAGTGGAGTGAAGTGAAGGAATATACATGCAAATGGTAATGTTCTAGTGGGTGTCTTGTGTGTGGGTATATATAGTGCCATGGCTAGTGTGTATAGTGGAAAAGTTGGTGAATACGCGTAGAAATTGTTCAGAACATAGAATTTAAATAAGATTGGAGTACAGTTTTAAAATCCTTTTTTCCATCTTGGGATGTTTGGTTTGACAACTGAGACTTGTTATATTTTTTAAAAACAGCTTAAAACCATGAAAACCATTCAAAATTGTAAGGCTATGATGGACCCTCACATCAGTTGGATAACCTAAAAAATCAACTCATTAGTTTACGGTGAATGTGAGACTTTATTATCACGCAATAGTTCAACACCTTTAATAATTATCAAATTGTTTAGTTTTAATATATGCGGTTACACAAAGCTTTAGGCTTCTTGTCTTCATTAAAGAAAGAAGATTAAGCTTGAAGAGTTGGATCCCAAAAATGATACAGCAATTCTGATGATGCTTACCAGCTAAGAAATTGCTCAAATCAGAGACTTTTTCAAGGCTGGTCATCTTTATATTTATATATATATATATATATATATATAAATATAAAGAAGCCTAAAATTTATTAATTAGGGTTTAGGGTTTATAAACTAGGATTTAGGGTTTATTAACCAAGGTAAACCCTAAACCTTAGTTAATAAACTCTAAACCTTAATTAATAAACCTTAAATCCTGGTTAATAAGTCTAAACTCTAGTTAATAAGGTCAAACTCTTATTCGGATTAGCGTTCGCTACTATTAGTAACGGATGGTATGTGTTTTTTTTACCGTCCGTCCGCTACTAATAGCAGCGGACGTCTTCTAATCTTGGTCGTTTCTTTTTGTTTTCATTAGTATAAATGGTGTATGCTCTATAAAGATCCATAACAAATACATACTATGGATCATTACTATATATATATATATATATATATATATATATATATATGGTATCAATCTACAGTCAGCGTTTGCTGCAGCAACCAAATTGTTTTCTGCCGCTACAGGCTGTAGCGGTGTTTGACTTTTTTTGGTTATCTACCGCTACAGGCTGTAGCGGCAGGGGAAGAAATTTTTTTTTTTTGCAGGTTAGTTGGCTTACAATAGGTATCAATTTTTTGATCCTTATCCTTATGTACTTCCATACCCAACCCAAATGTCATTTATTATCATAAAGTATATTATAAAAATATACAAAATTTTAATTTCTTCCAATATATTAAAAACTTATAGATATTTTTTTTAAGTTAATTTATGAAATACTAAAATATAAAATATTAAAATTTTAAAAGTAACAAATATAATAATAAATATTTGTTACTTTTATTATGATACTACATGTCACAATTATTTTATGAGATTCATAGTTTAGTACGTAGGGTATGTTTCTCCAACCGTACTAGACGTAGTTGAGAATTATCGTTTACAAGTAATTTATTTCAAACACAACTTATTTAAATCACAAATATTGTGTTTGGAGTCCAAACGTAATATTCTAAAAGTGATGCGGTATGATTGAATATCTAAACGCATCAAATGTTATCGTTGTAAACGTTGACAGAGAAATAAGCACGTAGTATGATATTATTTCACACTTTGAATTTGAGTTCGGACCGGCTATTTCATGTCTTATAGTACTAGTGTAAAATGCGACATCGTACCTACTACCATGGTCAGTTTTCGTGGCAATTTTGCTGTGGAAACGCGGAGAATGAACAACCTTAATCCTTTTCTCACGTCCAAAAAAACAAGAAGATAACCTTAGTACGTTTACCGAACATAGGCTAAAGTGAAATCACAAAATTAAATGGGCTCCACACGCAGGATCTAATAAAAGGACTAACCGACTAAGGAGCATTCTCGAGAGAGAGAGAGAGATGGAACTAGAAATTTCTTAAGAAACTTATGTAAAAAGTATAATGGATATCAGTAATCAATGGGTGGTGCCACTTAAAAAAGTATGACCGGCACCCGGCCCTCAGTCAGTTATCAGAGTTCAATGGGTGGTTTCATTTAATCTTTTAATATGTTGATCGTAACCTTTTCTTTTCTAAAATAATAAACAGTTACAAGATCTATAAAATATTTTTAAATATATAGTTTTGGAGAGAAGTGCTTTTATTAAAAAGTTAAACTAATGTCAAAAGCATTAATTAATTTAAAAGTGTTTTACTCCACCACTGCTCTGCCTAAACAGGCACTTGGTATATTTCACAACCCAAAAAAAAAATATATATATATATATATATATTATTAGTTTCAGAATTAATCAATATAAAATGAAGGTCAGTAACTTCATTGACTCAAAAATGAGTGATATTCTCGATTAGTACTTACAGAAAAATAGTTAAAAGTAACCCCCAAAAATTTGGTTATTCATCCTTTTTGCAGTTTTAGTGAGACTAAAAATGCGAAATGGCCCAAATAGGGGACAGATCATGACTAAAAATATAAAGGGTTCTTTACATAAGTATACAACAATTAGTAAAAAATTACAAGAATAGTGCACTAACAAAATAATTACATGCACTAACAAAATAATTACAAAAAAAGTGCAACAAGAATAAATCCATTAAATCATTATCCCTTAAATCAAGGAGAACTATAACTACCATATTTACTCCTCTCTATTTAATGACACCCACTATTTAATGGCACCCACTATTTACTCCTCTCACCATTACCTCCGCTTCTAATGTTTGGATCAGTAATCTAATAATTGGAATCATTCCTATTATTATATTATTTTTAATGTTTCAATTGTCAAACAATGGAGATGATTTCAAATTAATTGGTAACCCAATAAAACTAAATTTGTTACCTTTGTATTAAGATTTTGCTACCAACTGCACTATGGAAAAAATATTCTATAATAGATTTTTTTATAATTAATTGGTAATCCAATAAAACTGAATTGGTTACTTTTGTATGAAGGTTTGACTACCAATTGTACTAATTATAAAAAATCTATAATAAATTTTTTATAATTAATTGGTAACTCAATAAAACTGAATTGGTTACCTTTGTGTTAAGGTTTAGCTACCAACTGCACTAATTATAAAAAATCTATAATAGATTTTTTATAATTAATTGGTAACCCAATAAAAGTGAATTGGTTACCTTTGTATGAAGGTTTAGTTACCAACTCTACTAAAGAAAAAAAAATCTATAATAGATTTTTTATAATTAATTGGTAACCCAATAAAACTGAATTTGTCACCTTTGTATGAATGTTTAGCTACCAACTGCACTATGGAAAAAAAAAATATAATAAATTTTTTATAATTAATTGGTAACCCAATAAAACTGATTTGGTTACCTTTTAATAGATTTTATACCTTATGAACGAACATCGTAGCATTGCCCAAAGTAATCAAAAACAACAAATATATCATAAATTGCTAGAATGCTCATACATGATGAGCTTATCTACTGTAATCAAAATGACTAAAAGCATAAAACAATCCTGGCTTCATCATACTCGCAAGCAATGGGAGGGCGGAGGGAGGGAGGCGAGGGGCGGGGGGCGGCGGGGAGAGGTGGTGGGGCGGTGGGAGGGAGGGAGGGGAGAGAGAGAATGTGTATTTTATTTTTAAAAAAAAAACTGATATGGAAACTAAATTAAAGGGATAGAATGGAGGAGATAAAATGATATTATCCCCTAAATTAAGGAATCCTAATTGCACTAATATTGTAAATAAATATGGAAAAGTGTATTATTTTTGTAATTATTTTATCTATGCACCATTATTGTAATTATTTCTAAAAATGTACTACTAAATGTAAATGTCCCAAATATAAAAATCACTTTGGAACTGGGCCACAATTCACAAATGAAAAAGGAGAGAGGTTGGACCATTAGAGCCATTTATGATTCAACATATAAATGCAGCACATCTAAGGCAAATGTACACCTAATAAAGTCCTGAAACCTTTTCTAAATATGTTTCTATGATGTTTCATTTCTTGTTTGAAACCTTTTCTTTAAAGACTAGTCAATATTTTCTCAATAGATCCAACTTCGAAGATGGAAAAGCATTATCCTTTGTGGCCTTGTAGTTTTTATTACAAAAGAATTATTAAAATAAATAAATAAATCAAACTACTCAAATCTTGATTTGCAACTTAAAACTAACTCGTTTAATTAGCACTCAGAAGAAGAAGGAAAAAAAAAAGAGAATGGTGACTCGTTTCAAAACTTTCTGAAAATCACACTTATGTTGATGTTTTAAACAAATTGAGTTTGAACAGTTTTGGGGTTGGTACTTGAGAAGTCCAATACTTGTTTATTTAGGTAATTACCTGAGGTTAAATAATGTAACGAACCATGCCATTTAAAATAATATAATGGTTAAAATTAGTGTGGAAATGAATGGCTATAATGAAAGTCATATATTCCTTTATATTGTCGCTTATAAACACTTGAATGGGTATCGAGATATCAAAAGAACAATTTTCCAATCTCTTCTTCTTCTCCTCTCCCTCAATTTCTTCCAAGTTTAGCTGAGAGGCCCTAGGCTTCAGCAGCAGTTAACTTAATTTTAAGGTAAAGAACTTAAAAAATAAAAAGCGATAAATAGGAGTTAACTTAAATTGGAAAAGAAAGCAAGTATAGAGAAATTTTAGGGACATGTTTGGGCCTTTTCAATTTGGGAAGGCTGTCCATAACCCCATAAGGATCTAAATTCTAAAGCCACAAAGAAATGGGCTAAACTTAAAGTAAGGACGGTATTTGTTGTTGTTGGTGATTCTTGTAATGAAATTATAATGTCATTTGTTTTAGGGAGCTGATATTTTTGCAAGATTTTTTGATAGTTTCACATATGGGGTCTACAGTCCAACTCAAGTAGACACACCTGCAGTAGCTTAACCATGATAAAGAGCAGCTATTCCAAATTTACCCTCAATTAATACATTCAATAATTTAAAGCACCGTCACCTGCAGTAACTCAGATCAGCTCAACTAATACATTCATTAGTTTATTCTCTTTGCTTTGTTGTGCTTTCTTATCCGCACGGACTCAGATCAACACTTTGAGAAAAATATATTTGCCATTGGTACTATAAGAAAGAATAAATATGGATCATAAGTATAATAAATTTAATAACAATTTATTACAAATTTTACGGTTTTTGTTCAACAACATTTAATTTTTAAAGTCAGAAAACAAACCAATAAAACTAGAAAAAAACTAAATAACAAACCAGTACAACTAGAAAAATTAATTTTTTATGGTTTGTTTTGTGACTATTTTCTAGTTTTATTGATTTGTTTTCTGACTTTAAAAATTAAATATTTTAAAAGTAATTAAAAAATTAAACAAACCAGTACAACTAGAAAAATTAATTTTTTATGGTTTGTTTTCTGACTTTTTTCTAGTTTTATTGGTTTGTTTTCTGACTTTAAAAATTAAATATTTTAAAAGTAATTAAAAAATTAAACAAACTAGTACAACTAGAAAAATTAAATTTTTTGTGGTTTGTTTTTTGACTTTTTTCTAGTTTTATTGGTTTGTTTTCTGACTTTATAAATTAAATGTTTTTGAATAAAAACCATAAAATTTGTAATAAACTGTTATTAAATTTGTTATACTTATGATCCATATTTATTCTTTCTTATAGTACCAATGGTAAAGATGATTTTTCTCAAAGTGTTGATCTCAATCCGTGCGGATAAGAAAACACAACAAAGCAAATAGAATAAACTAATGAATGTATTAGTTGAGCTGATCTGAGTTACTGCAGGTGACCTTGGGTGCTTTAAATTCTTAGATGTATTAATTGAAGGTAAATTTGGAATAGCTGCTTTTTATCATGGTTAAGCTACTGCAGGTGTGTCTACTTGAGTTGGACTATGGACCCCACATGTGGAACTATTAAAAAAACCCTGCGAAAATATCAACTCCCTTGTTTTATAATCAGAGAATTTATGACACAATGACTTTTAGGGTGTTGATATATGTGCGCTCTAGAGTAATATGTAGTTGTACACTTAAATATGTTAAAGAGACTATATTGCTTTTAATATATTTATAATAATTTATCATTTACTCTTTATTCATTTAATTTTGCCTTAATTTTGTTATGCATCATATTTATAAGATAGAAGGTGTATACACTTGGTTAGCTAAAACTTAATTTTCAACCATACATAGAATTGAACTAATTAATTTATTAAATCTGTTATCTTTTCACAATTTTACTTAATAGCTAGCATCCTTTTTTTATTTAAGATAATTTTATAATATAATTTATTATTAAAGATTAGAACACATAAGATATTAGAAATATATATATAAGGGTAAATCTTTGTGTTCTTAAGAGATATGTAATTTAGCTTGCTAATTTACTAAAGTACCCATAATATAGTTTATTGGTCCATCTAATTCAAAAGATTTTATTTGGACTTTAAATAAATTTACAAAATTCTAAAATTCAATAAAAATAGAAAATTATTTAGACTTGTTTTAAATAAAACTTTCACTTAAAATAAACAAGTGATAAATATGTTAATTGGCTTCTCATTAATTAAGGATAATATAGTCTCTTTGGTATATAAATGTATACAATAATTAATTTAAGGTGTGTATATATTACTACCTTGACTTTTAATGAATTAGTATGAGGGTATTTTCTAAAAGTGTAAAAATCATAAAGTGATTACACAATCTATAATTAATTAATAATTTATGAATTGTGTATATATTAATTAATAATTTAATTAAATCTTACTCGTATAAGCTATAAACACTACACTACAAACCTATTACAAACTTTAAGTAAAAAGTATTTCACAAATAAATTCCAACAAACAAAGCTTTTATAAAACGTGGGTTTAAGGATGTTTGCTTGGGGTGTTAAGATGGAAAATGGAGTTAAAAATTTAATATTTGTTACGAAGCTGCCTAAATTATTAATTGGTTAAGAGTTCGGGCTACTGTGAATTAGAGCTAGAACTAGAACGTTATGGGTCCTAATTTTATTTTTTATTTTTTTTGACAAATCCATGGAATAAAAATATACAATAATTCTCATTTATAAATGAATTAAGTTATAAAAATATTAAAATTAAAAAATAAATATAATTAAATAACATTCGTTTCATCTTATATTTTTTTATATATAATTTTGATGCAATTTTATCTCAATCATTGCCATTCCGTCAAAAATAAATGTCTGGCCAGTCACTTATACCTTGAGCAGGGGTCAAGTCTTATCTTTTTTTTCTTTGTGAAATGATTAAAAAAATAAATAAAAAATAAGAAAAGGGTCACTTATATATTGGTGTAATTTTCTTGTTCTGCATTACCTTATATGTTGAACTTAAATTTTTGTTTCAGAATAATGTCTTTTGTCACCTGTAACACTTGTAATTGACCGATAATTCTTTAGATTTTATTTAAATAGTGGAGTACTATGATGTTTGGTAGATCAATAAACATGGCATATCGCCATAGCCATATAGGCTAGGTTGGGAAAATCGAAGCATGCATGTGTGTCTATATTTCTAGCTGTCAAAAATAGTGTATATTTCTATTTTCTGGACATGAAAAAGGAATTAATAATAGTTTTTTTATGTAACATCAATCCTTTTATATTAAAAACCATATGTTTCTATACTTCAATCTAACAAATTTCATGATAACACAATGTAAGTTGAGTTGAGTGATGTTTTCGAACAAGTTTCATTTTGTCGCATTGAAAGGTCTGAGAATAAAGTACGTAGACCATGATTTTGTGAAGTTTGCTAATCGGTAGATTTTTTTTTGTATCTTAATTTTGGACGAAAGAGATTCACTTTAGTATTCTTCTTTTTATTGTATCCGATAATATTGAGAACAATATTTTCAATCAATTGACTGTTTTAAAATAAATAAATATTAAAAAAAAAAAAAAGCCATGCCCTTAACACTAGCTTTAATATATGAGTGAATGAATTTTGTCTAGTGCGCTTTACAGTATGGCTTGACAGACTTGTGTAACTGCAAATCATGCAGCGTGTTGCTTACAAATTCTACTATAAACATGTTTTTGATGTAAAGAGTGTGGATGCCATGCCATGCCATGACTATGAAGATTACAACGTGGAACATACGAAACAACCATGTACTACATCTCAACCACAAAAACGTACACACTACACACTCTACTGTTTTTAAAATTTTAATCCAAAACATCTTCAGTCAAAATCGTATGAAAATTTTAGTCCAAAACATTCTAGTGTTCTTTCATTTATTGTAAGTGACATTCGACATTAATGAATTTTTTACTTCTTAGGACTGTTTCAAAAAAAAAGAAGAAAGAATAATACATACATACATTATATATATATATATATATATAGACAGAGAGGCGTTACTTGATCATACTTTTACGTTGGCTCTGTTGTTAGAGAATTCTCGGGGCGAAAGCAGCTCGACGTATATATTTTGCATCCTATGACTAGAAACATAACCAAAAAAAAAAAAGTGATTAGATAATACAGACAAAGTTAATATTAAAGTCTATATATGTTGTGTTACCGAATACTACCATATTTTACAGCTAGAAAACTCGTTGTGTAGACTTTGTTTGCAAGTTTGTGGCCTACTCAAAACCAGGCGCTCCAGTAGTACTACGACCCAATAAAAGGGTTTATGACTGTATGAGTATATTGGTCAAGGGGTCTACTAATGATTAATGAAACATATTGTGAATGATTTGAAACATGATTTAATAATATTGTTTTTTTTTGTTAATGATTGCTACATGATTTTGATTGATTAGATCTTCTATTAAGACTGTCAATTGGACCAGTCAAACTTAAAATCAGATTGTTCGATTTGTTAAAAGTTTGCTCAATTTTTTTTTTAGAGTGAATTGAGCCGAACTTGGACATCAATTTATGCCCGAAGTGTAATTCGGGTCGAGTTTGATCAATAGATCGTTCGGCTCATTATAATCCTAACCAAATTATAGTGTTAAATACATATAAAATATATAGACTAATTATATTAATTATTACATATTTACACACTCAATTTATATTTACATATAGTATCTTTAACTTAAAATTAAGTTCTATATTTTCTTTAAGGTGATCACTTCTTTTAATTTCATAACAAAATCTCATGAAAAAATATTGAGATGAAATATTAAAAATAATAAATAATAGAGTATTTATAAAATAGTTTATTAATGTTAATTTAAACTTTAATATTGTTAGTATAAACAATGATGCATGTCAAACATTTTAAGTAAGTTACTATAAATTATATTTTTTTGAGTTTAGGAGATGAAATATTAAAAATAATAAATAATAGAGTATTTATAAAATAGTTTATTAATGTTAATTTAAACTTTAATATTGTTAGTATAAATAATGACGCATGTCAAACATTTTAAGTAAGTTACTATAAATTATATTCTTTTGAATACGGATAAAAAAAAACTTGAAACTCGTAATTTTATTTAGGCTGAGTTTGAACAAATTTATTATAACTTAAATGAATCAAGCCTGAATTTGTACTCAGTAATTTTAAATTAAGTCGAGCTTGAATAAACTCAAACCCCACTCACAAACTCCGATTAACATGCTTATCCTCTATCTATTGTGGGTTGCAACAAAAGGGCTGTTTTCAATGGATGAAATTATTAAATTCTTGGTCGTCACAACTCCTGAGACTCCTTTCAGGAGCTAGGAACCTAATAAAATATGTGGCTCAAGTCATTCCTACATACTACATGTTATTTTTTTATTTTTTATTTTTTGCTAGTTTAAACAGACACATCTTTTTTTAGTTACTGTCAAGGTTTGAACTCTCACTCTTTTAGTACACAAGAGATAAAAATAACCACTAAGTCAAAAATAGAGATGAAGAAGGCGACTTACCTTCTTATTAGAATCACCAGATAACATGAAAACAACCCGATCATTTGGTTACTACATGTCATGTTTCAAGATGTCTACCCAATTTATTGCTGATTTGACTCTATGATTAGCAAGTTTTAGTGGGGTAAGACAGGTGGTCAACGGGGGATCCATTGAGGTTTAAAGGCTTATTGTACATGTTAAGTGCAATCGTGTTTTCTATAAAAACGAGGTAGTATAATTTTGTTTTATTTTTATTTTACTAAGATAGGTACGAGAATATTTGATAGACTCAAAATTCATGCATTTTATTATCCATAATTTTGTCCTTTATTATATTAATTTATTTAATTAATATATTTTTTTTATTTTGTAGGATTTAATATTTTATTATAATAAAGTCAATATCTTGATGATCAAACAATATTTAATACTCTTATTCATGCAAGGAAAGTGCTAAGAAGATTCTTACAATGAGAAAAAAGGAGATGAAACAATTTTAGTATGCACGTCAAATTCAATGAAGAAAAAAAAAGTCTATCTAAAAGATCTCTTTGAGAAATTGATTGATAGTAAGAAGTTGAATCTACATAGAAAATAATTAAATCTTTACTCCTATAAACAGAGGAGTATTAAGAGATGTCACGGGAAAGGATTAAATATTAGATATTTTTTATGTATTAGTTTAAATTAGAAGTAGGAGTATAATTAAATTACTTCATCATTGTACGCTCGTTAGATGATCGTTAATAAATGGAGTTTTCTTATTTTATTTTTAATCTTCTTCTTAATCTTAATTGTTTTATTTATTTTAATATCTAGCTAATTTCTTTAATCTAGAATGAAGATGAAATTAAATAATTATTCATGATAATATTCTCTATCTCTTATATTATTTATGCTTTAACATTTAATTGATTTCGTCTTCATGTTTCGTTATTAAAATACTTTTGTTTTATAGTTTTTATTTGATTTTAAATTAATTAAGAGGTTTTGACAGATTTTTGTTAAAATATGAGTTTTTCATAATTCATGTTTTTTCGAAGAAATTTTGATAGATTATTATTACTAAATTAAAAGGAAGTGAGATCAAAATCATAGTTAAGTTGTAAAAATAGAAGAGATTGGATTACTTATTATGTTTATTGTTTAATAGACTCGGATTCCTAGATTGCTTTCTCATTATTAGTTTTCATATTCTAATTAGTTTAATTGTAGTTAATCAATTCTTCATTTTTATTTTTAATTCGCCTGAAATTAATATTAAAGATGTTTTAAAATTAATCTAATATCTGTGAATTTGACATGTATTCGTTAATTTTTTAATTTGACATTGTACACTTACAGTTATATATTTTTATCACATCACGACCCTCAACACTTGTCCCCAAAGTCATGAAAATTAAACTTGAAATCAAAAGGTCTCAATTTTAATATTAGGCCAAGTCAAAGACTTCATTTTACACACAATTGATCTAAGAAAATAAATGCATATTGATAAAGGAAGTCAATTGAGGGATTCCTTTTAAAATACTAGCATTTATGGTCAAACAAGCCTAACATTTGGCTCCGCCATTTGCGGCAGAAAGCTCATATATGTTGTCTTTGGTTAGTGTGGAATAAAATGAATTACATTAATATGGAATAGTCATTTTCTCATGAATAATTTTTAGACTTATTTTTATTTTTATTTTTCATTTTTTTTCTTTTTGACTAGCATATACACTTCGTGCAAAGTATAAAATCTCATACTAGAGTTATGATATTAATGAATTTTTATTATAAATATATTATTGGATAGTACAGTTATTTTCTTATTTTTTTTAATAACTGAATCATATGATTGGCCAATATATTATATCGATTTATATTTTTATTTAACAATAGTAACAAATCCCAATAAGAAAATTATATATATATATCTAAGTAATATTAAAAATCCTACTCATATTAAAAGTTATAATTATATTTACTTTTTAATAAATAAAAAATAGTAGTAACAATTTCAAATTAGATAAGATGACTTAATGAGAAAATTGTTTCCTTCTCAAACTTTATAATATTAATAATAATAATAATAATTCTTACTTAAAGTCACATTATATAAACAAATATACATGATAATAGTAAAAAACTAATTTTAAGTAAAATGATATTATTTTCCATTTTTTAACTCGGTCAGACCGAGAATCAAGTTCGAACTAAATTGTCTATTTATAGTATATATATTTATTTTGATAAAAGGAGTGTACATAATAGCAATGTTTTTAAAATTCAGCCTAACCATTGTAAATGAAAAAAATTGGCCATTCTCCTTGTTTGGTTTAGCCAAATAGCTTTGCAAATTTCAAAACCCTGGTCCGTCATTTGAATTGAAAGAATGGAATAGAAAATAAAATGAAATAATTTTAAAGTATTTTAAGTGCATATTTGATTATTGTTGGCAGTGAGTGTTGTCATATAATGATAAAATTATCACATATATCTATTCCATTGGAATAAATTTTATTTTACATTCTCCATATGAAATAAAAAAACAATCAACAAATACATTATTTTTATTTCATTTCTTTCTCTGTTCCATTCTCTCGATCCAAGTCTGAATTTGTCCTCACCCCTCTAGGTGCTTTCCTCTCCGATTTTATTCCACCTCTAAAAAGTAGCAAATCTTACACAATATGGACCTAAGTCCAATTTTATCATTGGGAATTGATTCCATATAACTAAAAATAAATAACATTTGAAAAATAAAAGGGTATGTGAAACATATTATCACTCTTTTTTCTCTTTGGGCGTTGTCCTTAAACGTCACTTTATTGCTTTGGAAACAATCGCAATCTTTTTGAGCATTTTGACTTTGATCTTGGTACTCTCTACATCTACACCTCAATGACTCGTACCACTGATTTGGCGGATCTTCCGCTGCTGATAATAAAACCGCTAATTGGTCATAGATTATACTACTATATTCTTATGTCTCAAAATAGTATAAAATTATTATTAATTTATTAAATTTAATTTTAGATATTTTAAATTTAAAATAATATAATTTATGTTAAGTTATAATACAACAAAATTTATAAGTAATAATACTTTTAAAATATTTAACAACAATTATCATTATATAAACTAAAATTAGATTAATATATTTAAATTTAAACTTTTTAATGTTTTGTTATACATCCTTTGTTTTTTTCATTGTCTCATTCAAATCTACGTATCTACCCAAATTTATTTTATTAAAAGAGAGCAGAAAAAATAACTATTTTTTCTTAAAGTTGTGTCATTATTTTTTCTCTTTCTGTTTCATAATCTTATTTCTATTTTACTCTTTCATTCTCCCAAACCTTCACTTTTTTCACGATATTTTTAATTTTTAATTTATTTTACACAAACATAAATGACTAGTGTGTATCAAATGACCGGTAAATGAAGGAAAAAACTCATTAATGAGTTTTTTCTACCCAAAATCAAAGCCCACTCGTAAAAGTTACTCCATTATTCTATATATGTAAGCGAATTGAATAATACATAGAATAATGAATTAGCTCAATGAGTACTAGTAATCAATAGTCATAAGTTCCATGCGTGACAGAGGTTAATTATTTAATTCCGCGAGCACCATTAAATTTAGCCAAAATGTAAGTGCCTACAAATACTCCTATATGAGACGAGTTGAGTGCACCTACATAGGGCCTATAAATTAATTGCGAATCTAGTATATGCGTAATTAAGTTCATTTATTACCAATAAAAAATCAAGAAGAAAGACTTTAACTAAGTTGTGTTTTTTCAAAACTGCATTACAAACTTTGAATATTATCATTAAATAGAATGTTCCACAAAAAAAAAAAAAAAGTTGTTGCCTCAATTGAAAATCGAATTTTAAACTTTTTATTGACCCGTAAAATAATTATCCAACTTGAGTTATGAGTACAAATGATTTTTTCTTTTTTTTCAGGAAGAACGAAGAAAAAAATGAGTGAAATCCTAGTCTAATTTATTTTATCAACCCTTTTGCCATTCATTAGAATTCTATACATAGACATAATATAAAACAACGGCAAGTCAGAATATAATTATATCGATAGATACTTAAATTTTACAATAGTAAAAAAGATTTAGGTGACTTGTTTCTTTCAATTAGTCTGAGAATGACGGAACAAGACTTGGAGGCGCGAGGAGCGGCGTGATTGAGATAGCCGATAGGGCTATTGCACCAAGTGCCTTTGAACTAATAAGAAGAAAAAAGAAGCTTCTTTTGTGATGTATATGTTAATGGAAACCCAGGTACACTTATAAGTTTTTGCCAAATCTATGTAGGTATTAGAGGCCAACGTTATATGGAGTAGTCACCTTGCACACGATGTGTGTAATAAAATTCTTGTTACAATATAAAAAAAAGTATTTGATTTTTTTTAAAGTACGAAAATTTTAAAAATAAATCACGTTTAAAATAAATAAAGAGTGAAATTCGATGATTTAAATTTAAAATGGGTCAATTAAAAAGGAGGAAACTTGATTTAGTTAGGTAGCTCCAACTTAATTTATAATAAGAGATTCTATTAAAAAAAAATAAGAACAAGAAAAACATTATACATATGGTTTTGTATCTTTCCTATAATGGGGTAAGCAAATAGTGGAGAATCCTTCTTGTCCTACGTTTTTAAGTCCACATTCATTATTCAATCTCAAGGCAAATATCTTACTTAGGAGTAATATAACAATTTTATTCTTCTCCCAACACGAGATTAAAAAGACAAATATAGCATGATGATTAAGACTATTAGCACCATTATATTTGATTTTATTTTTTAATACCCTTATAAAAATTCTCTTTTCTCTTTACAAAAAATTTAGCCTTTATATTTTCAGATATGGAGAGGGTATCTAATCTAAACTAAAAAATCCCTCTCCTAAATTTTCTCTTACATTCTTTCATTTAATTATTCTTATTTTCTGCTTTTATAGAGGTTTATTTCTCCTAGTTTGGATTTTTTTTCAATTCATAGAGCATTTCTTCTCCTAATTTGAGATTTTCTCATTCTACGAATATGTTTGATTGACATTAATCGGTGAAGATAGATTTATTCAAATTTGGGTGTGGGGTTATCATGACAACCTCATTTTTATTGCTCGTACGTATTGAAGAACTACGCAAGTCTATATATTTTTATCTATTTTTTAAAAATTTATATGTTCTCGAGTTTTAATTTGGGATAAAAAGAGGTATCACCTCATTTTAAATATTTTTATAATCTGATTCACTTATCAATAAAAATTATTTCCTATTCTTATTCTAGAGTTTTGTTAAAAAAATATTTGATAGTTTCTCCTGCAATGCAAAATTACACACCAAATTAATTTAGTCTCTCAAACGTTAAATCATCTAAATGGTCAAATTTAATCATTGTCTCTTAAACTTTAAATAATTCGAATAATGTTAACTTAGCGTGGATGGTTTGTTTTATATATATATACATATATATATACATATATATATATATATATACACATATATATATATATCCTAGTATGATAACCGATTAAGAATAATCTATTTAAAAAAAACTATTATCTCGATTTAAGAGTAGTTACTATTGCTATGAAGACTGCAGTATTTTAAGACTTTAATTATATAATGTAAAAATAAATTTTATTAGAAATATTTCTATGAGTTCAAGTCTAAAGGTGTTAAATTACAATTTTGAAATACATGGCTATGTGATCTTTTTTTTTTGTACTATTAAAGTATTTTATTATAATTTATGAGAAAGGGGAATGAGAATCGAATCCCAGTAACTACTGCGGAGTGTTGGGTCATTGTCAATACCTTCGGTCTGATTCTCAGGATATATGATATTTGTTATAGTAACAAGGATGATCCACCACATTTGCACATATATTTTTTTTTAAAAAAATAATAATAAATTAAAAAATTGATATTTTCACAAGTAAAAAAAATTAATTTAACATAATCTTCTCTCACAAGAGATGAGAGCGAACCTTATATACTATTTATGTAAGAAGAAACTTGTAAAAATATCAATTTTTATAAATTAAAAAGTTAAAATTTGATACAGTGACAGTATAAATCATGACACATCATTAAAATAAATATAATGATGTCCAACACAAATACTTCATTAACAAGGTTTTATGATCCTAATGTCACTTATATATACATTGACGATGCATAATACTTTAGTCCTAAATTAAAATAACATAACTGATAATAAAAAAAGTCTTGTTATGTATTGCAATAAATTTCTGCCGAATTACAATTACGAAACTTATCAATATATAACATTGACAAGAATTATAGGAGAGTTTCAGTTATTACATATCTCTCCAAAAATATTACCACTATTACTTATCTACATAACTGACAATCAAAAGTCAATGTAAAACATTCGCAATATATATTATTACTGTAATAAAAAATGAGTCATGTTATGTATTACGATAAATTTAAATTGAATTACGATCGTGAAACTTATCAATATATTATACATGAAATTGATATAAATTACATAAGTATTTCACTTATTACACATCTCTCTCTAAAAAAAATTATCATTAATACTTATTTATATAATTGATCATTAAAAAAATTCACTTAAATATTCACAATATATATTATTTTTCATAAAAAATAAACAATATAAATTCACAATGTATATCATTTGTAAAATTAAAACAAAGAGGCTTTACAAATACCATGGAGTTCATAGTGGATACCCAAATCGGAAATGGACCGTACCCGCCGTTTCATGTTGATCAGAATATATAATAGACATACACATGATATACATACATTTCTCTTGTCTCTACTAACCAACCTATTACTGGTCTACACTCCTCTGCAGCTATTCACCTCACCCACAGTGTCGTTTCTCTCGTGCCAGTCCATTTCTTTCCTATATACATACAATATATAATTATAAATATAGAGATAATTTTTGTGTATAACAATGAAATTGTTTTGCTTCTTCCAAAAAGCATACCCTTCTCTCCCTTTCTCTCTCTACCCTGCTCTTTTTTCAGTACTACTGACAGACTGAGACTCTGCTTTGCTTCTCCTGTCTCATTTTGCTGTCTCAGGTTGTGCTGCTTCATAGTTTACAGATTGAATCTGTAGTGGGATTGTTGTAAATATGGAGAAGAAACAAGGGTTCTTTTCGGCGTTGAAGGAAGAGGTGGTGAGGGGCTTATCGCCGGCGAGGTCTCGGGGGAGGAGGAGCCGGAGCGGGTCGCCGAGTTTAGGTTTGTTTAGGCGGAGCAAGGGCTACCTGGTGGCGCCGCCGGAGCAATTTGTTGCGAGATCGGGGGGTTTTAGGTCGGCGGAGGCGCTGTCGCCTTTGAGGGAAGGCCCGGATGCGAATGAGGAGATGGACGGTGGTGATTCGAAGGTGGAGAAGTTGGGTCACTGGATGAAGGGTCAGCTGAGTCGCGAACCATCCGATCTGAGGTTGCTGCTGGGGGTTTTGGGTGCGCCGTTGGCTCCGGTGCACGTTAGCAGTAATGACCCTTTTCCCCATCTCAGTATCAAAGACACTCCCATTGTAATTTTTCATCCCCTTCTTATTTGTTTATATTTTTCCTTATGTCTTCTTGTTAAATTTCTATAAAATAAGGCTTTTATAGTTAACTGGTTTTCTGTTCATTACTTGTTTCTTTGGTTATGTTTTTATAAATTCATTTATAATTGCAAAATGGTTTATTATGGTATCTTAGAATCTAGACTTGATGGTTTGGATTTTGGTTGTTTGAGCATATTATTGATAGAACTACTGTGTATTATACTTTTGGCTGATTATGTTAGTTTTGTACTTTAGTGGTCATTTGATAATAAATTATGTCCATTAGCTACTGAAGTGTTTCAATCAGAACAAATGTTCTCCCTTTTATTATAACTTCTTTATTTGGGTATTATATGAAATAAATAAGAACTTTCATGTTTGCAACTCCTTCCTAGCATTATATGCAATCTACTGAATCTGTAATATTTGTGTGCTTTGTAAATCTATGATATATGTGTATGTATGTAGCAATTTATGGCTCTGTACAAGACTTTTTGGGAGGGGGCTGAGATGTTAATTTTGTTATTATATTTTTTTCATATGATGTCATCTGCTGTCTTGAGAAAAAATCTACCAAGATTGGGCCTGTTGAAATATTTTAGTAGTTGGACTGTCAGTTTGTCTAATATTAAATTTAGACGGGGAACAAATAAAGAACTAACTCCACATGCTTACTTTTTTTAGCTTGGGGGGGGGGGTGGGGTGGGGTGGGGTGGAGAAGGGAGGTTGTTAAGCAGTTTAAGAAATTAACATTATGATTTGAAGGTTAGTTGACTTGATGGATCATTGTTTGTAGGAAACTTCATCTGCTCAATACATATTGCAACAATACATAGCAGCATCGGGAGGACAAAAGCTTCAAAACTCTATTCAGAATGCTTATGCAACGGGGAAGGTGCGAATGCTAGCCTTTGACATGGAGACTGCTACAAAGGTGATAAAGAGCAGAAGCTCCTCAAAAACAGCAGAGTCCGGTGGCTTTGTGCTATGGCAGATGAATCCAGACATGTGGTACGTGGAGCTTGCGCTTGGTGGTAGCAAGGTTCATGCTGGTTGCAATGGAAAGCTTGTGTGGAGGCACACACCATGGCTGGGTTCACATGTTGCAAAAGGGCCTGTTAGACCATTGCGTCGTGCTCTTCAGGTGAAGTTGTCTGTGCTTAATGCCTCAGTCATGTCTCATCTATTTGTTTCTTTATTTGCTTATCCATTAGGAAATTGAAGATCTAACCTATCATCTGCTTGTAGGGTCTTGACCCGCGAACCACTGCAAGCATGTTTACCAAAGCAAGATGCATTGGAGAGAAGAAAATCAATGGAGAGGATTGTTTCATTCTCAAGCTTTGTGCTGATCCTCATACATTGAAATCCAGGAGTGAAGGGCCAGCAGAGATCATAAGGCATGTCTTGTTTGGCTATTTCTGCCAGAAAACAGGCCTGCTCGTGCACTTGGAAGACTCTCATTTGACTCGTATCCAAACCAATGGAGGTGACGCTGTTTACTGGGAGACCACAATCAATTCATTTCTTGATGACTATAGGCCTGTTGAGGGGATCATGATTGCTCACTCAGGGCGATCAATGGTAACCCTTTTCAGGTTTGGAGAAACAGCAATGAGTCACACTAAGACGAGGATGGAAGAAGCATGGACAATTGAAGAAGTGGCGTTCAATGTCCCAGGCTTGTCAGTAGACTGTTTCATTCCTCCTGCTGAACTAAGATATGGATCTATGAATGAAGCATGTGAGCTTCCCCAGGAGGAGAGGGTAAAGACTGCTGTGGTTGCTGCAGCAACAACAGCTTATCGTGCCAAAGTTGCAGCACTGGAGAAATCACACAATACCCATGCCAATAATAGATTTTATTTTGAAGATGGATATTTGAGAAAGTGACTCAGTTTGGTTGCAAATCTTTGGACCATGGGCATAGATCTTAGTATAATTGGACTGACAAACTTGAAGTGAAGTGGTGAGGTAGGATCTCAGTTGATTGAGGGTTTTTTGAAATTGATATCTAGTCTCCTAGAATCTGTAAATAGTCTCAGGATGTGTGGGAAGTCTTTGGAATCTGTTAATACTCAGTTTAAGAGTTGTATAATGGATCCAGGCTTTTCCTACTGCATATGGAATTAAAGGAGGTTTGTTAACTTAATTTGCTTTCACGCATGAATTTAATGCAACTGTTTAAACTGTGACTTGAAACTCCCTTGTGTAAAATCTCTTCCGCAAAGTCTTTCAGCTGTGATACCTGATGAACATAAATGTCTTTTATGGTTTTTTAAAATTCTCATGGGAAGCAAAGATTTTAGATTATGCCTTGTGACAATTGTTGGGTATGAGTATTAGTTGTGTATTAAAATAGTTCAAAGTGGTGGTAAAAAAACTCAGTTCTATCTTTGCCTGCTATTTTTTAATCCAGAGCCTTTATAATTAGTTATTGAGTATGGTTACTGGTTGTGGATTATGACAATGAACATTGCTGGGAAAGCTGTGTACAAATCATGATATTCACAGCAAAAATATTGTACACATCAATATGCTTTGCTTCCATTTCTTCTCTTCCATAGAATCATTCAAACTTCTGCTAAAAGGTACCTGGTTGTTTTATAGTTTACTATGCGGATCAGTGCTGTCCTTCAAATTGTTGATTATGTTCTTTTTGCCGGCAATGTGTTTGTTTTCTGTCTCTTCTTCCAATGTCCGTGCTAATCATCACTGCCTCATAATTTGCCAGTGAGGCTGCAAAATGAAGTTGAATTTTCGCATTTGAGAAAGGGAAGTAATAAATGCACTACTCACTCCACTATAGAACAAAATTTGCTCAATTTCACCTTGCAGTGATTTCCAGGCGGTGAAATGTGTAGTGCATTTATCATCTCCCTTGAAGAAAATGTAGCAAATTTCACAATGAAATGTGTAACGCATTTATCATCTCCCTTGAAGAAAATGTAGCAAATTCACAAATTCTCACCGGTTGACATATAGCATGTTAGTCCATGTTAAGTATGAATTTGGCTGTTTACCTTTACAAGTTTAAGTTTCCCTGTTCGAACGAATGTGAAGCGACCCCAAATCAATAATTTTTATTATTTTGTTGCTCTGGATAAACTATTATTCATCCTGAAAATGTTCACTCTGCTGAGCAGCCTGAGCTTGTTCTTGCTCTACCGTTTAATACCCTAGATTCGCACATTCTGTATAAGGTATATGTTTATCATCATACTGGTAGTTTGAAACTATTTGTAGCTGTTTCCAGTGGGATACATCAGAAAAGATGACCTGTGATTCATAATAACATGTTCACTAGCACATCTTCAAACTGACACAAGTTTGTACTAGAAGCAACGTCCTTCTTGGCTGGACCTCAGTGTTCTTGTTCAAATTTGGGTTCCGTCAAATTTAACACCTAAGTCGGGAAAATTTTGTTACATATTCAGCTTCTTCACTGAAAATGTTGTAACAAAATATACTTTGATATGTCATCTATTGACAAAGCAAGAAACAAAACCAGGCTGTTTGTATATGATCAATGTACAAGACAATTAGAAACCTGAATGAAAAATAACTCCAGTGCTGCCAGTAGTTTTTGAGAAATGGCTAAGATCCAAAAATGAAAATAAAAAGGTTTGAGGTCAGACCAAAGGAAGTTGAGAGGGTTTTTTTTTTTTACAAAAAAAAACAAAAAAACAAATGGGTAGTGGGTAACATTATCTGATTTATTTCGGCAAGGAGTAGGTCTAAAAAAATTTCAGCACTGTTAGTCTGTTGTGTACAATATATGATCAGAGACTTGATTCCATCGAGTTATAAACATGTATGAATTTCTTAGTATGATAAGAGTAAAGACGCATCTGTTCCAGAGCTAATTTACTGACAGTGTTTGATGCCTACGGTTTCATCAGTTGAGGAGAATATTCTAGGTGCTGAATTTGTAAAAAGTTTTGTGAAGTGTACTCAAGTCTGTTACATCTCTGGTGCCTCCGAGCAATTGTTCAGCACAAGCAATGTGGGACTCTCTTAAACACGTAAGTCTTCTCCTCTCACATGTCCTTGTGTTTGTAGAAGTCACTCCCCAGTTATGACAATGAAGATTGTAAATTCTGATGAAATGCTACTAGATTTTGACCTGGACATTTAAGTTCTAGGATATGCAGTTCTATAATCTCACAATTAAAAGCAGCATTATGTGGTAATGCAAAACCATTACAGATCAGCAACGATAGACAGAATTTTCCCTCCGTTCTAAACTTATTTTAATTTTTTAGGCATAGCTAACCAGTTTTATGCCCTGATCTTCTGACACTGTTGCACAAGTCTGTGACTGGTCATAATAAAAGGCTAGAGTTCTGATAATGTATTCTGAAGTGATTAACTACTTCCTCTGTTCTAAAATCAAAGATGCATTTTCTTTTTTAATCCGTTCTAAAATTAGATATACATTTTTATTTTGGGAATATAAAGTGGCATGATATTCCTATTATGCAATTATTGTTTTTTTTTCTATCATATCTATCATCACACAATCACTACTAAATTCTTAACTAATATCCTGATTGGTTCCTTAACTCATTCTTATGTTTGGTTACTTAAAAGAGGGGGGGAATGAGCATTCCAATGGAATGCCTAATCATATATTTAAAGAAATGCTTATTCCATCAGGATGGGTAAAAATTGACCATTATATTCCAATTGACAAACTTTAAAAAAAAAACCTTAATCAATCAAAATTGTGTAACTTTTCGTTCTGACCAAACATATGAATATGAATGCCCATTTCATTCCATTCATATTCTCATTCTCATTCTAATGTTGTAATCAAATAGACTACAAGGGTACAACTGAGTACATAAAATATCCTTAGAAAATTGTTTTGAAATGTATTTTTAATTTTGGAATGGAGGAAGGATTAGGTAGACTCTTATCCAATATAATATATTGATGCAGCCAACTCCTAAAACAAATACCAGGAAAGCAAAACCGATACTCCCCCTCCCGTTTCACAAAAAGAATCCCATTTAAAAATTTTCAAAATATGAAGGACATATTTTTCTTTCATATTTATCCCTAAAATTGGTGAGTGTTGGTTAGTACTTAGTAGTAGTGGGTAATGATGAAATTGTACGGGTAATGATGAAATTGTGATAGTGAGGTTGAGGCCATTGTGTCATTTTATTCTGCAATCAATTGAAATGGTACTCTTTTTGTGATACAAAATAATAGCAAATGATGCAAAATATTTTTCTGAAATGATCTTTGAATTGGTGTTAGTGGTTTTGAGTAAAACTAAGCTCTCTCATCACCAAATTTTTATCCAAGCTGCTTTAAAGTTCTTGTATTTGATCTTGGTGGACTTTATGTAGTTTTCAATGACTTGCAAAATAGATGGATATGTTGCTGCTCTCCAGTACCATTGTGCACAATATCTTCACTGCACTAGAATTTTCTCAAGAGAGAAGTGCGTTTTGGGCATTTTTGCATATTGCTAGTTTTGCAATTGTCAATATGGAAAAGCAGGTAGTCTAACACCAGTAGCTTTTATTAAACTATCTGCATGCTACAATTCTCATGGTCCTAACATTCTTTCACCTGAAATAATACTTACTGCTATAGTGCTATTCCTTTGTGTCACCATCCACGAGCATAGTCCCATGTCTAGCAATCTCTAGCATGTGATTGAACCCTGGTTTTAAGCATGAAATATTGGCAAAATAATGTCTTGTAGGTAACTAAAACGAATATTTGTCAAATGAAAGAAAACTTTCAAGCCTTCTAAGCTTGGAATAATAAAGAAAGCAACTTTCATTCTTCAGTTTCACCTAGGAAAGTGTGAGTAGATCACGAACTAGGTATCCCTCATCATGATCTTAGGAATTAACGTAGTTATTTTCCACGCCTATTGTACAAGAAGTAATAAACTAGATTAAGATACGACAAAAACCAGATGTCCTTACAGGAACTAAACCAACACTAAATCATCATGATTATTGTAAACAGGAAAGGTACATTGGTTTTGGGTAGTAGAAGAATGTTTAGGCAAATAACCATTCGCTAACGAAGATTAATAACTGTAAAATCTACTTTTCATGCTTCTTTCCGTCTATATGTAGCAGCCGCATATTCTTGAGACCTTCCCCATATGTACTAACCCCTGTTTTTAATCTTTTTATTGTTTCTATTCTTAGATTTGCTTGTTGTGGGATTAATATTTATTTGAAGATTCATTCAAATGCTCTAAAGTGAAAAGGGACCACAATTTCACTTCTGGTTTCAAGGGACAATCTCCCATTTTCAAGCTGTGGTCCTCACCCCCTTTTGCAGCTCCCATCTGAATGCTCATTGCATATACACATTCTTAAATTAAGCTTGTTTACTAATACATGACCTGGCTTAATTAACTAGTTGCAAGTTGCAACTAAGACTATTGATTGATTCACAACAGAAGCCTGCATTAAATTATTTGCTAATCTATATATGTTCTTATGGGTAATAAAGGAGTAGAATTCTATATATACACAGGATCAGAACGGAACTTATTTATTGTAAACTAGTACATGTTTTTTTTTTCTTCTCTGTTATGCTTACTTTTTATATTTTCCAATGGTATGATATATTTTACTGATGTTATTTGGTAGATAAGTTTATCTCGGACTAATGCTAAAATCATTGGCCAAATAACCTGTTAAGAAAATTTAAAGACGCCACGCAACATAATTAGTTAATTACAAAGTACCTATAGATTTTTAAACACGCGTGCGCACACATGCAGCTAAGAAAAAGTAGATGGCGAAATTTGTTAAGGAAATTTAGTTCTGCTATAGGGACAAGGAATTACTTTACTGTTTCCTCGTTCATGTATTGTTGTAATTGAAGTAGATTTGCAATCTTTCATATGCAATCATTTTTCAGATAAGACAAATCAGGGTTGTGCATCAGAATAAGAAGAAAAGAAGAGCATAAAAGAACATTTAGAAAAGGATAATTTTTATTTTTATTTTTTTACCAAAGATTGCCTAACAGAACTCTGATCTGCTAAAAGAAAGAGTAACCCACTCACAATAGAAAACTGTATTTTAAAATTTATGCATTGATAGAATCTTCTCATGCTAGTCAAGTCACCATTCCATTAGCCTCCCATTCTTTTTACCTACATTCATCTTCACATGTAAAAGACTAAAACCCTGATCCCCATACATACTCATTTTCAAAAACCCTCTACTTATTTTCTTTTCTTCCTAATCCATGGATTCTCAAACAAGAATGGATGATATTTCAACCAGCACAGCCACCACCACGATGATCGAGCGGCCTTGTACTAATCCGCGTTGTTTCTTTTGCATCATGAAGGAGCCAATTTCATCAATCAGGAGATTAGGAATCGAAAAATGCTTCAAAGAAATACAACTGATTGGTGATGAAGAACATGTTCTAGTGCTAAGTGCTCTATGGAACATTGCCATGACACATCCTAATGATCCAGAGTTTCCGTCTCTTGGCATCTTCAAGTGCATGGCTAGTTTACTCTCCAGAGGCATAAATGATAGAGTTTGGCTTCTAAAAGGCCAAAATATATACATTCCATATTATGCAGCTCATGTCATTGGTTCCTATACCATGAACAAGGTTGAGTTTGCAGAAAAAGCGGTGGAATCAGGTGTGATACCGCCATTGTTAGAGCTTATGAGGGGAAAGATGACTTGGGTTGAGCAAAGGGTAGCGGTTAGAGCACTTGGACATCTCGCAAGCTATGAAAGAACATTTGAATTTGTGGCCAAACATGAAGAAGAGGTGGTTAAGTTAGCGATGAATTTAGCTTCCACTTGTCTAGAACTAGTGTTTGATATGTTTGTGGGAGTGAAGGATGAGAGTATGAGGTTGAAATATCATGGTGACTTGCTTACACGAGGTGTTGGAGGGGTAGAAATGCAGAACCGGAAGGCTGAGGAATGGGCTAGCCAAATGCAGTGCTGGTCTTTACATCTTCTAAACTGCTTTGCTATCAAAGAGAGGTCTATAGATCTCATTTGTAGACGAGATTTCTTGAAGGACTTGTGTGAAATGTGGGGTGGCTTGGTGAATCACACATCACCTGCTGGGGTTGGACTTATTAGAATTTTGTGTTACACTAAAATTGGAAGAACAAGAATTGCTGAATCTAAAGAGGTCATCGATAGTCTCTGTAATCTCTCGAGATCTTCAGATGATTGGCAATACATGGGCATTGATTGTTTACTTTTACTTCTCAAAGATACCGATACAAGGTACAAAGTTATTGAAATTGCCACCTTTTATCTGATTGATTTAGTTGAGCTTAGAACTATTGGAGAAAGATCAAATTTAGGCAAAACCATCACAAGAACACTTCTTCAAGATTTTAAGAGAAATAAGTCCAAGATCAAGAATGGTGAAGTTCAGAGAGCACTTGAAGAAATATGGGTTTTGAAGGTAGAGAAGAGGAGAAAAGAAAATTCCATGTCTGATGAAAAAGAGGAAGAGAAAAGAGTTATGGTAAGCTTGATAAAACAACAAGGAAACCATAGCTTTTTGTTAGGAGAGATTGAAGAAGCAGTTATGAAGTACACAGAGGCTTTGGAGTTATGCCCATTAAGACTTAGAAAAGAAAGGACTGTTCTTTATAGTAATAGAGCTCAATGTCATTTGTTGCTTAGTAACACAGATTCTGCCATTAGTGACACAACTAGAGCTCTTTGCCTTTCGAATCCGCCAAACTCTCACCCGAAAAGCCTTTGGAGAAGATCACAGGCTTATGACATGAAAGGGCACGCTAAAGAGAGCTTAATGGACTGCCTCATGTTCATAAATAACTGCTACATCAAATCAGATAATTCCACTAAGGATGTGAAAATTCCATACTACGCGGTGCGTATGATCAGCAAGCAGATGGATTCAACATGGCTTTTTGCAGCTGCAAGGTCCAAAACATTGAACAATTATGTCACCGGAGTACATAAATCGTGTCGCGATGATTCTGAAAGTGGCCATGAAGATTACACACATGATGAAGTGATGGGAAAGACTTTTGAGAACAAGGTTTCCATGTCAGGTAAGTTTCATTATTTGTAATCCATTACATAGCTCCATTATTATATGTATATAATCTAGTGGTGCACAAGTTGGTGACTTTGTCTTAGTATTATTACATTGTTACATAGAAGAATCATCCATAACCAGTGTCATCTAACTTTCGGGACTAAGAGTCGTGGTAGGTGTTTGTGCTACCTTCCGCTATTCTAACTCCAGGAACTGTACGTGCAAAACACCATTTGGGTATTATCCTAACGTTAGCTACGGATCAAACACCTATACAATATTTAAATACAAGTTGGTGACTTCGTATAGTATTACATAGTTATATATATCATGTGAATTACTTTTGGCTTTCAACTTTTTCAGGTCTGTCCACCATCTTAGAAGAACCTTTTATAAAAAATGGTGGGAGTACTAGTAGGAGAAAGCTGGAAAGAGCTAGAAGAAGAAAATCTGCCTCGGCGCGGTCAACTTAAGGTCAAATGCATGTAACAGATACTCAGATTGTGTTTTACAGATCTAGATGTGAGTGGCCAAAAACGAATATTAGATGTTACATTTATCAGCATTATGCAGTTGGAAATGATCTATTACTATATGATGATATTATCAAAACATTAATCCCACTTTATGATTTGATTAAGTTTACTAATTTGGATTAGAATTTAGAAAGATGATAACATGGTAGTAATTAATATTCAAAAAAAAATTGTCCCATCTTTGTATTATTTCATTCAACAGCATTGTGAAGGCTTAACCTTTTCAAAAGAAAAAAAATATAAAAAATTGCATTGTGCATGCAGATGATCAGAGAAGGTGGAAAGGACCACAAATCCATATTGAATAAAAAACTATATATAAGAAGAATATCTTTAAACAAAAAAAAAACTCGCTAGATTTTCTGTTATTCCTTTACCCTTTGTTGAACTCATTTTTGGTACTATTAATTATTGATAATGAATGAGTTTCATGGAGCTGTTGAAGTTGACAGATGAGAGGATGATCATGTAATACAAAATTATTTCTTTAATGTTAAAATCAAACATTCTGGAATGCCATTATCTTCTTGTGCAGTGAATATGGCATCACCTTTTAGGGGTCGTTTGGTTCCAATCTTAATTTATACAGGAATGAGGGTTTTGGTGATTAGTTTTGGAGACAAAGGTGGTGGTGGTGATATCATAAAACTATCACTAGCTTGTACGTACGTAATTCAAGCAAAACATCGAGCTTACAAGGCTTTGATTGGCTTGTATGATATTATCAAATTCTCCAACCAAACGATCCCTTGTCAAATAAAGGAGCTAGGGGTTTGGTGTAAATATGTTATAGATGGAGAGACAACGACAAATGATATTATATTTTAAAATTGAGGTAATAATCCTTAGGTTAGGCAGGTTTGCACTTTTTATAAAAAAAAAGACTTGGTGTCTTCTTTTAGGTAGGTTAAATTATTGTTTTCCTTAAAATAAATAAATAAATAAATAAATAAGTGGGTTAAATTATGTTTTGGCTTCCGGTCCAAGAAAAAGAAGTTCATATAATTGTACGCATCTTAATTCTTAGCTTAGACAAACCCTATCAGGTTGCTTATTTTTTTTTTCTGAACCTACGACCATGTTGCTTGGACGAATATAATAATATACAACAATCATCTCTGAAGAAGAAATTAACAACTTATTTTATATTCTTGGTCTGGGTTTTCTTTTCTTTTTTTCTTTCTTTTTTTATTTATTTATTATATTTCATTTTATCTAGAACTAGAATGTATAAGACTGTCCATTGAGTTATATGTTGGTTGAGCGATCGAAAATGAAAAAAAAAAAACAAAAAATAAAAGAAATATTTATATACTTAACTCAGAAGTTATATTTGAAATGAGTAATGCAAAAGTCTCAATGACATGATATTGAATATTCTAATGATATTTTATAACATAGTCAATTACATGATATTTATCTAATTAATGTTATGGTGATATATCACTAGACATTTTTTAAGACAAAAAATTTAAGACCCCTAACAATATCACCATCGGAAAATAGGTGTAGTTTTTTATTTTGTAAAAGTCAAAAGATTTTATATTTAAAATATAACCTGCATAACTGCATTAAACATGGACTAAGTTTACAATAATAAATTTTTTTAAAAAAATTAATGATATTTTTACGTCATTTTATTGTTGTTAAGTAAAACTACGTTATTAATTGGTAGGACTAGTACGTGTGCAGTCTCTCAAATCCTCAAATTCAAAGCTCTTCTTTTGGATACAATTTAATTTATTTATTTATATCCTACCGTCCGCCAGTACAATAATCAAGTACTCAATTGACCACTGAGTCCACCCATAATTTAGACATAGCCCAAAGCCCATAAACAATTGATCGATTTCAGTCAACATTCACTTTAATTTTATAGATGACTAAAATTTGTTTCCAATTTCTCCACCACAAAAAAACCCAAGGTACAAGGAGAAAGGCCATTTGTTTGTTTTGGCTTAAACAAATGACTGAAATACATAGTTCAACCCAGGTTTTATGTATTAGGTGAGATTTGTCCCTAATTTTTAAAATGTGTCTATTTGCATTTTTTAAAACAAGACGCACTTCAAATATGACTGATTGTGGCGGTCACATAATTTTAGAAGGGTATTGACTATAATAACCTTCATCTTCTACAACTCATAACCAGAATAACAGCCTCAACTAAATAGCAAACAAAAAATCAAAGCATACAAAAAACAGATCGAGAGGAAAATCATTCTCAAAATGGATTGCAATTGATTTTGCAGAAAGAACAGTACAAAAATTTCTCTATTTTGAGCTATTTGTTTACTAATTAAATGCCTAATTCATACCAAATCCAGATTATGTAATCTTTGTAAAAACTTCAAACAGAAGATAAAAGAAGAAGAAGAAAGATAATTACTAATTAAACGTAGATAATGAGATGATTTTACCCTCAAATTAGTGGTTGAATCAATTAAAATTCAAAGGTGCAGCCATGGCCGAAAAACAGAGCAATGTTTTCAAATTGACTTGAACTGTACAGTACTACTTTGACATTATTTGCGAACTCAAAAATTACTTGGGTAATGGGTAATCAACTTAATTTGAAGGGTTTTGGATGCTTTTAGGAAGACTTCTTCCATCACATTTTTTGGGTCGCAAAATTAGATCCCAACATATTTTGTGCCTGGTTTGGTTCTTTACATATGGTAAAATCACCTCTCAAAACTTGGATTTCTCACATTCTCCGAGGTATAGCAGCAGCTCGATCCTACTTGTTTATGGTTTTTCCCCTCGTACAACAATAACAGTTATTACTTTATCATTAACTGATTTTGTTATATGAACTGTTGGGCAGATGACTCATCCGTGAATCTACTTTTGTTTTAGAGAAAGGAACACCATCAAACCATCTCCTTCGATCCACAAACTCATCTTTACCTATTAAGATTGTCTTCCCCCATCATAACACAATCAACAAAAATCATATCTTTAATCATTATAAAGAGGAGAAATGAGGGAACATTTTGTTGAGGTTCCGACATGGAGATCGGAATTTATAATTTGAGACGACATAGACGGATGACATAAGGTGGTTAGGATTAGGATTAGGGTTACAATAAAGTTGGGGTTTAATTTAAGGTTTTAAATTTCTTAAATGTTATTTTATTAATATTTATAATGATTTACTTATTTTACCTTTGAAAAATGGAGTAACTGGTACTCCTAGACACTTTTGACCGGTTAAAAGTCTCTAAAGTGTTATTTATTTTAAAGTGTAAGTAAACACGTTTTAAAGTGCAATATGTATTTTAGTCTAAATAAATTAACAAACATGTTTACATTAAATTTCTTAAATATTATTTAATTAATATTTATAATGATTTACCTATTTATTTAAGTGCAAGTAGACACATTTCTCCGTCACTTTTGACCGGTTAAAAGTTCAAAAGGTGTTGTTTGTTTCAATAAGTGATCTACAAGGTGCAAATAAACACGTTTTAAAGGTTAAGGTGCAAGCCTCATTTGACACATAAAATTTGAGGTTCAATCTGTATTTAGGCTAAACCTAAACAAATTAACAAACATGTTTATAGTTCGTTTGGTTGAACTGTATGGTAGAATAAAATATTTTTAAAATAAATATAAAAATATTTTAGCCACTCTATAAGTGTTTTTTAGCAAGGAGATTTTGGCAAAAAAGTACTTTTAGAAAAAATAGAAAATTATGTTTTTGGAAACAATTGAGTGCAAAACAAAAATTTGGAAAGTGTAGGGGATAAAATAGCAATTCTATTATCCTACAGTACTAAGAAAATGACAAAAGAAAAAGAAAAAAAAAAGAGAAAAAAGATATAATAAGAGTTAGCCTCCAATTTACCCTCTTCAGATAGCCCTAGTTCTCAATTGGGTCCTTCCAGGAATCGAAAACCTTCCTGCTTGCTTCTTTAATCCTCCTTTGTAAGTGTATAATTCATCCCTTCTTTCAATTCCCCTTTTTCTCTCTCTGTCTATATAAATTATTTGTATATGCACATGTAAATACTTGTTTACAATTACATGTATGTTAATGGCAGTGAAATAAAGAACTTCTTTCAGAAATGGTGCTCACAAACTTCAACGGGACTGGTATTGGATTCGGTATACTCATATATTTCGATCATTTACTACTCTCTTTTTTTCATATTTATATCCACTGTCTTTTGAACATGATGATTTTGGGTTTGTGGTTTGATCTCAGGTTTTGGGGTTGGTTGTGGTTTCGGTATCGGATGGGGTTTTGGAGGTTTGTTTATCTTATTATCTTACTTGAACTTTTTGTAATTTTTGCTGTGCTGACAAATATGATACTTGGGTAATTAGATAATTTAGGTGTTGGTGATTGATTGATGTTTTGGTTTCAATGGTTATTTTATTTTTTTTTATTTTTTTAATGTGAGAATTTGAATGTGTGTGATACTTTGTCACATTTTGACACTTGCTCTCATGTTTTTATTCTACTACTGTTCTGCTGAAACTTAAGTGAACAAACAGTGAAATGATCTTGAATTGTGATTTTTCCTGCTCTATATGGATTAAAACACCAAACTGCAGGAAGATTAGGCGGGGATTACTTAGTGTCATCTCTATTTACTGCACCAGTTCTTGTGTGGATCCTTCATATACAGACAATGAAGTTAATCTTAATATGATCACTTGGAATTAATACGGAGTCCATGGCTGGATGTCATATGGGTATTCCTAATTTGAGAAACTAATTCAACATAAACCTAAATATTGGTTCTACGTTTATGAGGAAAGGTTATACCCATCTCCAGGTCGAAGGCAATTTAGTGACACTCATCAGACTGCGGAAGTACACTGAAGAAGAATAGTGATGATAATACAATATATGGATTTGTTTGATGTCATATAAGCGTGGATAGCTCAAAATTCAAATGAATGGTTGGAAAATTCTCACAACAAGTGCTACAATTTCTGTTACTAATAAACATTCTTATTTCCTTGGTTGCTGTATAGAGAATCTGGGGTCAAATCTGAGGATCCCATTTAAGTTTCAAGAATTAACCTTCCCAGTAAATATAAGATTAGATCATGTATTAGTAGCCACAAGTGATGGAACTGCCAAATGTGGCCTTATTAATTTCTGTGTGAACTACTTAGTTCGAATGTATATAGCCTGTACATGATGAAATTAATAGTACCGCTGTACCGCACATACCTAGATGGATTAATGATGAAGGATGGGGCAGAGTCATTAAAAAGTTGTGCAAATATGGGGTCTGTATACCAGAGCTGATCAAAGAGTCCAGAAGTCCAAGGACCAAAAGGAACCACAGAAGAAACCCCTACTCAAGTTGTGAGAGGTATTTATAGTTGTGGGTCATGTGCTCGACAGATCCAGTCATGTGCAGGTCCCACTTAATCCCATACGTCTAGTAGGTCCCACTGATCAAATTACCACCCCCGTGAAGCCTGAGTTACCCTACCCTTACATCCCACCAATGCAGGCCCCTCTCACAGGTCCAATATGGAGGAGGTCTCCCTAAGCCTTCTACAAGGAGCCCAAGGAGGCAGCCTTCTGACTTGTCTTCTACTCTGTTGTGCATGCTTATGTCCAAGAATCTTCTGAATAATCATCAAGAGGCTGGCCTGATCTAAGTGGGCAGGAGACTAGCCAGCCCTGGCCAAGGCCAAGGGTAGGCCTCCCCCAGACTTGGCCAATTTTCTTGTTTACACTTTCTTGGGTATCCAAAGATTTTTACATGCTCGTGTATGTGCTATGAAGCATGGTGTAGTTTGATTCTTTTGTCATATTTGCAGTTACTACTGGTCATATTGGTATTTATTTGTGCCTTCTTCGCTGTTTTCTATTTGAAACTTTTACCTGTACTTTTATCGTTTATTTGGAAAATGATGGTAAACAACTTCTGTAATGTAAAACCTTGGATTAAAATTGTCAAATTAGCTAAATCTCTACAAATTCATCAATTAAAATCAAATTTGTTGAACTAGATTCTCTTGTTATCTTGATATCAAACTTCTTTAAGCTTAGAAATTAGAATTTTCATTTCCAGTATGTTGTTGTCCAGTTTTCTCACAGTTGTTAAGAATCTTTAGATCCATGTAGGCATTTTCTAATTTTTTTGTTATTAATTTGATACAGGCATGCCTTTGAATATCATAGGTCTTGGTGCAGGTATATACTAGAACTGCCTTTACTTAAAGCAATTTATACATGTAACCTCACTAATACCTTACCTCAAATCATTTCGCTGAGTTATATATTGGCACTTTAATGAAGGTGGAGGGTGTGGAGTTGGGCTAGGCCTTGGATGGGGATTTGGCACAGGATTTGGTAGTCAATACCGATCTTCTAGGCTAACGTTCCAGGGCATGGAGTTCAACAGAAACAGTGACAGTCAAGATAGAGAATCCGATGGATCAAAAAGCACCACAAAAGCGCACACTTCTCAATAGTTCTGTTCTGGCCTTGACTCTTTTTATTAGTAGTGAACTTCCATATTTAACATGATAAAAGATGCAATTTTGTTGCATCAGTTCAAGAGTCAAAAGAGGTTAAATATATGGCTTTTGGTACTCGATTTGTTAAACTGGGTGAAGAAACCTTCCGACTGCATTTGTACCAGAATCAATATCTGAGATCATGCACGGCCACAAGGAGGCCAGAGATTGCAAGTAATATGGGAAACCTTTGAAATTGAAAATAGTCCATGAACTCTTTCTTTTATGGTCTAGTTGTTGATTTTGTAATTCATTACACATGCTTTTAACATCTGTTCTTCTAAATTTAAGGGTTTAACTTATTCTATAAGGAAAAAAGTCTTGTGAAAACTAAAATCTACAAATTCAAATTTGTCAACCTAAGCATAAAGAACACGTGACTGGCTTGTAGGAGATTACAAGTGTAACGACCCGGTTCAAATCGAATTCAGAATAAAATTCATTTCACGTGATACGGTTGAGCCATATTGGTACACAACAGGTAAATTCGAAAGTAATGGCAATGTATTGGTGTTCTGGCACAATCTAAATTTGTGATCTGTTTTATAAAATTGAATTTAATTGATGAAGAAAAGGACAAGTGAAAATAAGGAGAAGATTTAGAGAAAGAGAGATTTTAGAGAAAAAAAAGTAGAATAGAGAGAAAATTAGAGAGAGAACCGTAGAATATTCATTAGGATAAAAATTCAATAAGTCTAGGGCGACATTTTTTTGGGACATTGTTAGACTCTTTTTTTTTTTTTTGGTTTTTTTGTTTTGTTTCGAGTCATTGAACTCTCATATTTCTTCGCTTGCTTGTACGCTTGAGTGAGAGAAGTAAGCTCTAATAAAATTAGACATAAAGTACTCCTTAGTTAATATAGGAAATTGAGTTAAAATCAGTCCCCTCAACTCTTTAAATTTGTCTACGTAATCTTCCATGCTGCTGGTTTGATTCAATTGCTTGAAATCATCCCAAATGTCCTCATGCACAACCAAAGCAAACCTCACAATCAAATCAGCAGTGAAAGTTTGCCATCTAATCATTCCTCTTCCCACAATATATGATTTGTACCAATTCTTAACAGTACCATGCATATGTATTGCAGCGATCGAAATTTTCTTGGCCTCACTTATTCCATAAATATCAAAGTATTCCTTGCAATCTCTAGCCCAATTATTAGGGTCTGCACCTTCTTTAAATTGTGGAAATGTCAACTTCAAATGTTTCAAGTCATCATCCCTTCTGTTGAAATTAGTCCCATCATTTCTTCTATTTGTCTCTTAATCTACATGATTAGGATTTCTGAAAATTCCTTCCCCATTCTTCCTTGCATTGTCTTCACCATTCCTTCCAAAAGGATTTCTGAATTCACGTTGCTCATTCAAATTTTCTTCCTCATTAAAGTTGTGCATTTCTCTAATCATCCTTGGAATATCATTACATAATTTGTCCACCTTTTCTTCTAAGGACTGATATTTCTCCATTGAAAACTACTTAAAATTTAAAAAATCCTCTTGTAATAACACTTGAGATCTTGAAGTTTCTTCCAAATTTTAATTTGCAAAAGAATAGAATTGAAGTGTATAGGAAGTCAATTGGCTTGAAAATTTATGAAAGCATGATGAATAAGGTCGCAGAAAAATACCGCTCTGATACCAACTTGTCACAATCTAAATTTGTGATTTGTTTTATAAAACATAATTTAATTGATGAAGAACAAGAAGCAGTGAGACTACGGAGAAGATTTAGAGAAAGAAAAATAGAATAAAGAGAAAATTAGAGAGAGAACTATAGAATATTCATTAACACAAAAATCTGAAAATACAAATTATCCATACAACATCCTAACTGTTGTTAAAATTATTTAAAACATAATTGTTAATAACTGTTAGTAACTATTAATAATTAATGACTACGTAAATATATGTAACTGCTGATATCCGGAAATAACTTCCACTATCAACTACTTGATATTATAATTATGACATGTTCATGGTGGCATAATTGAGACCTATAATCCAACTCGCATACTTTAATGTGGAACGGCCGTGTTACAATCTCACCTGTTAACTTTTCGATGTCCTCGTCAAGATCCAGTTAAACACCAGTCCAAGTTCACTGTCAAATCGAAATTGCTATGAATTCACTAGATCTGTCACACCACTAAGAGTTACCGCACATGTTATGATGCAATGGTCCAATATGAAACTGGGGAGATACAATGAAGGAAGAAGATTTGTCTTGTGTAAGCCACTCAATTCTTTTCCAATCACTAGCATTCCCCGTTTCCCCGTTTAATGAAACTCGACAGGTTCTACTTGTATCACAATATTCATTTGTACTTCAATTAATTTAAGGTTCAATTGTATTTGGATCAAATAGTATTTGGATGTACATTTTATTTGTTTTTACCCCAAAAAAAATAATGAAAGATGTAGGAACCTTGAAAATAAAATACTAAGAAAAACGCGTATTCAACCTTGTTATGCAACCCAAAAAGGATGAAACCTGCAAACTTAAACAGAAGAGTTAGGATGCCCGATTCTAGCAGGAGTTTGGTCAGGCCTTATTTCAAAAAATCTAAAACAATCTATACCTAAGTTATCGCCAGCATCACATTATGAGAGTGTGTATATCTAAAAACAGTAAACAACTATATCCTTCAAAGATAGGACTTTACAGCAGACAAGAATTTTAATATTATCAACCAAACAAATAAAAAGAATTGGGGAAGGAGGGGGAGGAGGCTTTTTGGAGAGTTTGCAAATGGGACTACTAATCTTTTATGCCGGACAGAGGGAGTACTAATCTCATACTATACACAATCTGCAAGTGGTACAATCCTAGCTCTCTACTTTCTTTCAGTAAGATGAAGGGGGGCGGGGCAAGAGGGAGATGTAACCCTGGCTCACCATCACCATTACCTTCCAGTTCCATCACTTTCATTTAATATACAATGATACAACAGAATTAGCTGATCACCAGCAAATCAAAATCGAAAATCATGAAGGAGAAGAGGGGATTGTTGATGGTGTCGCTACAGCTTCTGTATGCCAATTTTCTGAGCATCAACATACAGTTATGAATACTAATTCTTCACAGAAATGGAAGCAAAAACCACACCTGCCACTATGGGGGATTTTTCACCCCCCATAATGCTGTCTACTGCAAAATGCTGAAAAGAATCCTCTGCTGCTCTTTAGATGGTGCGCATAGCAACTAGGACTGCAGAGAAAACCAAAAGTGTAAACCCCCCAAAAACAGAAAGACATAAACATGTGAGTCTTAAACTTTTCACACCAAGTACAGGTCTTTCTAAAAATACTGTAATTGATGCTTCCAAGCTCAGATGACTGAATAAGAAATAGATAATTGCAAACATTTATAAAATTGTCATATTTGCATTGTTTTTTTCTTTTACTGGTAGAATATCTTTTTCATTTCTTCAATATATTAATAGTTCTATCCAGACAATGGTGTCACCAGTTACTTCATTTACACAAATGGAGCCATGTACCAGGGTTTTATCCCTTCAGCTACTTGAATCGAATTGAAGTATAACATTAATTACTAAGAACACCAATAGAAAAGTACTAGTCGCTAAGACCGAGAGACTGTTCTATACAGCAAGCATCACATCATAACCAAACATATTTTTAACACATAATGCAGAAGAATCTTTTCAATTAAAAAGCTAAGATGATATTTAAGAAAATATTAATTAATGATTCTGTTAAAGATATATGGCCAAGTTTGCAAGTGTTTTTACTAGGAGTATTATTTGTGACATTGATATTTATTGATTGACTACCCAATTAGGGTTAAGGCTTCACAAATTCTTTCTATTCTCTCTTTCTTTATTATGTGTCGTGATATTAGAGCTATATTAAAACCTAATTAGGTTAACAAGACTGATTTAACCTTTCTCCTCTTCTTTTTTTTTCTTTCTGTGTTTCCTCCCCACCCCCCACCCCTGTTATGACTTAATTAAGTCACAAATAATTCAACAACTGTTATAGTAGATCAAGTGTGTCACCTTGCTTAGATGGCTGGTCAAAGGTGCAGTTGGGAAGTGATTTTCAGAGGGAGGCAAGGTTGCAGGAGAAGTCACCACCAGTGCTTCATTTGAAATTGCATGCCTCCAGACAAAATTGGTATGTCAGGTGCTGCATGCGTGGGATACTAATATTTTATAGCAATAAGGTAAAGTTTTTATTCAACTAAACCAATTTTTTTTTCTTTGTTGATTTTCCTTTTCTTCCTATATGTCATATAGATTGCCTTCCTCAACAAAACCCAAATCTCTAAAAGAACCTCCCACACCTGTTGATTCGCTGTGCTTAGATTAACTGAATGCAAGAGACAACAATTTCTCCTGTGGGGTCCTATATGGGTAACTCATGTTCACCATCTCTGAAATCACAATATGTAATCAGGGATCTCTATCTCCCATCCCATACATATCAAAACCCATGCAGACAAATAGGCAAAAGTAGTAAACTAATCAGAATTTTGACATAGGAATGAGCATGGTGCCACTAATGAGCTGTATTAGATGAGTAAATTTTAAAAAGTAAGATCTTAAAAATAGACAATCAATTTAGATATACTAGACAAGCTCAATTCAAAGTTCAAGCAAGCTCACCAATGAAGCAAAGGAGGAGGACGATACAGAACACAAGTTGAACGGGTCGACTATATTGCATATGATATTGCGACCTTTGAAGCTGTCTCTGAATGGCTCCGTACCAACCATATAGTTGCTTGTCATAGCACTCATCACAACTACCAAGGCAACTCTTACATCTTTCATAGCACGCATTTATGCCCTATCCAAATGATAACAATTCATGATATCATTGGCAATATTTTACACTAAATGTGAAAATCAAGAAGAAAATTCTAATAAACATGTCTCAATTGCAAGGAAGCATATTAAACACTCACTTTAGGCAAATGCTGAGGTTGCAATAATGTAGAATCAGCATCTTGTTGGCGATCTGGGAGCTTCAACTTCCTGTAACAATTCTTTGGCCACTTCAGTTTAGATGCAGACTCCATGGTATTAAGAAATCCTGAAAAGCTGGGTATCTTTCGGGGAGGTGGCTCACGGTGTGCACCAGAGGAACTCTGAAGGGAAACATCATCATCAACTGCAATCTTCCAATTACCGATGTCAGCACTAGCACTTGCCGTCCTTCGATGGTTATGAAACTTCTCCTGCCTAGGTTCCACTTGGGTCAATTCCACCGAGTCAGACAAATTCTTCAAACACTCAGGTCTGGATTCTTTATCAGCATCTAATGGCTTCAATGGTAGTTGGTCCTGGGCATGAACTTTTGCAGAGCTTTTGTCCGTGGATGCTGCTGGTCCAGAAAGAAACAACGCGAGCTCGTTGCTTTCTCCCTCATTTAAGCGCACCCAGGAGAGAGGTGGCTTGCCTGCTGAAACAGCTGACTTGTTCAAGGAACTTTCAATTTTCGAAATCTGGCTCTCCATTGCAATAATAAAGTCATGATGCCTGTCTTTCGCATCATCAAGTGAGCTACTACTGTAACTCGACTTCACAGCCCGTTCAAATTCCTCCAACTGCATCAACATCACAACAATCATTTCAACAGTTATTAAGTTAGCGCAAATTGGCATGGCGATGTTTTCGATAAACTGTGTTTTTGCTTTTTCCTCTTTCAAAATTTTGTTTTGACGATTGTTTAGTAACATTACAAAAGTACTATTAGCAATAGCACTTCAGTTCAACGGCACTTTTTATCTAAAAGTTAAATTTCGATGCATGTTAAATTGCTTTAGTGCTTAACCTTGTTATTTTTTGAAACTGTTTACGAAAGATCATTTGACTTGTCAATAAAACTAATACACTTCAAAAGTAAAAAACTTCACTTAAACCACCACTGCAACAATCAGTCCAGAACCTAATATCAATAACATAATTAAAAAGAGAGAAAGAAAATATGCATACCTGCCACTTGGTAGTGCCAAGTGCAGTTTGCAGGTCCCTTCGAATTTCATCCGAATTCCACATACTTGACTTATCCTTCGAGGCATGAATCCACGTTCTATATGTTGACTCCATCCTTAACAAATTTAATGTACATTGCAATTATCACAAACCACAACATAGCAATATAATCAAACCAGAAATTAAAGTTCAAAAATTAATAAAAATAAAAATCCACAGTAATAATGGACATAAAAATATACATATAACATTATAAAAGACCTTTACTATGATACTCTTTCCATATGTAAATATATATATATATATAGCAAAACCTTAGACAAATTAAAATTGGGGTACCTATCGGCAGATTCCTGAACTTCTTCCGCAGCGGAGAAGAATGGATCTTTCTCCCATCGATCGAAATCCGAGGTCATCTCCCTCCCAATTAAAATTAATTCTCCTTTATGGTAAAATAAATTACACGGGCTGAAGCTAAAATACTTACAAAATTCGTCTTCCAAAAAAGTTACCAGCAAAAATTAAACCCTAATTAACGAAACCGCAGAGAAGTATAGATTATATAATATTTGGATTGGGCAAGGGAATCCAAAAAAACGCTGTAATATTGGGCGCTTGAGGAGAGAGAAAAGATGAAGAAATAATGTATATACTTGGATCAACCCGCGTGCGTTTAAGCTTTTCTGTTTTCAGAAAGAGGGAGTTTATTTACGGTGGAAGGAGATACGCTGGAATACGGTGTCGTTTGGTCCTCTGATAATTATTAATCAGGAAGGTGCACGGTCAAAATGATTGAACCTGAAAAAGGAGAAGTTAGTTGACATTTCTGGTGGCATAATGTGGATTAGGAGGATGATGATTGATTCATGTTTTGGCAGTTTCTAGATGTCCCAAACGTGTATTATATATATATATATATATATATATATATATATATATATATATATATATATATATATATATATATATAATTACCAAACAATTGAACACTTGAATGAATCTTAATACCCACCGCTGTCTGTCTATAAATAAATCAGCTCGCCTGATACTCGTTGACTGAATATTTGACTTTCAACATATATAATCTACCTCTCCCTCCCATTTTGCAATGCTAATTTGAAACATAATTCATCAAATACCCTAATTTAGGTGGAAAAAAATGAATAAATAGGTACAAGTAATGTGATCATCTAATTGCGCCTAAATTTTAGCATACACTAAAATACGTATATATGAACATACTCTATATGTGAAAATGTTCTGAAACAATAAGGGTTAAATCACTTTTTTTCTACTGAATTGACTTCTAATTTATATTTGTATCACTGAATTAATTTTTTTTTTCAGTCAACTCATTGAACTGCTAAATTTTTACAAAAATTAAAAACGCCGTTTAAGGCTGTTAAAAGCTACCGACACACCTACGTGGCGCCACGTGATCTGTTGACGGGGAAGCTGAGTTGACAAAATTAAATATAAAATAACCATTTTATCCATGTGGCATCCCAAGATATAAAAGGTATAAGGTTTTAATGATAAAATCCAATATTTTGATATAATAGTAAAAAATTGTTAAAATTAAATATCCACAAAATAAAAATTTGTTAAACTTGAAAATATTTATAAAAAAAAGTTTTTTTTAGTTTATATATAGTACTTAATTAACCTTGATATTTATTATACATGTGTCTTGGGTTAAAAAAAATCAACAACAAAAAAAATATTTTGGTATACTATAAATTTATCAAATATCTTTAATTTTTCAATCAATTATAAATTTATAAAATTAAAAACATTAAGTATAGAACACTAAAACCAATAAAACAAGCTAACATTTAAATAAACTATACAAAGTTAATAAAATAAAATAAACTTAAACAATAAAACAAGTTTACATGTACTTAAACAAAAAACAAAAACAAAAAAATAAAATAACAAAAGTTAAGGCCACTTAATCATCATCAATATAGGAACCTATACAAACCAAATCTATCATTCCCAATAAATTTTCTACTCTCTCTCTCTACAAACCAAATTTATCATTTCCAAGAAATTTTCTATTTACTCTCTCTCTCTCTCTCTATATATATATATCTATATATATATATATATATATATATATACACACACACACACACCATTAACCATGGCTCATGTCCCAATCCCATCTTGAGTCGTCCATCCCAATCGTCAACGGCTCAGATTAGATATGCTCAATTACTATCCGCAGGAAGTTTCTGCGAATAGTATTTACTATCCGCAAAAAGTTCTAGCGGATAGTTGTGGATAGTAATTGAACTTGAAATTCCTCATTTGCACCTCATTTTGAATTGAACGTTTAAATATTTTTTCTGTTATCCGCTAGAATTTCTTGCGGATACTTTGCAAAAAACTTTTTGTAAATTATCCACAAGAAGTTCTAGCGATAGTAGAAAAAATATTTAAAACCCAACAAATCGAATTGGGAAAACTTAGTTGCAAATCAACTATAACCCTACGTCGAAGTCGCGCTAGCTGGAGATAAATTGAAGAATCTTGCATTTTAGACTCGTGATCTTGAAGAGTCTTGCAAGTTTTGAGGTTGAAAAATACATCTATAAGATTAGTTTTGCAATAATCTTGCTATTTTTAACTTGTATAATCTTGCAATAAGGAAGTTTGATAAAAAAAATTAATTTTTAGTGGGTTATGTAGGTTAATATGTGTTTGTGTTTACTACAATCTTATTATATTTATATTATATAAGATAATTTGGTAATATTTTTTTCTTATTTTTGTTTAATGTAGGTTAATATGTGTATGTTTTTCAATTTTTTGTTTTGATATAATTTTGTTGTTAAATATAGGATAATATGGATTTTAATCCTGGGCTATTTAATCATAGTGTTCTTTTTGATCAACAAAATCATGTTTCAGAAGATGTATGGAATAATAAGGTATGAATTGAATTTATAGTTTATTTTTTATCATAAATTAAAAATTAATTAGTTAAATAATATTGATAATATTGATGATACATAATGCAAATTGTGATATTGTTTTGTATTTATTATTATTTTTTTTTACAATGATAGGAAATGAATGTCTTATCTACATATGAAAGTTGCAGTAAATTGGTAGAGTGGAATTTAAATGATGAGCAAATAGAAATATTAGAAAAAAATTACGTTTTCATGTTTTCTCAATTCCCTAGGTTGCGCTTAATTAAAAGTGACGAATGTTTGGTATATGCACTTGTTGAGCGGTGAATGAGTGAAACTAATTCATTTCACTTCAATTGTGGTAAAATGACCATCAGTTTAGAAGATGCAAGTATGATTTTAGGACTTCTGTAATTAGAAAGCCAATAACATATGGATATCTAACCCATCCCAAATCCTTATTTCTAAAACATTGTGGCCAACATGACTGCAACGAAGAGGGACCTTACGCCAACCGGGGAGGAATTAGTTTGACATGGTTGAGGGATAGATTTAGACAATTACCTAATGATTATACATACGATCAACTCATGTTACATACAAAATCATATGTGTTATACTTGTGTGGCGCCGTGTTGTTTCTCACTTCAAATAAGAACACTGTTCACCCTAAATACTTACTGTTATTGGAACAGGTAGAAGATATTTAACTGTATGCTTGGGGGGCAACCATGTTAGCATATTTGTATAGAGCATTGCATAAGGCATGTAGGAAGAATTCAAAGACCATATATGCACACATGACACTTTTGCATTATTGGGCTTATGAGAGGATTAGGCTCGGTCGTCCACTACCGAGACCGAAATCAGGTCTTCTTATTCCTAGGGCTCGGGCATCAATTTATTCTGGGGACGATAGATACAAAGAGCGACGAGAGAATCCTCGTCACCATGTAATTTATTATCGAGGGAAGTTTGAAGTAATGTCAGAATAGGAGGTCAAATGGAGACCTTATGATAAGTTTGATAATCGTTTAAGTTGGGATTTTTTTGCGGCAATATTAGCTAGATTAGTCAGAGTTTTTTTGATACAGTTTGACATAGTTAAGTACCAAATGCCTGATAGAGTCTTAAGGCGGTTTGGTATGCTACAGTTAATTCTGTAACCTGCCGTGAATCACGTGGCTCTAAAGGCCACTAAGAGACAAAAAAAATGACATTGTAGATTATGAGACGTTGAGAGCGACATATGTTGCGGAGTGAAATTCTAACCAAGAAAATTTGCAAGTTTGTGCATTGGAGGCACTTGAGAGGATTTCTATTAAAGAGTACATGGAATGGTACAAGAAAATAATACGTTTGCGTATCCATAGACCTCGATCGGTTGCATCATGCAGAACGATATGCACCTCGAGCTTGGTATCCACAAATTACACTACTTAATCTTATAAGTTTTTTGTTATTTGATTTGTTAAATTTATATTTAATTTAATGAGTTTTATTGATGATATTAGATGATTACTTATTGATTTTAATATTGGTTTTAATTTCAGTTTAAAAGTGTCGATTCTATATTTCAGAAGTTTTTTATTGTTGCTCAGCTACCTGAATTTTGGACCATGTATGAAACATAGAAAAACGAAAAAGATAACTTTATGATTGATTTCAAAGGCATGAAAATTAACGACCTATAACCCGATCCATCTTCTCAAACAACTATTGCCCTTCAAGGTTCCCAACCCCACATTTGCAAGATTATGAGGATTCATAACCAAAAATGAGTTTGAGGGATAAACTCCCAACTAAACGCAAAGACGATGGTACGTACAAGTTCAAGTGGGAGAAGGAAAAAAGTTGAAACGCAATGATGGTGCAACAAAGGGTTCGATATATAAGCCATTAAAGCAATAGAAAGTTCAGTGGTTATACCAACAGGTAGATAATTGGAATCCCAAAGAATTCTCACTCGAGCATCTAGGTAACTACTACACTTTGCAACGTGAGCATCTAACATGTTTACAACCTGGATGTTGGCTTGAAGATTATGTGCTCGCTAACTATTTGTCATTTTTACGAGCAAGAAAAATAGAGATATGACAATGAATGGCATTCAAAGATTTGCTGATTTTTTTTTCTTGCCTTGTTTTTTTATGCAATTGGCACACCAACATCTGGATAACTATCATGCACTTTCAACTCAACAAAAAAAGTCTAAGGGTGTCTCAGCGAGAGTGAGGTCCAAATATACTCGATACGGACTATGCATTTTTTCTCATGATTAACTTGGATAATAGGCATTTCATATGATTCATATTCCAAATAAAAACCTAAAAAATCACTTTGATTGATCCCCTTCTAAATGATGCCCCCAAAATGAGTATCAGAAAATTGTACAAACATTTTTGTAGAAATTATGGTATGCATCTTCCGAATACTTTTATGTAGTTAAATTTTAGATTTTATTGTATTCATGTTCATAATCTATACTGTGTTTTTGTATTTTTAGACTGAGGTAGTCCCGGACATGCTTCATGTTGTTAAGCCTGAGAATAAGTGGTCAAAGAAAGCACCAAAGTTGAATGTTCTAAAGCAACGACCAAAACAAAGAAATTTGTATGATTACAGAGTCTACGTTGCAAAGTACGTCGATTGTTTTCTCTAATCAATGGACCTTTGCAAGATCCGGGATTGAAGCGATGACGTGTTTGTGACTTTTGGTATAGAATAGCCCCTGAGCTCAGGAAGTTTAGGGCTCGAGAGATTTGAGAATGTTAAACTTGATTTATTATGTAATATGGTATACGTTTTAATGTATTGGTTAACATTCCTTATTTTTGTTGTAATGGTTTGCTTCGTATTTATTAAATGCAACACCTATTGGTAAATATAGTCAATTTATTTGGGATGTGGCTTAAAGTATGGTTTAAATGTACAGATTTGGCTAAACATATTTTATAATTGACGTTGTCCCAGAGTTTCTACATATTATGCGCAGGAACTTCCTACAGATAGTATGCAGAGACTCTGGGCCAGAGTCTATTATAAAATAAGTTTAGCCAAATCTCAATTATTTTACACATCAATTCATAAACAAACCAAAGCAACTCAAAAGACACACATTCCACTTTCTCATCCATCTTATAATACAATTTAAATCAATTGTTCAAATGAATTCATAAATAACAATCCATATTATACATTGTTTAACTCCAACATACAAAAATAAAACTTACAATTATATAAAAAAAATATACATTATTTTTATGATGGTTCCTCCAATCCCAACTTATAGTGATTTCGCTTGTCATGATTACTCATAGCTTTACATAATGCACACTTTCTCAATTGTTTTTGTGTCGCCACTTTTTCAATCCCGCTTTTGATTCATTGTGCTTTTTTACAGCCTTTTGTTTGCAAACATACCGGATCCAATAACGGACAAACTTCTTTCTCAGTCTTAACCTCCATGTCGGTATGAATTAGGATTTCTATCTTAATAGACTATTCAGGAGGGGAAGCATCCAAAATTGGTATCTATGTTTCAATCAAATCCATAACATGGTCGTACGCTGAAATCGAACTTACCCTTTTAATGGTCATATTTTGCAACAGTGTGCATATATGATTATACCGTATTGCCTGTGACTGCCAAAAATCAGCAGCTTCATGTCATTCATAAGGCGTTTTACCTTGCACTTTATTACCACATGGGGCCCATTGATGCACAATCAAATCCTCAGGAATGTCATTGAAACTCTTAACACTCAAGAACCTCAATGTGTGTCGACATATCATTCCCGTATGTTCAAACATTTGACATATACATCGAATGCGACCCAAGTCACGATAGTGAACAATAGTAAAATACTTCCGTAAAGCCTCTGGCACATCTTACTTGTACACAGAGTATGTCTTCAATTGCATACTAGTCAATTCAGAAATCTTTTGGATAGTAAACTGATGCAATTTTGTCAATTCAACTTGGAAATGACTAAACATTTCTTTGGTATAAATCATCGCCCCAAGTTTTTTTAAAGTTGAACCAAGATACATACTCTGACGCCGATGCTTGGTTTCATAGCTAGTCAGCGATCCTCTCTCTCAAATATTGTCTTTCAATTGCTTTCTGGGAATTTACAACAAATTCTTTCATAGTTGTTGTGCTATTAACATACTCATCAAATAAGCTATTCATTCCTTCGCTCCTTGACGTTGTTGTCATCCCAACTGCAAAATACCTCTTTGAGTAGGCCCTGATCCACTTTTTTTTTGACTTCGTAAAGGAACGTAGCCAATCATGTCTATGCAACTTATACTCTGTCATTAAATACTCTCAATGCTCCTCAAATTCATGTCATGATTTATAAACACACGTTTTAAAATCATCTTTGAACGTAGGATATTCAACATGCACAGAATGTAATTTTTCAAGGTACATACTTATTACTAATATGCTAAGGGCAAATGATATGACGTGTATCCGGTAGAACCCTAGCTATCGTATTAGACATTGCTTTATTCTGATCTGTTATTATCATTATAGGTGCTTTATTTTCCATTTCTTCTAGCCACGTTTGGAATACCCATTCAAAAATGACTTCTGTCTTAACTTTTAACAAGGCAAACCCAAACAATATACAATAATAATGGTGATTCACACAGGTGAAAGGGGTAAATGGCATCGAATTCTTATTTATATGATAGGTAGTGTCAAATATAACTACATCGCAAAAATTTTGATATACAATAATAGATCGGTAATCTACCCACATAATACTCTCAATACGATTGTTATCATCAGGATCAGTCTTAACACAAAAAAACCTGCTAGGACTTCCATGTTGTATCTCCGACAAATAATCTACTGCAGCCTGTACATCATGCTCCTCCATTGTTTCACGTACGTCTTATATTTCTTACAACATTCCAGATATCCGTAGAAGTAAAACCTACATTGCCCCCCCTCCACTAATTTCACTAAGTACATTCATCATCATACTTGCACCGACCCCTGATTTATTTAATGTTTTAATTAATTGTTTACAACAAGAGTTATATTTTTATGTGTCTCAATGAGATTTACCTTACCCCCGACTAAGTAATTCATGATTATGATTCAACTCCAAGGTCGAAATCACCCAATTATATTTTTTTCGATGCACAACAAACATTCTATGTTGACACAAAGTACGATCTATATGGTCTCTTTGCCTTTTTCCCTTATGATCGTCACATTCATCATCATCATTCTGATGAATTTTATTTTCTGGTTTTTCGGCTTTTTGACATTGATATAACCTAGAACAAATATCATTCGAACCCACATAGTTTCTAGTCGTCTTAATTTTAATTTCAAAACCTTTTTTTTTCATAACCTCTGTGGGCCCAAGTGCATATTAGGGTTCACATGACCTAATTAGATTAAATGTACAAATTAGGGTTTACAAAAACCTAATTAAATGTACAAATTAGGGTTCATGTGACCTAATTAAATGTACTAGACCCGGGGAAGTCTCCACGTGTTCCAAGGCAGAAGACTCGTGGATGCGACCCATTTTGGGAAATGATTGAGGGATTGGATTGGTGGCTAGAAGAACAGGGCAATTTGGGCATTACTTTAATGATTAAAGGACATTTCTGGAATTTTCTCTATAAAACATGACTAAAGGGTATTTCTGAAATTTTCCTTAAAACATGTGTCTAACATGTGACTATTTCTCAGGCAAGCTCTATAAATAGTCCCTCTATTCTAAGAAAAAGGGATCGCTCTCAAGACATTACACTTAGACTCTTGGAAGCTCTAAACACTTGAAACTCTCTCTCTCAACTCGAAGACTCAAGAAGGCTCTTGGATTCCCTGCTACCTTAATCCGGTTTCCGGATTCTGAGAGTTCTGTCACGTGTCATTGGAGTAATTGCCTACCTGTTCTTCTCCCCTCTTCAATCAATCAATCAGTTCCGTACTCTTCGTGGATTTCTCTCCTCTCCAGCCAACACGAAACCCTAACCCTAGCAAGGTGTAATTTCCTTACCTACATTTATTTGGTGTCTCTGCTGGGGAGGTGTAGAATTCGTGAAGGGTATGCCCACAACTCGAAGTGGGAGAATTACAGGAAGAGTTTCACCGACAACAAGCATCACTTCACCGGATCCGATTTCAAGGCAAGTGAATCCAGTGCTCCAAAGCGCGAATCTGGATTTTGATCAACCCATCTTAGAAGGCGTTTCGGAAGGAAGTTCAACATCACCTCAAATGGCTGATCAATAACAAACCAGTGCTAGACAGCCAAACGCAGGAAGGCAAGGTGAGGAAGTCACTGGAACGCAGACAACTGCGAATGCTGTGCAGATGGAGATGCTCAAAGCATTACAAGAGGCACGAGAAGGCCAAGGGATGATGATGACCATGATGCTGGAAATGCAAAGGAAGCAAGAAGAGATGGGGAATTTCCGCCAGCAGTTGATGCAAATCCCCACTTTCAGGGCTATGTTCCCAGGAAGTTCGCAGGGGGAACGAGCAGAAGTGGATGACAACAACAACAAAGAGAATCCGGCTGTGCTTCCAACAACGGAGAGTCAGCCGATTCCGATCATCAACTTGGAGCCCCAAAACAGCGGCGATGTGCCACAACTCAGATTGGAAGCAAGTCAGCCTTAGCCCAACATCGTCCCGCCCACTCTCCCAGTATTTTCGCAAGTGCAGATACCGACCATCCCGAGCCACATCCAACGAACAGGCCAACAAGTACCACCGATACAAATTATGCAGGATGCAAGTTTACACCAGCCAGTTTCCTTACCATACGCACCACCTATGCATCAATACATCACAGCCCCTCAAAGAGTCCATACCACGAGCCAGTATGTGACGAAGGATGATATGATAGATGTGATCAATCAACTTCGCAACCAGACATCTCGACCTTCAGAGTTGGACTTTACTCCGCCCTACCCAGCACATGTACGGAGACAACCTTACCCGGCAGGGTACATTGAACACCCCCCGCAGTTCCCAAAGTATAACAGGGAGAAAGGGAATGCCAAGGAGCATATTGCTAGGTTTGTGGAATCGATGTTTCCATGGTTGGGTTACAATGAGGTGAATAACCACAATCTGTTGATGAGAGAATTCAAGAAGACCTTGACGGATAGTGCCTTCAGTTGGTACTACAACTTGGAGAAGAGATCAGTCCATGATTGAGATGATCTGAAATTACAATTTTTTAAGAAATTTTTCTATGTGCAGAAACAGGTAACTATCGTAGAGCTGATGCGGTTCAAGCAGAAGCCGAATGAGGAGCTGTCAGATTATGTGGACAGATTCAGGGCCCAAGCACAGAAGTGTGCAGAGCCAATTGAGGAGAAAAATTTGGTTAGCATATGCAATAATGGTGCTTTAGACTCCTTCAAGCCCCATCTCATTACAAAGGCATGTGATTCGTTTGCGACCCTCTCATCCTTCGCACAAGATTTGGGAGGAATAATGACAGTACCCACCAGCCATGCGACGGTTACATGGAAAGGTAAGAGAACAGCAACTGTGGCTTTGGCTGACTCTCAGTCAAAACCACAAGGGGGCAAGAGGGAGAAGAACGAGCAAAGTAAAGGGAAACACGGAGACACGTATACTAGAATGCCAGTTCCAGAGGCTATCACATGTAGTGAGAAAGCCTTTAGAGACCTGTATGAGCAATAGGTAGAACATGGAGTGGTGAGGCCTCCGAAGCCCAGATTTGTTGTGACCGAAGAAATAAAAAGAAGACCAGACTTTTATGTATACCACCAGTACGCAGGACACTCCACTATCGATTGTTATAGTCTGCGAAGAATATATCATGAAAAGCTGGCAGCAGGAGAAATTGAGCTGGGAAAAGGAAGCAGCGTGCATGACAAGCCACTGCCTAATCACAAGGGAAAAGAAACGTGCAACACTATTACTCATAGTGAGGCACCAGAAGTGGGGATGATGGAGAATGCAGAAAGGATGGAAGAAATGACGGATGTTAATCCAGGCCTGCAGGTGACGGCATTGATGAATGGAGTTAAATTCAGAAAAAATTTTGACCAGATAGGGTTGGCCAAGGAAGCAAGGATAGAGGCAACCAGGGCAATCATCAAAGCAGCCGAAACCCAAGAGACCTGCATGGCGGTAAGCAAAGGATTTGTGAAGGCAGTGGAAGAGGAAGAAAGCAAGATATCTTTCTCTAAAGCTGACAGAGAGATAAGATACCCGCACAACCGACCGCTGTATGTGACGGCAATCATAAATGGAATAGAGGTGCGGAAGGCATTCATCGACAATGGAGCGTCTATAAACATTATGCCCTACACTGTGTTTAAGCAGTTAGGCCTGCCGGAGAAGAGAATTGTGAAAAAACCAACAAACATCACAGGGTTTGCCAACCAAAGTGCCAGAACCCTGGGACACATCAAGGTGGACATGCAGGTTGGAAAGATTCGAGGACCTGTAATGTTTCATGTTACCGAGGTAGATGCAGCGTATCATGTCTTGCTAGGAAGGGCTTGGCAAAACGACTATGGGGTGGTACCCTCCGTTTTTCATCAATGCCTGAAAGCTATCTGGAAGGGAAAAGAAGTGAAGGTACTGACAACAAGAAATCCTTTTGGACCAGAGGAGGCACACATCGCCGAAGCAACTTTCTTTGATGATGTCGCTGAAGAGGGAGAGAACCAGATTGCAAGACCTGATTCTCTAAAACTAGTCAGTTGGGAGGAAGTACAGGCAGACAAGTTTGTGTCTGAGGAAAAAGAAAAGAAGAAGACCTCGGGACAAGGAGAATGTTCCAACAACAAGAAGCCGGTGGTAATAGACCTAGAGAAGGGAAGAAAAGGAGAAAAGAAAAAGCCAGCAGATCCTGAAGATGCCAGAAACATAATCAATGCTAAACGGACAGTGCAATCAGATGAGGGCCAAAGAACGAAATGAGAGAGGGTTGTTAAACCCGACGGAAAGGTTGTGTTTCGCTTATGACGGTGCGAGGGGGAAGAGTCCAAGGGAGAGTGCAAACCCAACGGCTTAGGAGGTGTCCTCCACTCCAGCAGTAATAAAGAAGAAGAAATTGTGCAGCAGAAAGTAGAACCAGCTCCAGAATGCTTTGAGGATAGGCCGAAACCTCAACAAAATGAAGTAGAATAAGTGGATTTGGCAACAGATGGAGGAACGCCAAGACCGACTTACGTCAACAAAGAGCTGGATGCTAATCAGAAGGAGGAGCTCGTGAAATTGCTGCGAGAGTATAGGGATGTTTTTTCTTGGAACTATAATGAGATGCCCAGGATTGACAAGGAGTTGGTAGAGCACAATCTGAATGTAAGCCCGGGAATAAAACCAGTAAAGCAAGCTCCTCGTAATTATGCACCTGAAGTTGAAACCTAAATTAAGGAGGAAATCAAGAAGTTGCTGGAAGTAGGGTTCATCAAACCAATTCAACATCCAATATGGTTATCCAGGATTGTACCAGTTAAGAAGTCAAATGGACAGTTGCGGATATGCGTGGATTTCAGAAACTTGAATAAGGCATGCCCGAAAGACATGTACCCATTACCCAATATAGACACTTTGGTAGATGCAACAGCTAATCACGAGATGATGTCATTCATGGATGGATTTGTGGGTTACAATCAGATAAAGATGTCGGTAGAAGATGCAGAATTGACGGCATTTCGTACACCGTTTGGGAATTTCTATTATGTAGTAATGCCCTTCGGGTTGAAGAATGCGGGGGCAACTTATCAAAGGACAATGCATGCTATATTTCATGACATGATTCATGATATAGTAGAAGACTATGTAGATGACATAGTAGTGAAATCCAAGAAGGTGACAACTCATGTGGAGGACCTGAGGAAAGTGTTTGAGCGATGCCGAAAATACCAGTTGAAGATGAATCCAAAGAAGTGCGCTTTTGGAATGACGGCTGGAAAATTTTTGGGCTTCTTGGTGCATAACAGAGGCTTGGAGGTAGACCCAAGCAAGACGAAACCAATTATGGAGATGCCCCCACCAAAAACGCAAACACAGCTGAAGAGTTTTCTAGGGAAAGTTTCTTATATGAGAAGATTTATGCCAGCATTAGCAGAAGTCACAGAACCTTTTGGCAAATTGCTAAAAGGAAAGGCAGAATGGGACTGGGGGCAAGACCAACAACAGGCCTTCGAGAAGGTAAAAGGAATTTTGGCTTCAGCACAAACGATGGTAGTACCACAAAGAGGAATACCGTTGCAGTTATACATCACCTCTGTCACAAATTCTGTAGGGGGATTAATCACACAAGAAGTGGATGGAGAGGAAAAGCCTGTGTACTACATCAGCCGGATAATTAGAGGACCGGAAACCCGGTATTCGCAGGTGGAAAGACATTGCCTTGCATTGGTGTTTGTAGCGCAGAAAATGCGACATTATTTTTTGGCACACGAAGTGAAGCTTGCAACAAGAACTGACCCGATCAGATACCTACTGACTAAGCCGACATTGGTAGGAAGACCTGCAAGATAGATGATGATACTTTCAGAATATGACATCTAGTGTGTAACACCAAAGGCAATCAAATGTCAGGCTTTGGCAGATCTACTAGCTCAATTTCCAAATGGAGAATACGAACCTCCCTCTGAGGATCTTCCAGGGGGAGAAGTAGAAGAAGTTGACATAGTAGATGACGACTCAGAATGGTGGTATTTAGCCTTTGATGGGTCATCTGCTGAAGGGAAAGGTGGAGCAGGCGTGGTGTTGACCACCAAAGAAGGAAAGGAAGTAGCTTTGTCATACAAGTTAGACTTCCCCTGCACGAACAATGAAGCAGAATATGAGGCGTTTATATTGGGATTTTTAGCGGCTCGAGAGTTGGGAGCCAAACACCTTAAAGTAAGGGGAGATTCAAACTTGATTGTGCAACAAATAAGAAGGCAATTCGCAGTGAAGGAGCCTATATTGGCACCGTATCGAACTGTGGCACAAAAAGTGATGGAGGACTTCAGGAAGGTGGTTATTGAGTACGTGCCAAGAGGACAAAATAAACAACCTGATGCATTAGCCACGGTAGCATCTAGAGTATATGTCCAAGGAGAAGACCTAGATGTGAAGGTAATGAAGAGAACCCTCCCAACCACGGTGTTAGACTTGTTCCCCAAAGACTTAACAGATGATTGGAGACATAACATTTCCCATCAATTGCAAACGAAGGAGGGGACCAAATCACCGGTGGAACTTCAGAAATACACCATCATCAAGGGAGTCTTGTACCATAAAGAAACAGATGGGGTATTGAGACAATGCTTGGGAAGGCTTGAAGCACAATGAGTTTTGCATCAGGTACATGTAGACAATTGTGGATTGGCAGATATCGGATTGTATCGGAGGTTACAGCACCAAGGGTATTATTGGCCTGAAATGAAGAAGGAAGCAGATGCACTTCAACGACAGTGTGTTTCATGCCAAGAATACCCTGGGGAGGAAGAATGCGCTTTCATTGATGACATAGCGGATTGGCGAATCCCTTATATAGAGTTTTTACAAAGTGGCAATCTCCCCACTGAAAAGAAAGACGCAATCTTGATAAAGAGAAAGTCACAATGATTCTTCTTGCAAAATGGAGAATTATTTAGAAGAGGGTTCAACGGCAAGCCCTTACGGTGTTTGGAAGTAGGAGAGGCCAAAGATTTGGTCTATCAAATGCATAAAGATGAGAACCAAGGGGGAGCCAAATTATACAAACAACTTATTGATCATGGTTATTATTGGCCGAAGATGGAAGGAGATTGCTTGGATTTTGTTAAGAAGTGCCACATTTGCCAAATTCACGGGAATCTGATTCATGCTCCCGCTGTAGACCTACGGACCATAGCAACACCATGGCCCTTTCATACATGGGGAATGGATCTTATAGGTCCCATTCATCCTAATTCTAAAGGCAACATATGGATCTTGACGGCCACTGAGATGTATACAAAGTGGGTAGAGGCAATCCCTTTGAAAAAGGCTACGGGTCCAGTAGTGGCGAACTTCATTAAGGAACATATCATTTGTCGTTTTGGGATCCCGAAGATTATTTTGTCAGATAATGGAACTCCTTTCATTAATAGAGACATCAAAAGTCTAATGGAAAGATATAGGGTGAAGCACTACAAGTCATCGCCATACTACCCGAAAGGCAATGGGCAAGCAGAGGCCACAAACAAAACCTTGATCAAGATCCTGTCAAAAACCCTAGATGATCATCCGAAGACATGGGCAGAGCAATTACCAATAGCATTATGGGCATATCGAACTTCAAAAAGAAAACCCACGGGAGAAACCCCATATACTTTAGTTTATGGAGAAGAAGCTATCCTGCCCGCCGAAATAGAAATCCCTTCGGCTAGGATGAGACTTTGAAGCTTAGTCGAGGAAGAGAATCGACCAGCAGCCTTGGAGGCATTAGCTAACTTCCGAGACCGAGCCAAAGAAAGATTGGAACGGTATCACGAAAGACTGCGACAATAATACAATACCGCAGTGGTACCGCGTCAAATTCTGGTGGGGGACTTGGTGCTCAAGACAACAAATCAAGTCATGAGGGGAACACCAACCACCAAATTTTACCCCAAATGGGAAGGCCCGTATAGGGTACGAGAGATCTCCGAAAGCGGGTATTGCAAAATATCTCGCGTGGGATCAAATGTTATCTCAGGTCCATTGAACCTGAAATGGGTAAAGAAATATTACACATGAGATAGTCATCACGAGAGTTATACTTTTAACTTCAAAAGTAGTTGAGGCACCTGACTATAAGCCCTCACAGTTATACTTTCAAACTTTAAAAGTAATCGAGGCACCTGACTATAAGTCCTCAACCTGAAAAAACAGTTACACTTTATCTCTAAAAGTGACGAACGTTATGCTTTATTCGACAAAAGCAAGATTTATTATTTTTTTTCATGAAAATTTTGAAACGTTATGCTTTTCGTTAAAAGCAACTTGATCATCAATAAATTATCAAACTTTCATTCACATATTTTTTTCGAAAAGATATATATACATGTTATTGATAACATTCATAATACCTATTGTTGCCTTAGAGTATTAATTTGAGTAACTTGAGAATCAATGATAAATATTGAATTTTGAGGAATCATTCAAATTAAAGGCAATCAACAAGGTTAAAGAAACTCTAATTTGATAAATGAAATATGTGTAAATGAGTTTCTGAAACAGGAAAAGGGAAAAAGAGACTACAACAAGTCATGATCTAAAGGCCACAACATATCAAACTGCAACGAAGGCATAGCTAAGGCCTCCAAATCACTAATGGCAGCATCCTGAATCTTGAGATTTTCAGCTTTTGATTTCTTGACATCTCGAGTAGCTGACTCTAAGTCCTGAAGTTGTCGCTCTACCTCCTGAAGCTGAGACTTTAAACCTTGCGCATGGATCTTCAATTTGTTTACGGCTTCGTCAAACTTTAAGATCTGTGCTGAAAAGGAGTCATCTTCACACTTACGTATAGCAATTTCTGAACGTAGCTCAACAAGGTTGAAATTCGACTTGAGGAGATCCAGCCTAGCCCGAAAAGGGGCCATGTCAACACCCACAGCTGTAAGGTCGTCTACATCATCACTAAATTTTTTCAAGTCCTCAACTCGCAAAGAGTATAAGGAAAGAGTGTGCAACCTAAGCACAAGGCCTGCGAGCTGATCTAGGAAGAAGGTCTGGGCAGAAGACGCCTTAATAATCAACTGGTCGAGTATATGTGGGAACCGAGCTAGGAGGCGCTCAAGACTTTCCTGACTAGATGATGATATCCGGAAGCTTCTCCAAGAAACAAGGTCTCCGTTTGGATTGAAGGAAGCTCTGACAGGAGCAACTTTAGAGGCCATCATAGAATTTGTCGAGATAAAGGATGGAGGAGCACGGGGCTGCTGGGATGCTGATGAATCCATAATGCCTTGGTCATCCGGAAGACAGCCTGGAGGATACCCGAGGTTATTATCTAGCGAGGTGTCAACATCCGGATTTAGAGCATCGAATGAGGCAAGCGCATCAACAAGCAAAGGCAACTCTTGCATCTTCTCACTCTGGAAAATAAGATGAGAAAAATATAATATATTTGAAAAAAAATAAATAAATAATAAATAATAAAATGATATATTTACCAAAGAAAGATACTCACCAGATAGTCGATGGAAAAATAGTTGGGAGATGCCACAGAAGGCGGAATGTCGCTCAACCCACCCAAAATGCTGTCCACAATACCCTCCCGAGAACTCACTAACTCGGTAGAATCCTTCTGGGGAGGACTCACATCAGCAATAGTTTCAGCAGGATCCACCTCGCGGAAGCAGGAGTCTCATCAGTCTCCTTAGGCCTATCATGTAGAGAAGCTGGAGGAGGGTTTGAGGAAATTATTACATCATCCAAAGCAAGGCTCGAACTCACATCAGATAAAGTGTCTTGAGCATCAAGACTGACACAAGCTTCATGGGATGGAGATGACTCAACACTAATAGGTCGGGGAAGGTCACGACTCGTAGAAGCCGCTGTGGTTACCCCATTTGCAGTAATAGGCATAAACTCAAGAGGAACATCCTCATCCTCTTCATCAGCATCGCCAATATAAAAATGGTGGACATAATGATAAAAGGAATCATGAAAGCAATTATATGGATAGTAACAGACATAAGTGACGATACTACAAAATGTATAAACACATACCAAATTTTTACGGCGTTTCTTGATCGGATCCTCGGCTACCGGCACAGTAGGACTAGCATCCTCAGGAGGGCATTTTGCTAATGGCCTTAAGCGGAGCCTGATGCCAGGACGACTAACCGGGGACACGGTAGAAGCCATAGGAGGAGCCACCTCCGAATCCGTAGGGGTAGATGTTCTTGTTCTGGAACGAGTAATTCTCATTTCCCCGGCATCAGAGGATCCCTAGGGAGGAACTGGAGGAAGAACTGGAGGAGGCATCTAAGACAGAGGTAACTGAGACAAGGCCCGCGATGGAAGGATCCTGGAAGTAGTAGGAGCCTGTAGCTCACTTTGAGAATGAATACCTGCTGACTGAGGAGGAGAAGACTTAGGCCTCAAGGCCTCACGCTCAATAAGGCGGCAACTGGTTGGCCATCGTTCCGAACGGACATTGGGCTTAGGAGAACATAACATCTTAACCCATTGAAGACGTTTGGGAGGAGAAGCTGGTCTAGAGCACATCAGTGTGTCGTCCTCCCATCTCTTAAAATTGATTTGCCAGTAGTTGCGTTCACCAGTAGTATACTGCCCACTCCGAGCAGCAGGTGGTATGATAAAAGCAACGAGAAAAGGTTTGTGAGGAGCACCTGGGGGTTCTGGAATGGCCTATGCAAAAGAAGGAGAGGTGGACACGAAATTGAGGAGAGCAGTCTCATAAGTCTCCTTGCAAGTACGGCCAAAGGGACGCTCCTGGTCAAATCCAAACTGCCTCATCACCCTATGAGGATTATAAAGTACGGTACCAAAATCATTATCCTCAATAAAATATGGAAGCTCCGCAGCCCGAAGGAAGACGAACCAGGACAATGAAGAATCGCTCAGCCCGTTGGTATTTAGATAAGAGCGAGACTCACACCTATAGAAGTGAGGAAGGTGACCATTATTTTCCGAAACAATAGTGTAAGGACGAGCAGTGAAGCATGAAAAATCATCAATGAAAAGTCACAAGTCTGAGCTAAAGCGGTAATCAATCCAGCGGGCTGTCCGGGGGTCGATGTGGGGTAATAAAAAAGGGTCTGAAGACTTCTTCTTCCTCTTAGAAAGATGTTCAAAAGAAGAATAACCTTTGAAATGCTCGAAGAGGAAAAGTTGAAGGAGGAGCCTGGAATGAAGCAATTCACGTCGTACCTGAGTAAATGAAAAGGGAAGGTTGATAATTCAAGAAAATAAGATAAAAGTGCAATGTGAAAGACAGTTAATAAAAGCATGAAAACGAATACCTTCCAACAGATTCTCTCAAAGCGAAGGCCACCTCATCTAAACGGTGATACAGGGTTCTCAGAAAGAGGGAAGCAAGAAGAATCTCCAAACCCCGAGATAGCAGAGCTGCTAAACTAAACATACGAACTGAGGGACCGTCAACAGGAGACCCAAGAAAGAGAAAGCGAGACAACCACATAGCCAGATAGGCTGCCAAAGGAAAAGGACAAGGCTCCTTACGAAAAGCAAAGACGGATTGGTCATAAGTCGAACTATCCCACTGGTTAGTTTTGTAATCCCGAAAGAAGTAGCGCACCCAAGATAACCATGAAGTTTTTTGTCGGCTAGTGGTCTCGAAATCTGGAAGGAGTGTGTCACCTTTGAATCGTGAGACATAATGGGAAGACTGCTTGAAGGCCTCCATCAAATAGGCAACGCACTCAACATCTCTAGCAGGCATACTAGATGGGTCACAAGAAGCCGAAGCGACAGCAGGGAGGCTACAAGATATAACCCAACATAAGCATATAATTTGAAAAATAGAGGAGAAAATAAGAACGAATGAAAGAAACAAAAAGAAAGGCTTACTGGTAGATAGCATAGACATCCTCTAGTGTAGGGGTGAATTCCCCCCAAGCAGTAACAAATGTGCATGAAGAGGAGCACCAACGGGAAACCAACACAGTAAGAGCGTCATGATCCTGCTGAATACGTAGATCCCTACATAGCTGAATGTAGCGATATATGCCCGCGCTCTTTAGTATAGCCTTATACTCAACATTCCCGAGGATCTCGTCAGTCCAATGTTGCCATCCTTGAAGACGGCTAGATGAGTCAGACAGGAAGCGAAAGGGACTGAAAGGGTATTCTTGTTTCTCTATGCACATGCGGGGAATGCGACCGGAATAGGGGAAGTCGTCCCAACCTCCGCAAGCCGCGACATAAAGAAACAGGCCTTCTTTCTCTGGTGAAGGAAAAGTTGTGCGATCATAAGTTCGGACATGCTCCCAAAAAGTGTCAAAAGGCCCAAAAAAGGGAGCCTTTCCCCAATCATTGACGAAGGGAATTACCCTAGAAGTCTTCAAGTCTTCAGAACATCCGGTAGACGAGGCCTGCAAGTAAGAAAGACTCCACATGAGGATACTAAGGATGTCAAGTAAGGCATATGAACTTGAGTAGACTTACCATGGAAAGGGGAGAATTTGAGCTTTTCACTTGAGAATACCTGAAAATAAGAAGAAATGAAGTCAGGGAAGGATCAAAATCACAATTATGAAAGAAAAACAAGATTTGAAATTTTTCCAAAAAACTTCGGACAGCCAAAATGCATCCTTCGGAGCCATTTTTTGGATTATTTTGATATATGTCATGGCCGTTGGCGATGACTTTTGAAGATCTCGTCGATACGGTCGTTTTGATATATTATGGGCCCCGAGACTCCAAACGAAACAAAAGTTATGGTCAAAACAGCGATCACGATTCCCAATGTTTAAATTTTGGTACATTTTCTCCTAGGATTCGCTCCCTAGGGTTCGGCCCTCCTAGGACTCGACTTCTTGCAGCAAAAAAAAAAAATCTAGGGTTCGGCCACCCTAGGGCGAAAACAAAAACAAAAAAAAAGAGCCTTAATTTCCTATAGGGTGCGGCCCCCTCCTAGGGGGATTTTTTTTGTGTACCTTGAAAATTCTGATGCCCCACCAATTAATTTTTTGGAACGGATGCTTCTTTGTCAATAAATATTGTGTTTTCTTTATTATCCGAGAGAACCCTACCGAGATATAATCCAAGTAACGGGGCTCGGAAGACAAAAGAAAAGTTACAATAACCTGAGAAGAAACGTAGGAGAAGCAAGTTAAGAAGAAGTTCGGCAAAAAGTACTCAAATAAACTGAAAAATTGAAAGAAAAAGAAGAAGGAAGGATGACCCTATAGGGGTGGAATTATTTTTACCTATTTCCCAAAGATGAAGACTGTTGGCTTGATGACTTCTTGGTGATCTTCAAACTTGAATGAGGAGAGAAAATGCCAAGACAAAAAAGTGCACGATGAAAAGAAAAGCCTAAGTGATTTGGAAGATGTATATATTCAAACTGCAAGCTTGCAATAGTAAAGGAAACAATCTCTATGTTCCTCTTAAGGAAGATTTCGCAATTTAAAGATAAGTTTATTTGAGCTTATTTCTAAATAAATATATAAATTTTCGAAAATTGTTTAAATTTGGTATTTTAATAAAATTTCGAAAATATATATATATATTTGATAACAGTATGACAATTTCGAAATTATATATATATATATATATATATATATATTGAATGTTTGATTTTCTTAAGGAAAAAGATCTTGCTTTATAAAATTCTAATAAAGGAAGATTTTGTTTCTAAAATATAAAATAAGATTTGATTATTGGAGCTGATGATCTTCCTTGTTTTAATTCTCAGAAAACAAGGAAATAAATATTGAGCAAAATGAGGAAGCTTTCACATGATCTACCAAGCAGTACTCGGACAAGTGGAGTCACACAAAATCATTCACAAGCCTGGAGTATTTTGCACGAGCGTCTCTCAGGAATCGTGACTCTCGCGCAGGGGGCAAATGTGGGCCCAAGTGCATATTAGGGTTCACATGACCTAATTAGATTAAATGTACAAATTAGAGTTTACAAAAACCTAATTAAATGTACAAATTAGGGTTCATGTGACCTAATTAAATGTATTAGACCGGGGGAAGTCTCCACGTGTTCCAAGGCAGAAGACTCGTGGATGCGACCCATTTTGGGAATTGATTGAGGGATTGGATTGGTAGCTAGAAGAATAGGGCAATTTGGGCATTACTTTAATGATTAAAGGACATTTCTGGAATTTTCCCTATAAAACATGACTAAAGGGTATTTCTGGAATTTTTCTTAAAACATGTGCCTGGCATGTGACTATTTCCCAGGCAAGCTCTATAAATAGTCCCTCTATTCTAAGAAAAAGGGATCGCTCTCAAGACATTACACTTAGACTATTGGAAGCTCTAAACACTTGAAACTCTCTCTCTCAACTCGAAGACTCAAGAAGGCTCTTGGAATCCCTGCTACCCTAACCCGGTTTCCGGATTCTTAGAGTTCTGCCACGTGTCATTGGAGTAATTGCATACCTGTTCTTCTCCCCTCTTCAATCAATCAATCAGTTACGTACTCTTCGTGGATTTCTCTTCTCTCCAGCCAACACGAAACCCTAACCCTAGCAAGGTGTAATTTCCTTACCTACAACCTCTATAAAAATCTTTAACATCTTCTAGTGTGGCAAAACTTTGACCAACATAAGGAATTATCTCATTACTATTGAATAAATCTTTAACACTAACACTTTCATTTTGAATTTGCATACCAGATGACGAAGAAGACATATCAGAAATTAAATTAAACATATTCTTAGCCATGGTAGAAATCTTATCAAGACAAGTTGATGAGTGTAATGTGTTAAAATGTTGATGAATGGCCCAAAAACTAACTTCCTCTTCAATTTCAGCTGTTGAACTTGTGGGATGCAGCTAGGGTTAAAAATTGAGTTTGTGTTCTTGCCCAAATCTGCAATTCTGGATTTTATAGTGCTTTCCTATATACTATCCGCAAGAACTTCTTGTGGATAGTAGTTAAATCATATTCAAATCCGATTAAATGAGGGGGCAAATGAGAAATTTCAAGTCCAATTACTATCCGCATGAACTTCTTGCAGATAATAAATACTATCCGCAGGAACTTCCTGTGAATAGTAATTGAGCATATCTAATCTAGGCCGTTGACGATTAGGATGGACGACTCAAGATGAGTTGAGCTGGGATATGAGTCATAGCAAGCGATGGCTATAGATCATATCTATATCTATATATATCAATATAAATTTATAGATTTGAGAAGGGGAGAAAAGTTAGGTTGTCTGTTGAAATTAAAGGTGGATTTGGGATGAAAATAATTGAAGGGGTACGTGATTGAAATTGAAGAACTTATACTTTGTTCATGGGGAAGATGGCAATGGTGGTGTTAGCAAAGGATAAAAAGATGAATCCAGGCCACTTTTAGATCTAGAGCGACTATCCACCCCACAAATCCACTCCAAAACAAAGAGAAAAAGAACTAGAACAAGAATATGTCAAGAACCATCCCCTACTATAAATTCATCTTATCTTAGATTTACTAATTAATTTAAATTTGTGGTGAAAAATGTTGTAAATGGTATGAATATATTGCGAAATCAGAAATAGATGGAGTAACCCATTTCCTTTCTCTCTTATCTCTCTTGTTTACAGACTTATTGCAGTAACAATGTACTTATGAAGAGTTTTATAAAGTAAATTAATGGTTTCATCTCAGATTTGGAAAGGATTTGGTTTCCTTTCTCTCACATATCTCTTCTTTATAGATCCATTGTAAGGATGAGAAAGGTGAGGAAGGTTTTTGTTGGTTCAAACAAATGGGTAAAGTAAAAGATGATGAAAGTAAGAGATGTGAAGAAGATAATGAACAGTTGGAAGAGATAGAGGAATTGTTTTCTATTGAATGAGTTTGGTGTTGTTTTAGTGAAATGTTTGGTGTTGTTTTAGTGAAATGTTTGTTTAATTTACAAATTTTCATTATTATAACATATAATTTATCAGTTTGGCAGCCACATAGCAACTACATGAGTCACAATTATTACTTGGCTAATATTTGACGTATACACATGGATAATTGAATACAAATACATTTTTTATGCTTCTACCATTAAAAGTCAATTAATTAAGTTGGACGGAATTTGTGACGGTTTATAAAAAAGATGTAGTTCAATGACGTGAATGAAAAAAAAATTAATTTAATAATGTAAATTCAGGTTCTGTTTAATAGGAAAAAATGATTTAACCCAAAATAATAGTGTGTATGTGTTCTTTTTTTGTGTGCATAAAATAAAAGGTAGGTAAGATGTTCTAAATTCTCGACAAAATAAATTGTGTCTATAATAACTACACACATATGAACGAACCCCCATCACACTTATGTCTAGCTCGAAACTCATGGATCCTTTGCGAGTATAGCGTGTACGTATGACGTAGAGTTGACATCAACCATATTTACTATGAGATGATCAAACCCAAATCTTGAGCGATCAGGTAAACACACTTAGAGCTCGTCTGGGGGAACTTTTAGGTGGATTAAAGCTCTTTTAAATTAAATATGAGGTGTTTTGGTGTTTGATAATCCTTTGAAAGCCTTTTAAAAGAGTAGAGATTTGAGTTCAAAAACACTTTTTGTTGAAATAAAAAATTTGTGCCTTTTGACTTCAGCATTTCTGATAAAAGCATAAAATACAATATTATCCTTAATTTTTTAAAAAGAAATAAAATCTCATATCACATAATTATCTTATAATTGTCATTTGTACTTTCAAAATACTTTTATAATTTTATAACTAGAATTTATTTTTAATTTTTTTACAAAAATATTTTTATCAAAAAATTTATATCTAAAAGTGTTTCATCTTATTTCACCAGACGAAAACTTATTATTAGACCAATAGGTAGGCATGTTCATCGATTATTTACCGAATCGGACCGGCCCAAACCGGACCGGACCGGTTACCGAATGTAGCTAGAATTGCGTACTAAAACCGGTACCGGTTGAATTGGTATACCGAACTGGTAAGCCGGTTCGGTACCAGTTCAGTACCGGGTTTTTTTACCAAAATCCATACATAAGCATTAACTGCTAATATTTTTACTGATAATATTTCATTATTTTACTGATAATATTTTTATTGTGGGTTATAATTAAAATGTTGTAGGTTCATCATTTGGAGAAGAGGAAAATGGGGTGACAATAAGAGATGATGAGTTTTATGGCAATACTGGGGTTGGTGCAATGGCAATGGGTAAAGGTGGTAAAGTGATGGATGATGAATCTGGTGGGCACTCAGAAGATTCAAACTCAGAGGTGGTTTCTGTATCTGCAACTGATTATCACTCACTAGCCAACACTAATCTCTACTACAATATGTATGATGGGGTAAATGAGATGAACAACAACAAAAACAAAATGCACTTCTTTCCTTGGAGCAGGGGCCACTTGAAGAGAGTAATTATGCATACTCACTCTTATTGACTTTCTTGTTGGGGATATCCTAGTTAGAGAGAGAGACTAGAAGATTAATTGATAACTAAAAGAGAAGGAGAAGTGATTGAACTTTTTTTTTTTGGTAGAGCTTGAAGTTCTTCAGAGCCATTATTAATGGAGTTTGTTGATGCATTTGAGTCTCTGATTTTTAGAAAAAAAGTGGGCCACTGAAGAAATGTCAACCATGTACAGTGTTAAAATGGGAATTAAAGGAGAAGGGAGTAAAAGAACAGAGAGGAGAGGAGAGGAGAGCTAGCTAGCTAGTTGTTTATGGAAACGAGTCATGACTAGTACTAGTACTAGTAGCAGTTAATACGTATATATGCATGCATGTATTTTAAAAATAATTTTGATCATGAAAGCCTAGCTAATAGCCTATAATTCGGTACTCCATTCGATACGAACCAAACTATCAAAATACCTAACCAGAACTGGTACTAAAAACTAATTTGTACTGAACCGATTTTTTCTGTCCTGAACAGACTGGTTCAAACTAATCCGATTTACCTTACAATCTGAAAAAATCGAAAATTTTGACCACCCTACCAATAGGCAATAGATGGTTTAGTTTGTATGTCCCGTAGACCATTTCGATATAACTTTTTAATTTTAGATACAACTCACATTCTCTTCTTTTTGGCGCATGCACAGAACGTCTCTTGTCGTCACTCTTTTTTCTCTTCCTCTATTAAAGTATTAAAGTTCTCTTGATCTCTCTCTCACTAGTAAATGGGAAAATTAGTAAGAAAATTAATAACTTAGACTAATGCATGCATCCTCCATCGTCATGCTTCCAACAGATTGGCTGAATTCATATATCCAAATTTAGGCGAGAGGAATGCTAGAACATCCCAAAAGAGAGCGTCATGCTGATGCACTCCTTGGACTTTGATATCACAAGGCTTGAAAGCTGCCACCATAATTGTTTAGATTAGCCACATTTGGGTAGCGCAGCTTATTTGATCCAAAATGCACGTATAAAATAGCGTTTGGAATAAAGTTATATATAAACGAATAAAATTTTTAAGTAATTTTAGCCTATAAAAACTGTGAGCCAAACATGCGCTAACATTTGTCAAGGTTACATCTAGTTATATTTTTTGAATCAAAAGCTGTATTATAAAAGTTTACTACTAAAAAATAGAAATACGTGACGGAATTTTTGTTACAATTTTTAAAAATAATCACAAAATATAATAGTATATATGACGACTCGTATTGATGACTAATTTTGTCATCAATGTATTATAATTGTGATGACCATGTCAATCACCAAAATTTTCAAACAAAATAAAATTTCTTTTTGTGACGCACTACACAATCACTTATGGATATATCATTTTCGTTATTACATTTAAGCTATCACCAATATTATAATAAAAAAAATAATCAAAAGAATAATTTGTGACGACTATGACAATCATTAAAAAAGATAAATTTTTGTGACGACTTTTATTTGCAATTAAAAAAAAATCATTTTGTGATAGAATTTTCAAGTCATCACAAAGCAATAAAATATATGATGACTCTCAGTGACATGACTCTCAGTGATGACTAATTTTATCATTATTATAAAGTATTTGTGATTGCCATTGCAATCAACAAATCTTATATGGGACTAATTTTATTAAGTAAGTCAACTCACATGTATTTCTTTTTATATTTTATTTTAAAATTATAATCATGATTTGACTTTTGGTGTAGTGGTAATACTCGTTATTTAATTTGCAAATGGGGGGAGGTTCGAATCCTACAAGTATCATTTGATATCCGTAAAAAGAGATCCACGTTCTTACATTTGATTTCTAAAATCGTATAACTATTACAAGAAGGCCAAGAAGACTTCCGTGACAGCACTAAAGTCTTATAACTATTACAAGAATGCCTCTCTGACGGCTAAAGTTTTCACAAAAAATTTTCGTGATGATTTTTTGAATTTGTCTTATAGATTTAAGTTATCACAAAAGGCTATTTTTTTCTAGTGGTTACTGTTATAATTGTTTATTTAAACAATTATGATTTTTTGTTATTGCCAAATGACACTTAGTGTAACAAATAACAATATTAATAAAAAAATAATAATAACAATAATAATAATATAAAATAAAATAAAATAGAAAACACTAAATGTTAGTAAAAGAGAGAGAAACCGACAGTTGAAAGGAAAGGAGTATAATTGTAGTATGCCACAACTTATTACAATTATTGCTGTAGTAGGAATATACATAGCCTTCACGCTTCTCTCCTTATCACAATAATCACACTAATAGTACCGTAACTCAGTACCCAAACTAAAGAAACACGCGTGCCACTTTCACTCTTTCAGCATGATGCTGCATGCTCAACGTAAACACCATGATTCTTACTTTTATAACCCACTCCATATAAATTACAACCAAAAAAGAAAAAAGAAAAATACATTCCAGTATATATGTATATATGTAATCATGAATAAGAATATATTGTGGTCCACAATTAATTTACTTAATTAACCAGTGGAAGAGCTTCGATTATAGAACACGGCACACTGATTCGCCGGCCTCGAAAGCAGGCCGCCGGCACTCGCCGGACACGCCGTGAGCCACACCGGCGGCACCATACAATTGTAATTCAAGCAAACCGAAGCCGAATCCGGCGTTGCTGATCCGGGTTTGGGGAACCCGGAAATGTAATTGTGCTGCAAGTATAATGTTTTGGTGCTGCCGCTGTTCACGCTGATAACGTACTCCTCCGGCACTTTCCCCATCAGACGGTTATTATTGAGGTAAATACTTTCCACTCCGATCAAGACCGTCGATAATTCTCCGGTCAGGATATTGTGACTGAGGTCGACGATTGAACCTGGGCCGTAGGATGGCGGAGAGGACAGAGAAGGGACTCCACCGGACAAATTGTTCCGTTGGAGGAACATTGATGAAAGCGAAGCACGAAAGAGAGATGCAGGGATGGGCCCACTGAATTTGTTCATGCTTAAGTCGAGGTACACTAACTCTGAGAGTGAATCCAAGCCGTTGAGTGGGCCCCACATTTTATTTATGGATAAAGACAAATAACGGAGCGTCAACGGCATCTGGAACGGCAGGATTCCCGAGATCCCGTTGTTTTTGAGATCTAGGTGGAGTAACTGAGTCGGTAACTCGGGGAGGTGGCCGGTGAGTCGGTTCGAAGACAGGACGAGGATTTTCAGCTGGGGCAACCCGGTTTTAATGTTCGGAGGGACCGACCCGGTGAGCTGGTTGTAGCTGAGGTCGAGTGTGTGGAGGTTGGAGAGGGAGGAAATGGTGGCGGGTATGGGGCCGGTTAATCGGTTGTTGGTAAGGGAGATGACACGGAGGTTTTTGAGGGATCCGACTTGGGGAGGGATGGGACCGGTGACAAGGCCGGGGAAGAGAATGAGCTGAGTTAACTGGGTTAAATTGGAGAGAGAAGCGGGAAGGAATCCGGCCAATCCACGGGAGTCAGATCGGCCGGTGCCGAGCGTAAGAGAAGTGATCCGCCGTTGGCCGGAATTGACGGTGGTGCAGGTGATTCCGGCGAAGGAAGAGCAAGGATCCGGCGACTTGAAATTCCAGGTGGAGAAGAAAGGGGAAGAGGAGGGTATATCAGTTAATGTGTTCTTGATTTCATACAATGCAGATAAATCGGAGTTGCTTATAATTGGTGAGCTTTGTTGGACTGTAGGATTAGAAAAGAAGATGAGGAGCTGAAATAGTCGGAGGAGGAGAGTATAGTGATGTCCCATTCTTCGTTTTTCGGTGCGTTATTTTTGGAGAGAGAAAGACTTCAAAGGATCGGAGGAGGCCGGCCAGAGAATCTATGTGAAAAGAAAGAGAGTGGTTTTAAATAGAAATAACAAGAGAAATGACTGATGAAGAGGAAGAGAGAGAGAGAGAGTGAGAGAGCTATTTCTAGTACGTACAAGTAACGGGACAGTTGGTTAATGTCAGAAGACAGAGACGGATGGGATAGGGAACATGAGAGTAATGTTGTGAGAGACTGGCTTACATATGGGTATATATATGACGTCGTTGTTTTACCAATTTCGTGGTAGTTAACAATATCATTGTCTGACACTTCAATTTCAACTGGATTACGATATACAAATTCAATATACTTGTACACGCTGACATCCATGCAACTTTGTCATCTGTTAATGTTGCAAAATTATACAGTAATATATCAGTACTAGTTTACAAAACATATCATGGAATCAAGTTTTCTTTCTTTGGAGTATGACATATCATGCATGGATCGTTTAACTTACTCAAAGTTTGTATTCGATTTCTACTCACCGATTGTTAGTAACTGTATCTACATCTCACATCTATGAGTTTGAGTCCCATCATAAGTGTTATAAAATATTTTTTAGATGTATATGATACGTGATTAGTGTATGCGTGTAGTGTCTGTCGTACCGAAAACGTAAGATAATCTACTTATTTTCTATATATTTTTTTCACAAAAAAAGAAAAGAAGAAGATAAGAATTGAGACCAACTTTAATTATAAATTTTTATTGTTCTTTGTTCGTAAAGCATGCAGTTTTATAAAATAAAAAAATAAAAAAGTTTTTGAATTTCGAGAAATACTAAATATTAGCTATATGTTTTAACAAGTTATATGTTGTTATTCGCATATCATAAATTAATAGTTCCACGTCTTAATATGCACGAAAGGTTTGTATAGTATAATATTACAATGAATTATGTATATATATGGTATCATAAATTCATAATGTATGATTGTATGTATGGTGTGCAACTATGCACTTATGATTAGATGTGCAATTATGAACTTATGGTTAGTGTATATTAGCACCAAATATAACTAGAATTAGTTAGGAATTGATGTTCTTACAAATATCTTTTATATTTACACAAGAACTCTGTCATGAATAATAAATAAATCACATATTTATATAAAAATACTCGTAATTATATATAAATATATTAATTGTGAAAATAACACTTCTATGTAAGTTAAGGAAGATAATTTTTTTGACAAGGTAAAGCTGGTCCACCCATGTGTGTGACCATTATTTTTAGATTTGGAAAAACAGCACCCAGACAAAGGGCGCAATATACACAGCTTGAAATAAATAAATAAATAAATAAATAAATACCCCATTATTTATTGCTTTCCATGTTCAGAAAAATGCTTCAATTTTATTGTTGAAATTAATTAATAAAAAGTAAGTGTTGTGGAGGAATATTAAAGTCCATAGATATTTTGATGTGGAGATTTGATCAAAAGTTAATATATAATTAGTGGTAGTTAATGAAGGAGATTATTGAATCCCTGCTAGGGTATTGAATATTGTATGGATATACACGTCTAATTATATTATATAAGTATATGTTAATGTTCATAGATTTGTAGTGCTGGACCTAATACGTTTAATATTTCAAAAATCAATTTTAAGTAATGCAATCTCATTACAATACAAATAGTAATTTAAATCATCTAAAGACCGATTTGATATAACTTCAACTTTATTAATTGTACTTATTGTTTTCAAAATGACTGCCAAAAACATTGCTTAATAGTACTTGTTATACTCATAAAATTTAGGAAATAAAACTCATTCGAAAGCAACAACAACAACACAAAAAAAGTCCGTAGTACTTTTCAATATTGATATAAATAGAAAACTTGAAAAATATCGAAAATCCTTTCTTTTCTCCCATTCCATGCGACTTTTATTGACTTCATTAAATATTCCTATTCCCAACTCTGTGAATTATTTCACTTTGTTACCTCACATTTTATTTTTTCAATTAAGGGATCAATCTCTTAATTCTTTTTCACTGTCATCCAATTGAAACCGTTAATAGTACATTATAAATTGATGAAGTGACACGTGTATATAGCAGTGGGGTGAATATGCGGAAAAAAGAAATACTTTTTCTAGCAAACTAAGAGGGTATTTTAGTAAATTGACATTATAATTTGCCAAAACTTTTAAAAAATATGTTATAGATCCAAATTAATCACCAAAGCTACATCTTACTCAATTCAATCAAGTTGTCATGTCCCAAAATGGGAGTCAACTTCTAACTAGAGTCCCCAACCACCACTGGAAAGCCAAATCAATCAAGTTGTCATTGATGAAAGATTGAAGAATTAAACCATTATATATGCCGTATCGCCAGGCCAACAAGTCTGATATTTGCAATCCTGAAAAAGAGAAAGATATATATGTCTATGGGCTAATCCTGAAAAGGCAATGGATTACATGGGGTCATTGCTATTGCTGGTCGGGGCGAAAAATCGAATCTTTTTAAAAATGTTGGGAAGAAACATCACTGTCCCTACTAGCAATGGCTTGTTGGATATTTTTAAATTTAAAAATTATATAATAAATATATTATATACTGTCTATATAACTAATAAATGAATTGTTTCAGTTAGATAAAAGAAAAGGTCTTAATGTTAAGAACTTGGGTTCAAGTCATGACAGTACGACAAGCAGTGTTGAGATTTCTTTCTCAAGTTCTTAACTTCAGATCAATTCTTCTCAAGTTCTTAAGAAAATATTATTTCTTGTTATAATTTCTTCTCTCTCATTTATAGTTTTGCACTAGATTTGTTACTACACAACAAATTCTAGTATAGGAATAAAATCTGGGCATGTCTTATCTTAGGAGACTAATTCGTTGTAACCTTGTGTAGGAAAAGTAAGAGGTGAATATAGTCTTAAAGAAAAAGTGGTCAATCATTCAATTCAGGCGATAATATTGTTGTTCTAAATAAAAATACAGAGCGGGTTACAACATGGCTAACTCATAAATCTTCTGCAGCTTCTCCTCCGCTTTCTTCAATAACTTTCCATACGCTTCGTGTATTTCATCCAAGAAGATGACCGCTTTGCACATGTGTTTCTACCTTTCCGCCAGGGGCAGATCTGTTAAGGGGCAGCATAGACAGTTGCCCCTACTGATTTTTTTTTTTTGTTTTCATAGGTATAAGGGTAGGGACAGATATGTGAATTAATAAATTTAAGGGGCAGATTAATGGAAGAGTTAAACTTGGAGGGGACAAAAAAATAAATATATACATAGGTACCAAGCTTCCTAAAAGACACAGTGACAACTTATAATTATATTTTGTTGCACAATACATAGGTACCAAACTCTCATCTTTTATCGTTTTAATAATGTTTCTCATTTAATTAAAGCATTGATATTTGCACGCACAAACAAAATTTTATATTTTCACAAGTTTTTTCTCACATAAGTGGGGCACATTTACTATTCATGTGAGACAAATATCTTGTGGAACTATAACTTTTACATGTGAAATCGTTTCTTAATTTTTTTTGTTTAATCTTTTGTCATATTCTTTTCATTCAAATATTTTAAGTTAAGTTTTGGTGTTTTTTTTTCTTTGGCAAACTGAAGTTTACAAGATCAACCTTGCGTTGAAGAAAATTATGACAATGAAGAGAGGACTTAACATGACAAAGTTACAAAGTTTTTATAGCTTGTTTTTTTACCTCTTTACATGTATTAATGATTAAATATTTTATGTACTATGACGTTCAGGGCACCTACATTTGTTTTGATTACAAGCTTTGTATGTTTTGTCACTTGATTATTACATATTTAGTTGTGAATTATACAATTGATTATTTATATAATATAATGTTTTATTTGACGTTGATTACAAATTAATAAATAATTTTAAAAATATTTTTAATTTACAATGATTTGATTATTTAATAGTAGCATTATCGAAGAAATTTCTTCTCGATTTGATTATGTAATTAGTGAATGAAATCTAAACTTTTTAAAGTAAATATATTCTTCACAGATTATTATTTATGAATGAAGACATTTTTACTAGTTATTTCAAAATGTTAATTGTGAGGAAATTATCTTCTCGCCAAACAAAAATAATCTTTTACAATATATTATTTTTGAAGAATATATTTTTTACAAATGATATTTTTAACGAGGAGCTCTAATGGAATTGTGCGAAGAAAAGTTTTTTTCACAAATATACTATTTTTTGTGAAAGATTTGTCATTCATTGTCGGCATTTTTCTTGCAGTGAAAATCTGTCACTGCTGGGAAATATTTCTGAATCCGCCCCTGCTTTCCGCTGCCTTCTTCCGAGAATGCTCATCCTTCTCAGAGGCGGTAGCCGGCAGCGACAAGTAATCTCATCGAGCTGTTTGGAAAGCTTAAGCTCGATCGCAGTGAGCTTGGTCCTGGCGCCAATATCTACGAACTCGTGATCGGGTCAATCGTCTAGGTTTAATTTTGAGGATGGATTGGGTCTGTGAGACGAAGGCCACGGCCGATTGCATCTCAGCGATAACTTTGAGAGCTATTAGGTGAGGCATCTCCCCATTCGCCCATTCATTTTTTTGGTTGAACCAAGGATGAGATGGGTCCTTTCAATTAGATTTTGACCCAATTTATAGGTACACGGGTCGGGTTTTACCTGCTAACAATATTTTTGAGATTTCGTAATACTCTTTTTGTTTTAAAATTAAAGATATAATTTAATTTTTGAGGTCAAACAACGACATACTAAATTTTAAAATTGGTATGACTTATAAAAATTTAGAATGAAATAAATTTTGTGATTAATAATTTTTGTTATATACTCAATCCGTTTTAAAATTAGAGATACAATTTGACTTTTGAAATCAAACGACGACATATTAAAATTTTAAAATTAATAATGACTCATAAAAGTTTAGAATGAAATAAATTTTAGAATTAATAGTTTTTGTTATATATTATGCAATTATAATAATTGTATTAACTAAAATAAAATAAATTCACTTCAATTTAAAGTTTAATATGTCGTTGTTTGACCTCAAAAGTCAAATTATATCTCTAATTTTAGAACAGAGAAAAAACTATACAATTATAATTATTGTATCAATTAAAATTAAATAAATTTATATTAATTTAAAATTTAATATGCTATGGTTTGATTTTAAAAGTTCAATTATATTTTTAATTTTAAAACGAAATGAGCATTTTTTATCTTCTTTTACAATCTTATGTGGATGTCAAGAATTAACTTCTTGTTTTTATTATTATTATTTTTTTATTTGTCTCTGTTTTTTACCATGTCATTTTAATTAACTTTACATTTTTTCCAAATTGCCACATAAGGAAAAAAATAACTTCTGTGATTCTATCCAATAATTTCAACAGAATGATGTATTTTAAAATTTTAATTAATTCAGTTAGATACTTATATTTTTTTAAATTGAATGGATTATTAAGTGAAAAGTCTCAACTATAAATAATGAGTAATCCTTACTTTTGACTTTTAAAAAAGAGTTGAAATTTAATGAAGTGCATAAAACTTTAATTTTCTATAATCAGCGGCCTATAATTAGCTTGTGCTGTGTCAACTCGGAAGCTGGCGGACGAGAAGCTACTTTACGAGGCGGCTAGAAATGGCGACACCATGAAATTGAAGGCCCTAATAAACTTAGGAGCTGCTGTATCGTACTTTGATGGCGAAGCCCTGACTCCTCTGATGCACGACGCATGCCCAGGTGGTGAAGAGCCTTCTCGAAGCCGGCGCGCCGTGGAACGCCCTCAATCCTTCCAATCTTTCCGCCGGTGACTTTGCGATGAATTCTGGAAGCCTTAGACCTCCTCCTCAATGTTGGTCCGTTCACATTTCCTCTCTCACACTAATCTCAATCAACTAATTAGTAAAGCAGTTAATTTTAGCTATTGTCTCCTTAGCGTTAAGCAATTATAGTGTAGCTTTAGTTGTTACTTGCTTCATTGTGTCATTGAGTAGATGCTATAAACTGTTCAATTTGATTGTCCCTAAAAATTAGTACAACATTTGCATTTTCTTGTTCTCCAATTGAAGTTAAAAGTTAGTACGATATAAATGTGGTTTGTATTTTGTAATGTCAACTACTAAATATAAGTTGTTAAAGATTAGCTCAATCTGAAAATGCTAAAATGGAAAGCTCAAGTTCACCTTGTCCTTGAATCTGTAACACCCCTGTCCCACATCGAAAGATAAGGGAAAAATTTGTTTGTATATAAGGAATTGAGTTACTATCAATAGTACCTTCAAGTCATGACCTTTTGGGTGAGCCTGTGGTGGGCTAAGATGACCCAAGAAAATACTATTGGGCCAGTAATTTAAGGCCTTGTTTGGATGGATTTGATTCGATTCGGACTTGAGATTTGACTCAAGATTTGTTCCGGACTCGGGATTTGACCCGAGTTGTTACATATGGTATCAGAGACGACTCTCGAAAGCTCGGGTCGGGTCATCCGATCGGGTTGCCGGAGGTGGGGACACGAAGGCTGGTGGTATTATCCCACAATGGAGAGAAGGAGGTCCGGAGGTGGGGACACGAAGCCAGCCGGTATTATCCCACAATGGCTAGAGAGGCAAAGATCTGTGGACCGTGTGTGTGATCGGTTCTGACGGGGACGTCAGAAATTTAAGTGGGGGAGTTTGTAACACCCCTGTCCCACATCGAAAGATAAGGGAAAAATTTGTTTGTATATAAGGAATTGAGTTACTATCAATAGTACCTTCAAGTCATGACCTTTTGGGTGAGCCTGTGGTGGGCTAAGATGACCCAAAAAAATACTATTGGGCCAGTAATTTAAGGCCTTGTTTGGATGGATTTGATTCGATTCGGACTTGAGATTTGACTCAAGATTTGTTCCGGACTCGGGATTTGACCCGGGTTGTTACAGAATCAGTACTGGGGCAGCAAATGGAGCTTCTCAAACCAAATTTGAAAATTCCTTTGATTTGAACAATTAACTAATAACCAAATGGTTCTCTTCAAAGGCCCTGGCCTGATCATTTCACCACCACTCTTCTTTTCTGCAACAAGATTGTGTAAATGTCTCATTAATCAGCAAAATATAAGTGCTTTCAAACCTTAGCTGAGATTAAAACTTAAAAAACACCGAAATATGTTACGACTTTTTTTTTAAAAATAAATAAATAAATAAAATAAAATAGGACTTGGGCACGCTGGGATACATTGAATGTTATGTACATTATACATATTCTTAAGTATAAATTTTAGTTATTCAAGCAGTCAAATTATCCAGAAAGCAACATTTCTAAGTGTGCCCAACGTGTTAAAGAACAAGTCGAAAGAATCCAAAGCTAGTCTGACCCTGTCCAACTCATTTTAATTTAGCCCAATGCTTCCTAGTAGATAATTTCTCCATTTTATAAATTCCAGTTTCTTCAAAAGGTCACAAGTATGCCTTCGATCAATAAATTGATGAACTATAGTGATGCAAGGGTGACCATACGGTTGTCTTAGATAGCCTCTCACTTTCTTGCACGTTTGATATCATTTTTCTGTTTATCTTTTAATTTTCCCATTCAAATTTCTGTAATATACTAGTCAATCTGCTTAGTATTATTTTTTAATCAAATAATTCCTGTACACTGCTAGGGATACAAGCTGAGTTGATCCTTGGAACAGTTGCTAGGAGAGCATATGAAAATGGAGACTCTAACAGGGATTACTTAGAAGACAGAATTGACTTTAGTGAGGAAGCTGATGGACTCTTATAGCTAGGCTATTATGATGGCTTGGGAGAAACCATTGATGGAAGCTCATGCAAAAGCTATTTGCTCAGGTGGAGGTCACATACTGAACGTTGGATTTGGGATGGATCTTGTGGATACTGCCATACAACAATATGGAACCGTTATTCACACTATTGTTGAGGCTCACCCAGAAGTCTATGATCATATGCTTGTTGTGGTTGGGGAAAAAAGAAAATGTGAAGATAAAATCCAATTTTTAATGCCTTTGTGATGGTAAGACAAAATCCATTGGCCATCTCTAGATTAAATCCGATCTTTCATGTCTTTGTGTCATAAGTGTTCTTTTTTTACTCCCAACATATTGTCAAATGTATAGGTATGAAGTGGGTTTTTGTTCTTAGCCCTTCAAATTTTGTTATAATGTTTCTAAAAACATTTCACTTATAATATTTCTTGAAGTTCTATAACATATGATACCTAAATGGGCTTTAGCTGAATTTGTTATTTTTTGTCCTTCATTATTGCACTTGTTAACATCATCGCTGTTTTTTTTATATAAAAATAGTTTAAATAAAAGATTTTAGTTCTGTAAACGGGTCACATATATGTAACCTTTAAGACAATCTGCTCATCTAATCAGTTCATCTAACTAAGGGAGGAAGAAATGAGGACCTAGGATCCTTACTTTAGGGCCTACATTGATTCTGGATCCACTTGGCTATTCTTGATTGTTCTTGTTTAGTGACCACATGATCCTTAATGTACTTCATGATAGTAAATATTTTTGTCAGGACTAACCCTTACACCTTTGATTCGAATTCAAACAGAGAATTAGAACACCCAATTTGCATATTAAGATGCAATAGTAGCTTAGCAATGACAATGTTGAAGACTTGATATAAAAATATGAAGAACAATTGAAAATAATGATGTTTTTTCATTTCTTACCTATCTTAAGAGAATAATGATGGTTTCAGCAATTTAATGGAGGATTTAGAAATGAAACTGTATGAGACTTGTAAAGAAAGCTAGAGAGCAAACAATAGAATGGGCTAAGCCATTTTCTATTTCAGCTCATCGATAAGATTTCTCAATACATGCTTCTCTATTTAGACTAGGATACTGATCTACCCTAACTTGCACCACTAGCCTACTTACACTTAGCGAATAAGCACCTAACTTGGGGACAAAGAAAAGTACTAATCTTGTTACTACTTTACCGTCCTACCTAACAAAGAAGTCCCTAAACTTTTGTTTACTTTTCCTAATGGCCCTTGGCATCATATATTATGCGCAAATCTCCCAAACTATATCTAGTTGATATACTCAAGCTCATAGTTGTCAAATCGTGAATCGTATCGTGTATCGAAAATTCTCATATCGTGTTTCATGTATTGTATCATGCATCGTATCGTACGATACGAAACAAAGTGAATAATGTGGTAATATATATTTAAACATATAAAACACACAATCTATTTGACAATCAAGCATATTAAGTTGACTATATATTATATATAAAAAGTAAATATTGTTAAAACTATAACAAAAAAAATTTGAAGTTAAATAGTAGCCAAAATACTCTCAATAGAATTATTAGATATTATTTTAGTAATTTTTATTGAGTACTAAGAGTAAATGAAAATTCAAATTCACCTTTGAACTATAAAACAAAAGGAGAATAAATCAAATCAACAATTGGAAATTTATGTTCTACTTGTGGAAAGTGACATGAGAAAAATAAAAAGACACTCTGTAGAAGAACATATGAAACTCTAAAAAGCGTTTAAAGGCTTATCAAGCGATATAAATATGTTTAACACTAAAAAACCTCTTCATTTAAAATTGTAGCAAGCTTAAAAGTTTTGTTTTTACTCTTTTAGATCTACATTAAAGTCTGTTGCTAACTTTAAAAAGTATCGTTTTTGTAAGACATGTATCGTATCGTAACTAAATCGTATGATACGGTGTCATTTTCGATTCATCCTGTGATACGTATCGAATTGTCTTTGTATCGTTTCAAATCGTACGATATGCGTGCGAACCGTACGAGTCTGAGAAATATAGTCAAGCTAAGAATGGTTCTCAAATTTTTGGGTTATGTGCTTGGATAGCGGCCGTTAGGTGGGGTGTAGTGGTGTACGCCAGTGGCATCTTGGTTGAACTTACAAATTAAAGGAAGTTTCTTTCTTTTAATTCAGTTTAATGTGAATGTATCTTTTTTCATATAGTTCTGATAACCGCAGATGATCACTTATGGATTTATTGGTTCAATCTCCTCAGGAATCTTTTTTGACATTTATGGGGAGTCTTATGAAGACATGAGAGAGGTCCACCAGCATCTTCCTGCTTTATTGAAGCTGAAGGGATCTACTCATTCTTTAATGGACTTTGTGGAGGTAATTCCTTTTTTTTCATGTTGTTTACTGTTAGTTAGTTTCATTAGAACTTCAGAGTTTGGGTTACTCTACACAATTGATACCCTACCTAATATGGATTGCTTGGGAGAAGAGGTATGGGATGGTGTGAAACATATATATTGGCTGTTAGATACATATTACCTCCCTGTTTGTCAGACTATACAGGATTCTGAATGATGTTAATATTTAAATTACTTATGTTTGTCAAACATTTTGTTAAAGTAGTGTCAGAAAAATTAGTAAATTTTTTCATGCTCCCATCAACTTGTATTTTATGTTGGATGGTTAAGAAACTATGTAGAATAATCTTTATGAAATTTGATGTATTTGTTTATTCTGGATTGCTTTTTCTATTTTATTTATACAATAGCTGAATCTTTTTTACTTTCTGTATTGTTGGTAGAAACTTACAATATTAATGGAACGACTTTATTATGCCACGAATATGGTGGGACTTTGCACCTGTAAATACAGAAAAACAATATGTTGCGACCTATTAAATAATTTTTTTGCCTATATCTAATAAATTTTAAAATAATTTTTGTTTCTAAATATAGTCAATTTGACCATGAAAAGTCAATTAGGATAAATAAAGTTAGATGGAGGGAGTATAAAAGATACACTTGCAACATAAGAGTTTTATTTATTTTCCATTTTGCTAGTGTTAAATTGCATCTTTTCTTTTATGAGTTTTGGTCAATTTTGGGGTTAATTTAGACCCATTAATTGGTTGAATTTAAATAAAATTATGGTGCATTTGATAGTAACAAGGAGATTAAGAGAGAACATTATATAGTTCAAGTAAGAATTATATATTGTGTTTTAATTATATCCAAAGTGGGGTATATGAAAAGGTGTGTTGTTGTTTGCAAAACTATTTTCCTTAAGTCCCACATTGGTAAGGAGTAAAACTATTTAATGCTTTATAAGCATAAGTAGGATAGTTTAATTTACTTGTGGTACTAAAGGGAAGGCTTGGATATGGTTACAATGTCGTAGTGCAAAGCACCGCCTGCCTAGGCTTGGATATGGTCATAATGACGTGGTGCAAAGCACCACCCGCCCACGTCCCACGACCCACGCTGGGGCCGGGTGCGCGTTCGCTCGAACCGGATTGATGGATTGATGGATCTTATCCAAAATTAAACTGCAAACAAAGTTAACATTCTTGAGTTACAGAAAATTAATGCACATGATAACAACTAAATACGCATCGTCGCTAAGAGTCTCACCCGAGCCATAAGCCTATCTTTTTAGATAAAGTTCGAACCAGATTGATGGACCTTATCCAAAATTAAACTGCAAACAAAGTTAATATTCTTCAGTTACAGAAAATTAATATGCACATGGTAACAGCTAAATAAAACTGTTCTGTGTTAATTCAAATTCTTATTACAGAATTAATATTTTGTAACTGATATTTTGAATATATTACAGAGTTCAGTTTTTATATTTTAGCATCTAAGTAACTCTCTCTACATCTTATGACACTCTGAAAATTTTTCAACCTTTACAAGGGTTAAATGCTTCTTTCATGACTATACTTTAGGCCAACTTACAAACGACTAACTAAACTTTTTTTCCTTACAATCAACTCACTGAACTTTAGTTTTCTAACGAAACGTTGAATTTCCGTCATAGAGGTTAATTTTTTAACGGAATATTAACATTGCAATGTGACATGGCTTAATTTATTCCAATTTAAAACATTCAGTCTATGTGGCCACTGGCCAAATAAGTTTTCACATATTTCATGGTCAAATCTCCCTCCTCTTTCTCTCTCCTATTATTCTTCGTTGATGCAAGTAGATCTAGATCTGAAAATTGTAAAATTCTTACATAGGTTTGACTTCATAGTAGATCTAGATCTGAATCACCACTAATCTAAAAAATATAACTCCAGGCAATATAATGAATTTTGTGCTAACTTTTTGATATTTTGTTCGTCTTCAATGGTGAAATTGCTTTTCGTTTTAATGGGTTTTCAAAGATACGAAGAATGAACAGTTTTTCTAAGTTCTATTTGATATGGGAATATTATAAAACATTTAGGTTGGAACTTTTTTGATTGGTTGTCCCTTTGCTGGAACATGGGTTACAAGCATATATATGCTTTCGGGAATTAGATGCCCAGAAAGTTCTTTCTATCATAGCTAATTTGTTCCAAGCATAGTTATTGATAAGCGGAGGAAGTAAGGGGTTGTTGTTCTGATTTGGAGATGAAAAAGAGTTTTCTGATTCGTCAATTTCTAAATCTAAAAAAGCAACGATTTTTTTATTTCTTGTGGTCTTACATTAGTGTATAGAAACTGATTGATATATAAGAGAGATTTGAGGAGTGATGTGAAGAAACTACTAATTTTGAGCTGATATATAATTGTACTTGTACATATACAATATTCAGTCACGGTGACTGTTATGTCATGAAAGAACCTGTTATGTCGTGAAGGAAGAAGAGAATGAGGATGGGCAATACAACCTATTGCAGATTTGGTAATTGGGATTTGGGAGTTTGCACATGAATCAGATTACCAATCTTTCTTCCATAGCTAATTTATTGAATGCGTGCAAGATGCAATCAACCAGTACACTTCAGGAAGCAAACAAATTGGGTAGAAGAAGATGAACAGTAACTCAATTTTATAATTTTTTTAAATAATTATATTTATTATTAATTACCGAAAAAAATTCAGCTTTCTCTCTCTTAAAATTTCAGTTTTCTCTCTCTTAAAATGTAAGCTTTCTCTCTCTTAATTTCCACATGTCAGCTTAAAATTTTTCATGTCAGCTTTCTCTCTCTTATGTGGAATCAGATGTGGCAAACCGTTTAAAGTCAACATGATTTAACGAATTTTGTGACGTTTTGTTAGAAAACTAAAGTTCAGTGAGTTGAATGTAAGAAAAAAAAAAGTTTGGTTCGTCGTTTATAAGTTGGCCTAAAGTACAGCGATAAAAGAAGCATTTAGCCCACCTTTACAAAGAAGCTTTCATAGAGTTTTCATTTGTGAATTGCTATTACAGTGATTATTCTAGTCTTGACATATATCCTGGAGGTATATTGCCAGTAGGCTTTAGCAAACCTTAGTGGTAAGGGGCAATAAACACCTTAAAAACAGGGACTACCCATGTCAATCCATTTTGTTCCATTCTTTTTTTGTGTGTTAGAACTTTAAGCTAGCTGGTGATTTAGTTTGAGAAGGATTTGCATCCCTTCAGACGTGTTGCAATCTGCCCAGCCCGCCTGTTTCCATAGCCTTGGAATCGGCGATTTGCATTTTTTGCACATTTGTATAATTCTACGTTTTGCCATACAATTATTCTTCCATCCTTTTTTGTGACGATTGAGGACTTAGATAGAGCTCGAATGAATTTAGGTGCCTCAGTGCATGCCTTTCCTAGAGCTCTCCCATAAGAAAAATGAAAGAAAAGAGTTTTCTTTCACGATGCATTAAGGTTATCAAACTTGGACAGGTTTTCATCTTTGAAGAAGTCTACTATTTCATCCTATTCAAACATCCCTCCCATCTTCTTAAAAAAATATGTTAGCCCGACTTTGTCAAGAACTAGTATACTGTGGCCGGACTTCAGATTTGATGAAGGTTAAAACTCAGTGTCCATCTCTTTTAGGGTAATGATTCTGGGAAGATGACCCTGGAAAAGCACAGTGTAAAATTAATAACTTATGAAAGAAATCCCACAAACTCAATATCCTGTAACTTATATTTTCCCTTTGCCCTATTTATATACTTCATGCTCTCTAAATTAGTTTGAGGATTATTTGAAATATTTCTGTGTGGTGTTATTGACACTGCTCCCAAATTATTAGTATCACTACTTTGTCAATAACAAAATTTTGTCTTGTATTTGAATTTTCCTACAATAGATTGATAAATACGCAATTATATATTACTCTTATTAAAGAAGTATTATAAACACAAAGACGTCGAAGAAAAATACAATCCCTTGTCTCTATTATAAGTATTTACATCATTAGCAAAAGCATTACTTTCCAATCCATGAATTCACCAACCCTGTAAAATGTAAGCTAATAAGCTCTTATTAGAAAAAGAAACAAATGAAAAAGGAGAGAAACCAAGCAACCTCAAATCTGTACTCTAATAAATATCTGATAATATATAGCAATTCAGTAATATCATCATGACACTTAGAAAATCATGTCCATAGAAGTCTCATGTCCATAGAAGTTAACGAAACTTAGAAAATCATGACCTTGAATCTGAGAAAAATGGGAGACACTGGCATGACAGAAAAAAGGGAGTGGTAGAAACGGGTGAAAAGTGCGGAAATATAGATATTCTTGAAGGAGAGAGGTGTGATTAGACTGGGATGAGGAGGAGAGAATTTTGAATTTAAGTTCTCTGGTGAAGGCTTCATTCATCTGTAAGTTTTTTTTGAACTTTTTCGCTTGTTCTCCCTCTTATATTTGATAACTCCAAATATCAGGATAAATCCGAGCAACAATTATTGGCTAACTCTTGATTACTGCAGGAACATGGTTTGGGTGGAGAGAGAGAGAGAGAGAGGAGAGGGCCGTGGGGGAGAGAGGGAGCCAAATGTGAGAGGAAAAAGGAAGTATGAGGTTTAGTGGCATTGGGAGCTGAGTTATGCGGTTTCATTTTTGTAGCTAATTAGTTTACAAAAATAACTATTAATTTTGAGTTTGAGAATTGCATAAAATGTAATATTTGTAATTTTAAAGGGTGAGGAGATTAAAGAGAGATCAAAGGCCTGCTCTCCCTTATAATTTAGCTATGCGCCTTAAAGGTCCTTTATCTCAAGTTTCTTGTTGAATATCATCCAAATACCATAATATACTAAACTCTGTTAATGACAATCTTGATTCAGTTTAGATAGTTATAGCTTTTTGTTAAATATCACTGTACAATCAACCCTCCTTTCCTTTTTCCTCCTTTATTTTACAGTGTTTAATCTACATTCAGATCTCCTTGCATGGTTACCAGAATGCTATGCCTATAGGATATAATATTGCACATAAAACAACTATATAACGAGATGAACCCTATGGACTTTTCAGCTGATTTACGGTGCTTGGTCTAAAGTAATACCACTTAATTGTCTGATCATGTCCAGATTTTGGTCTAAAGTAATGCTACTTAATTGTCTGATCATGTCCAGCTGAAAGCAATTGGACTACCGATGATGTATTTTCCACCTGACCATTCTAGACGTGCAAAGCTGGTTGTGCCAGATGGCATGGAAGTAGCACTGAATGTCACAGTGTAGTTCTTCTTCTCATTTGGTTTGCTGAAAACCAGTGTTTCCGGCTCAACCGCTATCTTCACAGACTGTGTTTCTGAAGACACTGAAACCTTGTATGCTGCTGGAGTGCCCACATTAGTCAAAGTCCTAGTATACTTAACTATAGTAGGTGCACTGTTGCTACCACTTTTGCCCGAGGCTGTCTGCAAAGGCACAGCAAAAGAGGGGTAATTAAGATCTCCCACACTGTATTTCTTATCCAACTTGCATGTAAAATCTTGTTTTGTGACAGCTTTGATGAGATTTGAGCTGTAATTTAGGGCACAAAGGAAGTTTAGGTAGTCCTCAACAGTCGCATTATAGACAAGCCCTGGATCAAAAGCTGCTACTGGGGTGACATGTCCAGCACCATAATCAAAAGGTGTTGATGGCATTCCAGTTGCGATATCTTGTATGGTTTCTCCATTCTTGTATGTGGTGTAGGCTGTTGTCATAAGTGCTGATCTTATAGCTGCAGGGCTCCATTCAGGGTGGGCTGACTTGACTAGCGCCGCTAACCCGCTTAGATGTGGACATGACATTGATGTGCCTGATATTATATTGAATTCCACACGCCTGGAATCATCCGGTAACCCACTTGGTCCGACTTTTCCTGTCCAACCAGCTATAATGTTAACACCTGGTGCTATGATATCAGGTTTAAGTATTTCTGGTGTGATTGGGTTTGGACCTCTCGAACTGAATGCTGCCACAACTGGTGATGGTTGGATGCCCAAGTGGGTTCCTCCAGATGCAATTGTGGCCGTTGGATTAGAATCCGAAGATATATACTTCTTTATTGCATCTCCGGCTGTTTGACCCACAGCTGCTGAAGGAATGAGATGAGCATCAGCCACCAGCTCTTCCCCGTAAGCGTCTGTGTTCGTTAGAATCATCCCTATACCACCAGCATCTTTTACCACCTCACCCTTTTGAACCCTGGAGCCCATCCCTCGATCACATACCACAATTTTCCCTGCAACTTTTTTGGGGTCTAAACTACCAGCTATGCATACACTGCCACTCGTCATGTTACTGGCTTTACCAGCATACACCAGTGGAACTAAGGAATCAGATAACGATTTTCCACTGTAAAGTGATACACCAGAAAAGTTCTTCCCATTCCCTAGGATAGTGTAGGCTGGAAATTCACGGTCTAGAGTTCCTGCACCAACAGTAGTTATCCATGGTGCCACATTGGACAAACTCTCAGAAGTGGGCCCACCATTCCCTGCTGAGCACGATACAAAGATTCCATGGTACATTGCCGTGAATGCTCCAACTGCTATAGTGTCTCGGTAGTAGTCATTAACTGAACCACCTAGTGATAATGATAGTACATTGACACCATCATCAACGGCCTTCTCCATTGCAGCTACGATGTCGCTGCTAAAACATCCGCCAAGCCAACACACTTTGTACGCAGCCACTCTGGCATGTGCTGCCATCCCGCGTGCTGTCCCCTCAGCATAACCAAAGAGGCTAGCTTTAGTTACAGCTGAACCTGCTGCTGTAGTTGAGGTGTGTGTTCCATGGCCATCATCATCTCTTGGCGAGTTCGATTCCACTGTTTCGTCGATTGGCCCGTAAGCTGCTTCATACCCTTTTGAAAAGGATCTTGCCCCAATGAGTTTCCGGTTGCAGCTTGATGAGTTAAAGCTCTTGGCTACCTCACACACACCTTTCCATCTACTGGGAACTGGACCGAATCCAGTGTCATCGAAACTTTTACTTTCAGGCCAGACACCTGTGTCTAGCAATCCGACAATGACCTCACTCACTGCGCTCGACTCAGGATAGACTGCTTGACTCGTGTCAAGTCCTAGAAATTCTGGCGTCCGAGTTGTGTGAAGCTGGTATATCATTTCTTCTTGGACTAATAGGATTCCCGGCTGCCCTTTGAGCAACTCAGCTTCCTTACTGGTCAGCCTTGTGGAGAATCCATGAATAACGTTGTTGTACGTATAAATCATGTTAGCAGAGTTTGATACTGATTTAATGGACGAGTCGTACCACTGGAGGTGATCATCAAAACGCAAGGGCATGGAGGACTTGTCCATGTGAACTATGTAAGTCTTCTTCGAGCTGCGTTTCTCTTCTGCAACAGCATATGCATAGTAGCATATCAGTAATGTAAGCATTGAAACATGTCTGAGCTTCATTATGGTAATCTTTACTTTGCCTCTGCAATTTCTTTGAATGAAAGTCGAGAAATTTGAAGCAAGTTTTTAGCGGTGTTTTCTGTAAAAGAGTTTGGTGAAAAATATGCTACTTTGCCCGAGTGAGAGAGGGAATAGGGAAAATGCTTAGTGCTTAGTTTGGCTTTTATAGAACCGTCTTTTTGAAGGTATAGGAATGGAATGGACCCACTCAGTTGGGAAAAGAAATCTGAATCAATGAATCTGCTGGTTCTTCCCAATAAAATTATGTGGCCTAGGAAAGAATCTTCCTTTTTCATGGATTGATGTGCATAACTGTCGGCTTCAAATTGAGCTAATTTGATGGTGTATACATCAAGTGATGAGCTAATTAATACTTATCTCAATTATAATATACTTCATCTGTTGCATAAAAAGAATCCTATTATTTACACATTTTTTAACTTTATTTTTTAAGGATATAATAACGAGTGTTTAGTTTAATAATGATGACATAATAGTAATTTTTGTTGTTATACTTGATGACATTATATCATTTTTTTTTGTGCATTATACCATCCTCAATAAAAAGAGGGCTCTTTATATATATTATATATATATATATATATATATATATATATATATTTGGCCAATGAGACTGTTTTTGTTAAACGAATGAAGTATTTTTTTTGAAAGTTAATCAACCATACTGAGATGAATGATTGGCACATAATACATGGGTAAACTGTTTAGCTCATATTTAGGAGCACACATTATGTCACAAACGTTTACATGGCCATATGTTCATTTGTCTTCACTTTCAGTAGGCCGTTCTTCTGTTTGAAACTAGTTGTCACCATTCAACTTGATTTTTTGTCGTGAAATGACACCACTCGTTATAGTGTAAATCCATTGCAAGTACAAAACAAAATCTTTACGAGTTGAAGCAAGTGTCACCTGTGTTTAATATAGTCTTTACGTTTCACAAAATAAGTCTCATTATAAAGTTTATAAACTTGATGCGACTTTTATTTCATATTTATTCTTAACTTTTGAGTATTTAGCTTAATTTTAATTGCATGATAATGAATGTCGTGTCATCTCATACTATTGTCAAAATAAACTTAACTTTTTTTTTTTGGAAAAAATTGATAATGGAATTCTTTTTGTGTGTAAGGTAGGGAGTAATATTTTATCTTTAAGGATATTAAGAATACAATATATGATGATGGGTGGTGATTCAGATGATGATTATGTACATAAAGATTTCTCACTTATTGTTAGGTGAGAATCTGAAACCTATCAAGTATAAACATTAGGATACTTGTTTTGTTAGAAGTGATAATCAACTTATAATTTATGAAGCCGTGGGGAATATATCATGACTAGTGACTAGTTGAATTAATAAGTGGAATCAATTGTGTTTTGGAAGCACATGGTGGACGAAATCATTAGATCGGATGGTGCTGAATGGAAGAATCTTGCCAAACGCACCATTATCTTGTAATGCATGTTTTCTTAAATGGGAGAGCACCATAAAGTCACATCTTACTTTCTAATTTGTGTTGGGAAGCATGCGTGTTTTAGGGATACATTTCAACGTTTCATCCTACGATTTAGGGGAAATTAAAGAATATTTAATTTTAATCTTTTGTAACGCATGTTGAATTTTAATTTTTTTTGTTAAAGAATAGACAGTAAAGGAAAGAATTTTATCATTAGACTATCACATTTAGTCTTCATATCGGTACCTTGTTTACTTTGTTTTGTTTTGTATAATTTTTGAATGCTTCTACTTTTAGAAAATATAAATGCAACTATAATAAATGATATAATTCGTTTTAATAATCTTTCAAGTACAGCAGTTAAGTAGACATCATACCCTACGTGACTTCTCACAATAATGAGAAAATAAATTAGTTCACATAACAAAAATCGAATTGGAATATAATGGTTTCTTAGCCAGTAGACTAAGATAAAATTGACAACATACCCATAATTTGGAAGGCAACTATAATATAGGGAAATCTTCAAACTTTAGAATTAAGTTATAACGTGAAGCCATAGAAACCAACTGTCTTTATGTCTTATATAATAAATGGTTTGGTGGTTAGAAATTTGTCTTTAAACTCTAGCAAATCTTGGTTATGGGTTGCGCCAATAACACTACATAATATAAATATAAATGTATATATTGGAATCTTGAGTCATGGAAAGAGATTATCAGACTGTCCAAGTCAAGTTACAAAACGTATGATTTTAGTACTACAATTGTACAATTAATCTATATTTGTATATATATAGTTGTGATGTGTGAGCAAGAATTTGTGTTTATCTTGTTAAATTATTGATGCATTTTTTATTCAGCAACCTATGCGTCCTTCTTAGAACAAAAATTTGTGATTAGTTGTGATTTGTGAGCAAGAATTTGTGATTATGAATGATACCTAAGTTTTGGTTTTGGTGTTCAAGTTCATCTGTTCGAGTTTACTTCTCAACAGAAAAAGTTTGAATTAATTTAAATAAAAAAAGTAAGTTTCTCCCTAGTTCCTCTCCTGACCCATTTCTTAAGATTCAGTTATAATAAATAGTAATACTTTTTAAATTATTTATAATATTCATAATTATATTGATAAAAATTAAATAAATCTATCTCAATTTTAAAATTGACAATGCTTTAATTTTATTTTAAAAAGTTAATAATGATCCTATCTTATATGCTTATCTTTTCACTTTGGTTTGGCTTCTTTCAACAAGCTAATAATGCATGGTTTAAATATTTTGGAACCGACATGGAGTATTGTTATCTGCAAAGCTCTGTGGAAGGACCACTACTATAAGACCCACTAGGAGGCACCCAAAAATGATAGCGATTTCGAGTCACTAATAGTATTGTTTGCATGGTGGAATTTGTATGCCAACTAAGGCTCCATTATTTTTAAGGAAAACATTGTCCTACTTTTTGATGTTTAATGTGTCACAAGAAATGCAGTTAATCGTAGTATTATTTCAATTAAAAAATAAATAAATCATTATTTTAGAAATATGACATAGTTCTTCTCTCTTTAAGTAATATATATATATATATATATATATATATATATATAATTTTAGAAAAAAATACTTTTTTTATTTAATTATAAAGATTGTGATCTATAATAAATATGCCTGTTTTGGTATTTTATGCATATTTGACTCCTACAAGTATTGGATTGTTGGACCATACTAAAATAAATATAGTAAAATACTTTATTTTTGATAATTTGTGAATGTAATTTTTTCGCAAGCAACCAAAGAAAAGTAATTTCAGTCTCATTTTTAATTTGTCAACCAAATAATAAAAATATTATACTTTCAATAAAAATGACTTCTAAGAACTTATTTTCCGGAAAGTGTTTCCCTTGAAATAAACCTGAGCCCAGCTTGTGAAAAATTTAGGTGCAAGGGCAATATCCTGCGCTCTCTATTGCACAAAAACCTCTTATAAAAAAAGGTTTCATTTTTATTAATAATAATATAAATGACTTAGTGTCTTCAAATTTATTATTAGAATTTTATTCATAATCACGATATTACTGCTAAATTAAGAATTTATATTTTTAATATTAATTATGAAACAAAAATTTATTTTTAATATCTATAAATTTTATAAATTAGACTTTTTTGCGAACAGTGGAGAGAGTAATTTAGTTGGTTAATGATTACGAAGATAGAGATAGTGATGCAGTGTTCATACGAAGGATTATATATACAAAGGGTTATTGATATATCTTAGCTGTTTTCCCAACTTTTATCTATTATTGGCTGGAACAACCCCACCTCTAATAATTGTTGTTAGCGTATGCATTTTTAACGTATGTTCTTGACATTATGTGTTAGTTTCTTGCTGTTTGTGTGTTTGATTATACCACTGATTATTTTCAAAATCTGTTATTATATAATAAATATATTATATATTATTTTAATAACTAACAGATGCATTGGTTCAATAGTAAATGTATGATTATTAGTTTGAATAGGTGTAACGTTGGATCGGTGCAATAGTTCAACTTGGGTAATTAGTTTGAACTGATGTGATTGTTAATTTGAATGGGTGTAACGTTGAACCGGTGTAATGGTTCGATTTTGGTTACTAGTTTGAACCGGTGTGACTCTTAAAAATGGAGTGTTTGGTTCATATCTTTTCAAATTGAAAATGGTGCATTTTCAAATGGATATTTGAAATCTTATAAATGGATTAGAAAACTCTCCTTTGGGAGAACAATTCATTCACAAGAAATGAATGTATAATTCTTTTAAAAGAATTTTTGTATTATTTTCTTCTCTCTCAAATTATAATTTTGAATTAAATATTATCCTGCATATAATATTTAATACAGATTAATTTTTGGATCCGTCTTATCTTCAGAGACGAATTCGCTGTAACTTTATGCATTTTATATATGGGACAAATACTGTCTTAAGAATATAGTAAACTTCTATTTAATTCAGATAGTACTATTATTATTTTTTCAGAATTTCAACAATGTAGTGAAAGTCACAACATTTTTGCCATAAACTATGTAATTAGTTTATAGCAAACCCCACCCAACAATTAAAGCTTATTAAATGAAAACTATATTTGTTTGTATGTAATCCCTGGACCATTTATTGTGTGGGAAATGTATTATCCTCATGTTGTTATCAGTTTCGGTTCCTATCCCTACTACTAGCTGGTGGTTACTTGGCCAGAAAATGAGAGGAGAATCCTTGTCACTTCATTGCCCACTTTTAACTATGGTTTCTAAGCTTATAGGCTCCTTACAATTCTTGTTGCCCACTCTCTCCCTTCCTTATTAATAGTCTTACTAAAGCGGCTGAAATGTTACTAATAGTCAAAATATTAAAAATGTCGTTAAATATTTATTTAAGATTTCTCTATATATAGGGATAGGTCATCCGTTTCTTTTTCTTTTCTTTTTTACTAAAAGTACGTCTCCAAAGCTGAATTTTTTTTGGGTCTGTTACTGTCCACAAGTCACGATTTATGTACTTTTTTTTTTGCTAGTTTAGCTGAAATTTAACATTATTGCCTTTGACAGTAATGGATCCCAAGATCTCATGCACCCAAGTCTTATGAGTAGTTCTTTTATCATTGAGCCATGAGGGGCTTGGTGATTTATGTACTTTTATAATGTGTGTGGAATGAATTTTAAGATATATGGAAAGAATATATTTACATATCATAACTTTGTAATTTTTTAAGTATAATGAATATATAAATATGTTTCTAGTGATATTTAAATTTTGTGGTAAACACCAGAAAAAGATTAGCAAATAAAGTGGGGGAAAAAAGTGTCTTCTCTACAAAAATTGTTTAAAACTTTAGGGTTAGAATTGACAACCAAAAACACTTTGGCACATCAAAAAAATGGAAGATATAGAGTGAGACTTTACTATCAATTAGGGCTGAGCAAGGAACCAAATTGTCTCCGAAACCGCACCAAAAATCGTATAAACCGCAACAATTAAAACCGCACCAATGGTTCCGGCATGTGTGGCGGTTTTAGGTGAGTTGAAAACCAAATTTATGATTTGGGCTTGGTTACTGGCCAAAACCGCATGCATAAAACTAAAACCGCACCATACTTCTTTTGAGTTTTTTTTTTTTAATTTAAATTATATAGCCAAAAGGCCCAAAACAACGTCTTCAGTTCAAGAAGCATTATTATGGAAGCCCTAAAATGAGTAGCACTGTCAACATGGAGCATATCAAGAAGCATTATTATGGAAGCCACCCTTTAGTTAATCCATTTGGAATTATCTTTCATGTAATTAACTAATTATCTTTGTTTAGAATTTTCATATGTAAGCAGATAATAATTCATCAGGTTCTATTTAGTTTTTGTTTAGACAAAACATTATTGTGTTATCAAAGTAGTATTTAATATTGTGTGATGCTAAATTGTTAATTTAAATTACATAAAATTTTGTTGTTTCAATTGGTTTTGGAACCGAAACCGCACCAAATGAAACCGCACCGCACGGTTCAAAACCGCACCACACCAATCACAAGTGGTTTCATATGCAGTTTTGGATTTGTTAAATCGCACCTAAGCAGTTTCGTGTACAATTTGAATTTCAAACCGCACCATGCTCACACCTACTATCAATTGTGGAAGAAGCATTAACACACTACCTTAGAGTTTAGAATACCACTTCATATATGTAATGTAATGTAATACCCATTCAATGCCCCCACCATTTTGAGTGAATAATGATTTCAATAATTTAGTTGATTAGTTAGAAAGCCACCTCTAGCTAACCTCCATCCGTTGATGCTTTGACAACACAAACACTACAAACAACGTGCCCAACTTTTCTTTCCAACCATTACTCACTCATTCACTCACTCACTGCATATATTAATTACATAGTACAAACTAGGAATTGAAGTAGTACTAGTATTTAATTGTAATTTGTAGGTAAGATGGAGTAATCAGCCTAGTCTATTCAAACACCTGTGGTTTTAATTGGAAACTTTGTCACAATATTTTTTGATTTTTAAATCTCTCCAGTCCTATCTAATCCAGTGATTACACACTTTATCAATTAAATCAAGTCAAATCAATTGTAATGTGTATGACTTATAAATGTTGATTTTTGTTCTAGTTGTTATTAAAAAAAAATAATGTTAAGAGTCGCAATTTTTTTTTTTAAATATTGTTTCAAATAATGTGGTTTATGCCATGATCGGTGTAAGTGTTTTTGGATCTCTTGTTTGGGCCCATCATATGTTTTTAGTACCCATGCCTACTTCGCCACAGGCCGCAGCCATAGCTGTTCCTAATGAAATCAAAATCTTTAGTTGGATTTAGCGAAGTAGAGAAATTCTTTCAAGTAGAAGAGCAAATGAGTCTCTCCTGAAAATTAAGATGGAATGTATTTGATGGATGCCTTGGTTCTTCGCACTAAAATTGATGTATATGCTGTTACTAATCAATATATTATCATTAGACCATATGCTCTATTTAAATGTGAATAAATTTGCAACTGTTAAATCTTCTTTAATTCTTCACTCTCAGTTCCCAGATATAACACTCCTCCTGTGAAGGGGATGATTTAGGATAATCAAAAACTTGCTCTCACACCAAAAATACATCTTTGTATCATGCAAACTGTCTTTACTACCAGAACCATCCGGCAAGTGTAGCTCATTAAGCACGCTGCATTGCACACATTCAGCCTGCCTGCTCTACGCCCTCCAGGTACCATGATCCACAGCCGAACTACCCTATATATAGTGAGAAAAAAGGGGATAGGCCGCCATCAACACCGTCAAACGGTGTTCATTGCAATATCATTTGGTTAGCTTAGCTGAACTTAATTTTTAGTTAACTTCATAGCCCATCAGAAGGCCAGACCACCATCCTTCAAGTTCCAGTGCTCTTCCCTTTTTGAGTTTCTCTTGAAAATTTTACCATTGATTTCTTTTGTAAGGTATGAACCTAATGGGAAAACATAGTGTAGTTTCCTGGAGTTTCTTTTTGTTGGTCTTTGTGTGTTTGGCTCTATGTGGTTGTGTACCAGTTGAAGGTACCAGAGAAGGGAGGTTTTTGGGTTACGAGATCCATGCCGCAGACAATTGGTACGAAAACCAGTATACGGGTGGTGGGAGCAGTGGAGACGGTGGCTCTGGAGGTGGCTCTGGTGGCGGTAGTGGTGGTGGCGTGGGTGTTGGGATTGGTGAGGGTAATTGTGGGAAAGGCTGGAAAGGCACTAAAGGCTGTACTCCAGGTGTTGGCATTGGTATAGGGGTAGGCGGTGGTGGCGGAAATGGTGGTGGTGGTGGTGGTGTTGGAGGGGGTGGAGGTGTGGGGAATGGTGGTGGTGGTGGTGGTGGTGGTGGTGGAGGGGGTGGAGGTGTCGGAAATGGTGGTGGGTATGGGTCAGGTGGTGGAGTGGGTGGTGGAGGGGGTGGTGTTGGGAATGGTGGGGGATATGGTTCCGGTGGAGGAGTGGGTGGGGGTGGAGGTGTTGGGAATGGTGTTGGGTATGGTTCAAGTGGTGGAGGGGGTGGAGGTGTTGGGAACGGTGGAGGGTATGGTTCAGGTGGTGGAGGGGGTGGAGGTTTTGGGAATGGTGGTGGGTATGGTTCAGGTGGTATGGGAGGGGGCCCAGGCTATGATGGGGGATTTGGGGGAGGCTCAGGTGGCGGTGGTAGTGGAGGATATGGCCAATATGGAGGTGGTGGGAATGGTGGAGGTCAAGGTTCCTACGGTCCTCCAAGCAAGAAGTAACAATATAACTAAACACTGCTCGAAAGGGGTATTACTAAATTAGGTGTAGAATAAGGATGTCTTAAATTAATTTCTCTCTTTCTTTATCATAGTAAGCTCTAATCTAATTTTACTGCATCTCTTGGTAATATATTGGCTTTAAGAATCCGCAAAATATGATGTACAAACTAAGAAACAGTAATCGGTGGCATATTCCTGCTGTAAAGATAAAAGTTAACCGCAGCAAGTAAATAACAGAGTGCACAAAACAGAACAGTTATTTATCTTACCGCAATATCATTGCTACAAAGATATACAGAAACTTCACATATACATCACATGCAGAACACGAGAATAAACAGAGTCATAGAATTTGCAACAACAGGATAATTATGAGAAATACGTGCTAATATAAACAGCACAAGCACACTCCTGTTCTTGGCAGCATAATTAGCCTTGTTTTAGGTTAAGCAAGTCCAGAAGAATGTCCTCCGTGGTTTTCAGAAATCAAGCAGCAGGATAAATTTGCTTGTCATTATTTATCCTGAAAAGCATGAAGCCAGTTATAGAAAGGTAACTAGGGCGGCAAAAAACTTTTCAACGTGTTGGACTTTCAAGACTTCAAGTTGAGGTATTATTTTCTTTCCCCTCAAAATTCAATATATCAGGTAAATTATTATTAGTAGTATGGGATGCACCTTCCAATCAACCCACAATAAAATATATGGCAATGTTTGACCTCCCACAATAAAGATAATACCAAATAAAGGGGCAATAGTAATATAAATATAATTTAGCAAAAAATAGTAATATAAATATAGATAATACTATTGGAAAATGTTCACTCAATAGCAAGTATTATCTTTACTGGAGGAAAATGATTCATCAAATATCAGAAATGTTCACTCAATTGCGAATGTTTATGTTGACTATTTGATTGTCAGTTACGCGTAAGGTTGTAAAATGAACCAAGCGGTTCGGGCTTGATTCGTACTCGCTCGACTCGAAATATAAACAATTCAAATATAAGCAAATTTTAAAATTCAATAAATTACTCGAGCCTTTCAAATTACAATGTTCTGTTGAAACTCGGATCATATTTGCTCGAATAGTTCAAACTGTTCGAGTTCGATTCGAGATCGTGCTATACTCTGTAACTAAACAAGCCTCAATCAAATATTATTTCAGACTCGATAAATTTTATGAACCAAATCTGAGCAACTCAATATTCGGTTCGACTCGATTTATTTACACCCCTACCAAGCTGGTACCGCTCATCTGACATTTTGAGTATCTAAAGAAAGTATGGCATGTGATCAGAGAAAATTAGATTGTTTTTAATCCTAAAAAGCACAAATCAAAAGCAAGTGAGGAAAGATCCCTTAGTTATTGAATGGTTTTGTGAATGAACTTCATAATTCAAAAGATAATCCAATCAACTACCCTAATCCTAAACTAGTTAAGTTAAGCTAGATGAATCCTTTTCCTCCAGTCTGCTCATTCAAAATTCATATTCTCAGTTATGTTCATATATCACGCAACAGATAAAGTATTCAAAAAATACAATAGACTATAGATTATAGAACTACGATGTAGCCCTTTCCTGTGTTCAAAAACCTAAAAGTCCTAGCTGGACTTTCTAAAGTTTTTGCTGAATATGCCATTTCCTTTTAATCTGTCCCAGTGAATAACAATACTCTGAAACAAACGTTTGAGTTGCTCCCAAACCTGAAACAACTGTCTAAAGCTAGTTCAAGCTTCTATGTGATGAAACTGAGTACATTTGCATGATAATCCGTGAAGGGCAAAAGTTTAGAAAGAATCCAAATCTTTAAAAATTAATTGTAAGAGTATCAACCCCATTCTGTTAGAATACACGGAGCAAGGAGTCTCAGATTAGAAGATCCGACTTAAGTTCTGTAAAAGATTTCATCAACAGGATGCTTTTCTTTAGTGTATTTAAGTTAAATATTTTATCTATTCTAAGTTGAGCTTTGTCAACAAGCACACAATATAAAATCCCTATCTTTTCTTCTTCATCTTCAGATTCAGCAAATAGCTGGCAAATCAGAATTTATTAGCTGGCTCCAAACCTTTAGGATTTGTTTTTGTATTCTAGTTTAGCATATGTAGCATGAATATTGGTAAACTCATTCTGCTAGAAAAGAAATGGATGATATCCACCAAAGAAAATTTAATCACATTTGTATAATCTACGAGACAAGTACAAAAATCACCAGGATAACAAAATTCAACAAGATCAAATTGCAAATCATACCACAGCTGAAGAGTTTGAGGCCCCAGTCAGATCTCTTCCATCTTTACCAAACTTCTGTTCAAGATTCCTGGAAAAAGGGAAAAGTGCGAAGTAAAGGAATTTAGACAATCAAAATAACAAGAAATTAATGAGAAGTAGGAGATTCAACATTGAAACACTGCAGGTTAACCTATATAAATAACGCCAAAAATAAAGAATATTATGACTTACATTACAATAGAATTTGATTGTTGGTCCAGAATTGTTCTTAAATTGGTCTCAGGAACACCAGGTTGTGCAACTCCTGAAGAATTTGGTTTGCCATCTACCTACGGAAGAAACAAATTCAAATACTAAGACCCAAATTATCTGTAGCATACATAAATGAAGAAATTAGAAGCACTTTGTAATCTTGAAAAGCAGTACACTTACAGCATGAAGGGCTTGCATCCATCCAGGATCTTTATCCGAAAGAAGGCTTACATACTGCTCCATAGCCACCTCTGGACTCATGTTCCCTAGCCTTTGCCACGCATTCCTTGCACAACGTAATCAGCTCTCCATCACTCACACATAGCAGCTGTCAACCCTGTTATATAACTAATAATCAAACTATACCCTGAAATTTGTTCAAGGGTAGGTCTGAGGTGTTCTGTACATTCAGTCACCTTTCTGAGATCCACAAGGTTTTCTTTTAAAATACTATCCGAGTATTGCAACTTTCCTATATTTTATGAATAATATAATGAACGATTTAATTTCTACATTGTTGATTTAGGGACTGGTTTTCAAGAGATATGATGAATAAAAGAATGAGTGGTAGTAATAAAAATTAACTTCAACATCTCAACTACAACGGCAAAAGAAGTTGGAGGTCATATTGCCTGAAGCTTGCAAATGAAATGGAAGGGCATAGTAATTTTCTACAGGACATCATTATAGACGACTTGGGCATTGGAGGTGCCAAGTTGCATATATTAGGCGCAGGATAAAACATGACATACTTGTAGATCATGCTCAGCTTGTCAGCGTTCGTATGGATAGCATATAACAAAGAACACTTTTCTACCATGACATCTCTAATCTTTAACTTTTATGTTTTGAGAAATGTGCTATCCAATCAGAGTTATTGAAGTTCATCTAATGTAACTTCATCTTTGGCTACAACAGTTGATGTGTTTCCTAGTAGAGTTGAACTTCTTGTCATTCATAACATTGTTAGATTCTTAATCAATTCTTTTTTCTTTTCTTTTTTACCTCACCCTCTACATTTCAGTTAAGCACCTTTCACTAGGTCAGATAATTAAGCAAGCAGAAAAATCGAATATCTAGTATTCCAACCATTAAACATAGAAACGCATAGGAAAGTTTAATACCATTTAGCACGTGCAGAGACCTTTAGAGCCATGGGCTGAGCCTCATAACAAGGTCCTTCCATGGCAACCTTATGAAGCCCATACAACTGCATCTGCACATCACTCCCCAAATTCAACGTCCTATCATCCTTTCCCCCATAGTCAACATAGTTTGCGGCGGTAGCAAACACCTTTTCCAAGTCGCTCCTCTCAATCCCCTCCCAATCATCATCCTCATCACTCACCAATCCCTCGCCTTCTTTCTTCCCTTCATCCAGTTCCCCTCCAATTCCAGGCCCTTGATCCTCGCTAACCTCCAGAACCCTTACCTCTGCACTTTCATCACCAACAACACCCTCACTAGCCAACATAACAATTCTCGCACTACCAGCCCCTTCATTTTCAATCTTTTTTTCTTCAACAACTAATTCATCGAAGACTGTAGTCGCTCTCTTTTCTTCCTCTACACTAGTCTCAATCCTGTCCTGAGCATCCAATTCCTTCAAAACTCTATCCTGTGCAATTTGATCACCAACCAAACTGACACTCTTCTCATCAACAGCCTCCTCATTTTCATTCTTTTCATGGAAAACAACATTCATTATATTCCCCTCCATCACCTTACTCTCACTCTTTTCCTCAACCAATTCCTCCAAGAACCTAAACTCTCCACTTTTATCACCAACAAAATCATCACTAGCCATTTCCACGCTTTTATCGTCACCAGCCTCTTCGTTTTCATTCTTCTGTGCAACAATTAATTCATCCAAACCAGTATTCACTGAATTTCCTTCATTCATTTGACTCCTACCCCTTTCCTCAACAATCAATTCCTCCAAAACCCTAACCAGTCCACTTTGATCCCCAATCACATCACCAGTATTTAAACCCACAATCTTCTCATCATCAACCTCTTTACCTCCATCCTTTTCTTCAACAATTAACTGGTCCAAACCAGTATTTACTATATTTCCAGCCCCCACAATTTCCTCTCCCCTTTTCTCCTCCAAACAACTTTCAAAATTTCCTCTCAAATTCCCAAAACTTTCCTCACCAGATTCTTCCAATTCACCAACTGATCCTCTTTCTCCTCTAATTTGATCAACCTTTTCAAAAGCAAATCGAATTCTTTTCTTGCTTTTTGTCCCCTCAAGTTTGAGTCCTCTGTCCAATTTCACAATATTTTCACTACCACCCTTTTCATTTGATTCCACATGATCACCATTAGCAGCCACAGCAACTGAAACAAGCTTAGCTACAAAGAAGGAGATAACAAGAGCCACAAAAGCTGTCAGGAAGAGCTCTTGAAGAAGCTCCATCTATGCAAAATGCAAATTCCCTGTATCTTACTAGTCTTAGAGAGAAGAATGGAAAAGGCAAAAGAGACTAGAGAGAGAAAAGACTTGCAGATAGTGATGATCGTAAGACATGTAGTAACATCAATGAGCCCCTTTGTGGCTTTGTTTATCTTTGACAATAAAAAATTTTAAAATTACTTTTTATGAGGACATGTAGTATAACATCAATGAGTACCATTGTGGCTTTGTTTATCTTTGACAATAAAAAATTTTAAAATTACTTTTTATATTCATATATATATATATATATATATATATATATATATTGCATAGATTTTTATCTTTTAAATAATACTTTTGTTTCAGAATTAGAGATATATTTTTTTTAGTCCGTTTTAAAATTAAAGATACATTTTTATTTTAAAATTATAAAGTGACATGATATTCCTAATTTATTATTATTTTTTCACTATTATTTTGAATATCATACCACCACAATCAAATTCATAGACAATACTAAGATTATATTTGAGAACATAAAATTATCCTTAAAAGTCGTCCTTTTTACAAATGTATTTTTAATTTTAAAACAGATGGAGTTATATTTATAATACTCTTAAGTAATACTTACTCGATTACTTGTTCCATTAGTATAACTCACTTCTATTAATACATAGGTACATGATTTAATTTTTGTTGACAGCAGTTAATTCTTGAAGATAGATTCAGAAGAGAGTGATGAAGATATTAAGTAAACCCTCCCCAGGTTAGGATCTAACAAAAATTATTCTAATAGATTTTCACATTCAAAAAAAAAGAGCAAGTTATCACGATATTAGTTTAACTCTCCCCAAGTAGGACCCCCAGGTTAGGATCTAGGTTAGTATAAATTATTTTAATAGATTAGCACGTTCAAGAAAAGGGAAAAAAAAAGAAGAAGTAAGTTATCACAATAGTAGGTTAGGATAAATTATTTTAATAAATTAAGATATTCAAAAAAAAAGAGTAAGTTATCCCTTTTTTCATCACCTAAACCATTCTCTTAGGTTAGGATAAATTATTATAATAGATTAGGATATTCAAAAAAAATAAAGAAAAGAAAATAAAGGTAATACTCCCTCATTTCCATACAAAAAGTCATATTTTCAAAATTTATAAATATTAGGTATATATTTTAGCTTTTTAAATAAAAAAAATTTGTTCATAATAATTCCATGCTGATGAGATTAATTAGATAAATTTGAGACTAATGTGTTATTTATATTACTATCAACAAAACAATATTTTTTTATTTGTTTTTGATGAATAGGACTTTTTTATAGAAAAAAAAAGAAAAATAATACTTCTTTTGTAATTTAAATGAAAAAATAGTTTTTAGAAATTATTCTAAACATTATTTCATCAATTATTTTCAACTAATACAAAATTAATTTCATAATTATTTTTACGATCGTTTAATTATATTAATTAAAAAAACAATTTCTTTACACACCGAGACAATATTACCGACTTTTTAGTTAAATGGGTATTTCCCTGGCAGAGACTAGAGTCTTGAGCAAGCATATTCTCTTTTTCTGTGCTCTTTTTGCTTTGTTGTGGGTCCTACTTTGTTGGCTCATTGCTGAGACTAGGACTATAAACAAATCGGGTCCGATTAGTATGAAGTGAACTTCATGGTAAGTTCACTTCATGTCCAATACTGCGCTGACACGTATCATCCTCGTCACGTGTCAGCGCAGTATTGGACATAAAGTGAACTTACCATGAAGTTCACTTCATGCTAACCGGATCCAAACAAATCCGACTGCTCGCGAGCCTAGACAACTCGGTTGGATTAAACTCGACTTGAATCTAGCTCCGGTTCGATTCGATTAAGTCCGATTAAACTCAGCTTCAGTTCAACTCATTTAAGTCCGATTCGTTTAATAATTATTTAATTAAAATTTTATTTTATTTATATAAAATATATAATACAAAATATTTATTTTATTTATATATTTATTTTTTTCAACAAAGTGAAAAATTAAATTAAAAAATTAAAAAATAAATAAACGGGTTAGGCTTAGGCTCAAGCTCGACTGACTGGCTTAAACTAGCTCGAACTCAAATCCGGCTCGTTTATAAACGAGTTGAGTTTGTATACAAAATTTTAAACTCGTTTAAAATCCAATTCGACTCGATTTGTTTAACTTTTAGACGAGATCGAGCTCAACAAGTCAAAAGTTCGATTTGATTCGTTTACGGTCCTATTGGGACAAAAAGTCCGCTAAGCTCCAACCGTAAACATTCGGTCGTTCTGTCTATGACACAGTGCTCCTTTCTTAGTAGCTCATATTGTACAAAAAAATAAATTATATAATTGATCGAGGCACTTATTACTTTAAAAAATATTTATTGATTTAAAAATATTTTTTTTATTTTGACAATATCAATGGTCAAATTATATAAGAATGACATGTAAAAATAATGTTTTATATATTCACTAACAACATGTCATACAGATAAATTAAAAAAAAATCAAAAATTTAAATTCAATATATTTATTAAATAATTTTATCATGATAAATAATAAGTACATAATTTGTTACTATAATTCAAATTCCTTGATTTTCACTTGCATTTATCCACACGTTGTTATTGCATTGTATGAAACACTAGTTATGCATATCATAATTAAATAATGTATTCTCATTGTACAAATAATCCTACACGCAGCATAATCTTGGGGAAAAAAAATCAGTAGTATGTTATATTCCCTTTAGTCGAAGTTATAGATTATTATTAATGTTTGAAAAGTTAATTTAAAATATTTTAAAATTTAAAAGAATTGATAAAATGTATTAAAAATTATTAAATAATAAATTTTTAGACAATTTATAATTTTTATTATTATATTGACTACAATTAAATAAATGTATATCAATTTTAAGTTTGTAAATCTTTTAAAATTGACTTCAAAAGGAGGGAGTATAATTTTCTTGTGCTCATATATCTCGTGAGACACTTTTTCTTGCAAACTTCTAGACTACTTCATGAATTAAATATGGCAAATGAGTGCGGATAGGAACAATTTTTAATCAAACAAACATTAGACTTTACTAGTTATTGAAATAAGGTAGTGACCATTTCAATTTCCTTTTATTCTCACAAGGTTTTGAAGTTATTATAATGTGAGAAATGAAGGCACTATTAGTAATATTATATCTTTTGTAGATTCAACAGTTTTTGATAAAATTAAATTAAAAAATTATGTATATTATCAATATTTGATATGTTTTGTAATTATAATTTAACACAAATTTATTGTGATAAATAATATGACTCTTAAATAAATAAATAAAAAATAACGAAACATATCATTAGCAGCCGAAGACGGCTTAAGTAATCCAAGTTACACTTAACTTAATTAGGACAACGGCTTAAGTTATCCAAGTTACACTTAACCTTAATGAGGACAAGTGCAAATGACGATTACTTGACTCATTCATTTCCCCATCAACAATAAAACGCATTTAAGTACTAACCCGGTTTAACAGATTCCTTGTAGTGGATATGATGATTAAGTTCCTTCCTAATGAATAGTGAGGTGGAGTAAATATCCAAAATTGACACGTAAGAGGGGAAAGAGTGCAAAAAACATGCAAATCTTATTGGATAAAGCTCACAAAGTTGACTAAAAAACTTGATACAATAATATAATAATAATAATAAATCTGCTTAAATTTCTAGAGGAACTTATCTCATAACAACCGAAAGCCATTTGTTTGGTCTAAGGCATAACTTTTTATAATTGCAGTGGGGATCAAGCATGTGATCCATTCGCCTTCTTTTTCCCCAATTCCCGCGTAGGATTCAAAATTGACATGAATTCTTCTGATCTTAATAAATACAACAATAAAAAATTTAAATTATTTAACGAATATTACTTATTATAAAATTTATTTTTTTATAATTTTAAATAAATCATCCCTATATATATACATATATATATATATATATGCAAATCTTATACCTAATTGGTTATAAAAAAAACAACATTTATATGCTTTAATTCAACTTTTGTTTAAAAGATCATAAAAAGTTGAAACCTTAGAGTCAAAATTGTAACTCGTTATTAATTTTGCCTATATTCTTTCTCAAATTACCCCTCTAATATGTAACTATGATTTCCTAACATTTTTCAAGTCAGACAAAAGAGAGTTGCAGCAGCTCATGAAAACCCTAAATTAATTTCTGAATTGTTTATGTCTAATTAGAATCATCTTAATATTTATATATATATATATGGAGGGCAGTAATGTACTTACACACCATCTGTTAGTTTTTGTTAACATCGTTACTGGTGGTGTGAGAGTATGATATGTTTATGAAACTACAGGTGGTCGATAGTTCACTTTTAAACTGCCCGGTGGCTACAAGTAACTTTAAGTAAATCACATGTGATTATTTACAATTTACTCTACAAAATTTAACATGTTTTTATTCAATATATAGAGGAGAATTTTTGATAAATATAGTCTTGGTATATATAACTATAATTTTTTATTCACAATATATACCGACGATACAACTTCATCATGAAATTTGTTGACTTATACTCTCTCCGTTCTTTTTTACTTGTTATTTTAGAGAGTGAAATTTGTTCCTTTTACTTGTCATTTATGGATTTCAAGAATGCATTAATGACCTAATTTTTCATATTATCCCTGTATTAAGCATCAACTTGTTTCTCTTTCATTTTTTCAATAAATTCTAGAATGATAGTATTGAGATTTTATTACTATTTTGGTCAATCAGACAAAGCATTTATTAATTTCTTAATTTTTGTGTTTTTTTCGAAAGCGACAAATAAAAAGAATTGGAGGGAGTAAATCATTTTCCTAAAAAATACTATATTGCAGTTCTATATTGGAAAATGGTGTATACTTAAAAATCAAATATGATAACTAGTAAAATCTCTTTAATATATATGTGTTATAAGACAAAATTAAATTTTTTTTCTAAATTACTCTTTAACTAGCTAAGTTTTCCGTGCAAACCACGGGTAGTTTTTTAAATAAAATTATTTTTAATTTATTTATATATAATGATTATAAATTATTTTTTTAAATTTTAAATTAACTTACTACTATTATTAGAATGATTATAAATTTTGCTTAAAAAATAAATGACTACAAATCACATACAATTGTCCAATACTCACAATTGATTGTTTTTAATGTGATTCTTTTGTTATACAAAGTTTTAATAATAAAAAAATCGAGCATTTTATTCCAAGAGCAACTCTTCGCTTTTTAAGCTTGAATATCAAATAAAATGAAGGATGATCTACTTTCATCCTAATTGCAAGTCTTTGATACTGTTAAAGTGTCAAACATTTTGGTACATCTCAACCTTGTGGCTCTAATACCCATAGGAAATAATTACTTAGTTTCATTGCTAGAGAGATTCATTTTTCTTAGTACTTTAGCTTATACATATGTTTGATTTGATGATGAAATGAAAATTTAATGTATACTTGTAAAACCAGTAACTTTTGTAAAGTCCTTAAAAAGATAATTTATGTAAAAAGACTTAGTGTAGGGATTAAATTTGTTAGGCTAATCTAATCCTTAATATAAATGTATTGTTCAAAAGCGAAGTCTGAAGATTATTCGTAGAATTGAAGACCATGAAGTATTCTAAGATCATAGAGCATTCAGTATACTCATAAAGATCGTAGAGCATGAAAACCGATCGTAGAGTCAAGCTTTCAGCGCAAGTCACTCTACTATTAGTTATATAACTCTGCGATTAAACAGAACTGTAGAGTTCATTTCTTCTGACAGGTTATAATAATGTCATACACATAAGATTGAAGATCCCAATGATGATCCTCCATAAGGTTGTCGATAAGGATAAGACACTCTTGAAATTGTGTTTAACAGCTATATCTGCTAAGGACAAAAACATATAACTACATTTGCACCTGACAGAGTACGATAAAAGCGACCTGAAGTGATCCTAGTCGACAGTATTTCAAAGTTAAACAATTAAAAATTGACAGATGTTTAAGTCAAAATGTACTAATGGTCAAATCACAACGGAAAGATCCCAAGGTGAATCTATAAAAAGCGAGCAACTTCAAACAATCAAATAAGAGATACAGAGATAAGAATTGATCAAGTCGAAGTGTTGCCTGTCTGAGCTCGTAGTTTACTCACTCTACGATTTAGAAATTTTAATTGTTGCCAAGTCTTGTGATCTAAAAGCTTAACGTTACTTAGCACGCCTCAAATCTTTCGATTTCTGTGTGATTCATCTTAGTGATCTATGTATATTTCAAGTCTATGTGACTTGAAGGATTTTTAGTAAATCGGTTTTAAATCAGTTCTTAGTGAACTGTAATATGTGTGATTACCCTTTCTTAGTGGAAAATTTCTACTCTCGGAGTAGAAGAGAGGACTATGAGACTTTTGTGTTTCGAATGAAAGTAGTATGTCCTCAAGCCAATCACATTGGATGTGATAAGCATTTACTTTGTAATCTTGTTCATTTATTAATAAAAGAATTCATTTAATTAAAGGCATTCTTTATCCATGTTTAATTAGTTGAATTAATTAGGATAAACCCGTAGTTTTGGAGCAATACTTTTAGAATCATGAAGAGTTCATACTAATGAGATCTAAATTCTAGATAGCTCAAAATAAAAATGTTCCTAATTGTTGGATCACTAATGTGGGGTTACTGATTTCGGATAGATTAGTACATACTATATTTGCTCTATTGAAGAGGATGATTGATCGCATAATCATTTGTGTAGAGACACTAAAGCAAGTATGTAGGTGCTTATTGAAGAATATGTTCACTGAACGTGACTCGCTTAAGGAACACCTACTTGCCTGACAATAGGAGTTCCTATAGTGATAGTAGTACAAGTGATACTTAGACTTGAGGTCATCATAGTACCTTGTGTATTCTGAGTTATACTTTGTCATATTACTTAAGACTATTTGGGTATATCAAAGGGTATGTTTGGGTATAATAAAGTGTACATGGCGGTAGGTGAATGATCAACAAAAGATATACCACTTTCAGTAAAGGGAGAAAATGTCTTATGCGATTCGATAAATGACAACTCAAAAATCCTTGGCCAAGGTGAATGGAAATTAGAAAGGAGTTTCTAATTTACATTAACTAAAGTTGCGTATTTTAGAATCGAAATTCATATGATCAAATAAATAAGACTTATCAGAAAATCCATATTTTATGTTTGATCGAGACATTATATGGTAAAAAGATTGAATTATACGATAACTATTTATGGAATAGGTTCTTTGTGATTAAATATTGATTTCATATTATCCGAATAGTCATGATATGCTGAGAGGTGTCACTCATGATATAAAATAAATATTATTTATATTTGAATTAAATGTGTTTAATTCATTATAAATAATATTAGAATAATTCTAATTTATTTATTCTAGTACCGGTATAATATTGAACTTAAAGGGTCACACCATAAAAGAGAAATATTATTTTAGAAGTAATTGGCTTAATAATAATAATTTAGTATTTGGAGAAATACTAATATTTATAATTAAATATTTGAAAAAAATACTAATTATAAATTAATAAGAGGAGTCTTATTATTATTATTATTATTATTATTATTATTATTATAAATAATTTAGTTCCTAAATAGTTTGGGAATTAAATTAGAACCCTAAATCCTAAAGAGTTTAGGAAGGAGATTGGTTTATATAAGGAAATGTCTTATGATAGATTAAGTGTTGACACAACTATGAGTATAGAGATACTACACAATAATTCTCTACAACCTAAAGTGTTAGGAGCGGAAGCGAGAATTAGGGCTAGCCACCCAAGGTTTGGAGAAATCTATATTTACTTCTTCAATCAATAATCTCTTGGTGGATCATATTTAGTGCGCTGCACATACTAAGTAGCTAACGTTTGATCCGCATATTCGAAGAAACACGAAAGATCTAAGGATTGGGACTTGAAGATCAGATCAAGCAGTTGATTCATCTTCATAAGGTATATCTTTTATCATTCCTTAATTAATAGCATCAAGGTGATCCTGGGATTGTAATAAAAATTTTAAATATGATTTATATCATGCTTCTGCTTTTACATCAATTAGATTGTATGTTTTTAAATCTGCAAACCAACACCGAACCTCTTAAAAATATGTGTCATTTACTTTACTGTATTTTCTTTCTGCACTCTACGTTTTGCATTAAAGCCTCTCTTCGTTTTATCCTTGTGACTTGTCTACATTTTCTTACACTAAATTTAGAACTGTGATTTCTTATTAATCTTTGAAGGGATTTTTCAAAACATAATTCAACTATGCATAATCAATAAATTAACTTGTTTAATTTAACATTGGTAATAATTCTCTAAACCAAAAGTTTTAAAAGATTTATTTAACCCCCCTTCTAGATCTCTTTGTACCTTTGAGAATAACAAATGGTATCAAAGTATTGGTTCTCTTGAACTAGCTTAATCGCTCGAGTAGATCTATGACACTAACCAAAACTAGTTCTGAGCTTGGTAGTAGAAACAAGCTACCTTTGTGCAATAAAGATAAATTTACTAACTATAAAGTTCGCATACAAACTTACATATATGCAATAGATGACGAGATGTTTGATGCAGTACTTAATGCTACCTACGTCCCTACAAAGCTAGCTCCTACCTTTGATGATCCAAACAAAGTAACAGTCAAACAAATAGTAGAGTGGACTGAGAACGAGAAGAAGTTTGTAGCACTTGACAAAAGAGCTAAGAACATTCTGTTCAGATGAGTTATTCAAAAATGTTGTCAATTACAAGACAGCAAAAGAAATATGGGAAGCCCTACTTGTCATCCATGAAGGTACTGAAGAAGTTCGAGAAAATAAGCAATCTCTGCTTACTCAATAATATGAAATATTTTCTCACATTCCTGGAGAAGACTTTACTACTACTTATGAAAGATTCAATATATTGCTAAACTCCCTCAGAGTATTAGGAAAGATTTATCTTAATAAGGACCTTAATATCAAGTTCATGAGAGCTCTACCAAATAAGTGGGATGCCAAAACTACTGTTATAAAAGAATCAAAGAATCTGTATGAGATGACAGTGCAGAAGCTCTATGAAAATCCCTTGACTTATGAGTTTGAACTAAATCAGAGAGCAGAGACTATAACAACAATCAAGAGAGATAAGGGTGTAACCCTTAAAGCTATAGAAACATCTTTTAAAACCCTATAGAAGATGAATCTATCGTCGATGATGATGATGATGATGATAAAGAAGAAGACATTGCTCTATTAGCCAGAAAGTTGAAAACGTTCATGAGAAATGGCAGAAACAACAATAGAAGATACAACAACAATAACAAATGAGATTCTTCAAAGGATTTGTGTTGCAATTGTAAAAAGCCAGGTACATTACTGAATGTAACAAACCTCTTAGAGAGGAACTGATAAAAGATAAAAAGAAGAAAGAGTCAACATCAAAGAAAGGCTTCAGAAGATACAAAAAGTACCAGAAGAATGAGAAAGCCCTAGTAGTTGAGGGATCATGGAGTGACTCATATAACTCAAATTTTGAGTTAAGTGATAATAAAGGACCTCAAATGGTCAATCTCTGTCTAATAGCTATGGAAGTTCCTACAGACAACACCACTAATTATCAAGAAATTGATATCAGTAAGGTATTTGACTTAACTCTCCTAATATTGATATATTTGATCTTAAAACCACCTTATGTGATATAACTTCTGAGTTGAATAAATACATGAAGTGGTTCAGGGTTCTATTAAGAGATCATTCTCTTCTTCAAGAGGAGAAAGAGAAAGAGAAAATTGAATTGAAAACAACTCAACAAACTGTTAGCTTTCTCTCCATACTTAAATATGAGTATGAGAGATTAAGAAAACTTACTACGCGGTCTGCATAGAGAGAGTCAATTCTAATTTCCAAAGTTGAGGAGTTGGAAAAGAGAATCTCTACTTAGAACAGGTCTTTTTTTTATGGACTCCCTGATCACCATTTAGAGATGTATCTTAGATCGATCAAGTTTAGAATTTGGGGACTTATCCTCATATCGTAATGTGGATACAGCTTTAGAGACTAGCAACAACAATGCTTCTACTTCCCGTAAAAGTATTGTGTTTGTAAAATCTACACAGGTTACAGAACCAAGTATTCAAAACTCTACTATTTCTGTGATCAGATTGTGATCCTTGAGAACAATAGACCACATACTGGTCTAGGATTTAAAAAATTGCACGGTAAAGCTAAAATTACCTTCAAGTCTTGAAGGATCGTAGAGTCAGCTTATACTCACTTTACGAACCAATCAGGCATGAAACGTATAGTTAACTTTCACCCTATGAACTCTCAAAATCGTAGAACAATATGGAAGCAGAGAGAGTTTGAGCCAAGAAGAAAGGTTGGAGGTCTTTACATTCTACACATGTCCTCAAAGAGAAGGAATCCATGCACACACATAAGTATGCATCATATTAAATGTTATATCTACCATCATTATGGTCATATTGTTGCAATGTGTGATTTATATGATTATCCTGTGTATAAGAAGCCTAGAGTTAGGCGAGTCTGGTTCCTAAGGGCACTAACCTATCAAGACCCAAGCAAATCTAGGTACCGAAGTAAAATCTAAGTTCTTTTGTAGCATAATATCTCTACTAATTCAATTTGGTATCTAGATAATGGATGCTCAAGGCATATAACAGGGAACAAAGTTCATCTACTAAACTTCAGAGAGAAAGATGGTCATGTTGTTGTCTTTGGAGATAACAATTCAGGAAAAACAAGAGGATATAACATAATAGGAAATAGTGCAGTCTCCTTCAAGAAAGTAGCATTTGTTGAAGGCTTGAAACACAATCTTATGAGCATTAGCCAACTATGTGATAAAGGGCACCAAATGATCTTCCTCAATAATTAATGCCAAGTAAGAGACCTGAAGACAAATTCAGTAAAGCTTACTAGAAACAGAGAAGGAAATGTCTATGTAGTTAACCTATCAAAGCGGAGCTCAACATAATCTGTTTACTTCTTTGCCAAAGCCTCAGAAGATATTAGTTGGTTATGGCACAAAAGATTGTCTCATTTGAATTTCAGGCATATGTCCAAGCTTGCCGCCAAAAATGCGGTTTCAGATTTACCCGAGCTAAACTTTGTCAAGGAAAAGCCTTGCAAAGCTTGTCAGCTAGGGAACCAAACTAAAGTCTCAATCAAGAATAAGATAATCAACTCCAACAATAGGCCATTACAACTTCTTTATATGGACTTATTTGGGCTTATTCCTACTGTTAGTATTGGAGAAAAAAGATATACAATAATGGTAGTAGCTGACTACACTAGATTCACTTAGGTCTTCTTTCTAGCTTCTAAGGATGAAACTAACTCTCAATTGATCAAGCTTTTCAGACTAGTTGAAAATGAGAAGGGTGAAAAAATCAAAGCTACCAGGTGTGATCATAGAAGATAATTTGATCTTCTAAAGTAGATAAGTTCTGTGGAGACAATGGCATTCATCACAACTTCTCAACACCAAGAACTCTTCAGCATAATGGAGTAGCTGAAAGGAAGAACGGAACTCTTATAAAAGTAGGAAGAACTCTTCTAGCTGCAACAAGGCTACCTGAGTAATTCTGGGCTGAAGCTGTTAACATTGCTTGCTACACTCAAAACAGGTCTCTCAATCATTCTTCATTTTAAAAAACATATTATGAGCTGTGGAAAGGGAGGAAACCCAATATAAGTTACTTTCATATCTTTGGTTGTGCATGTTATATCCTCAACAATGGTAACAGTTATCTAACTAAATTTCAAGTCAAGTCAAATGAAGGTATTTTTCTTGGTTATTGTACTGATAGTAAAGCATATAGGGTATTTAATAAGAGGTTATTAAATGTTGAAGTATCAATTCATATTACATTTGATGAAACTGATACCAAAGAGCCAAGTAAAGCTACCATGTTTGACGAAATCGTAGTACAGGATAAAGAAAACGTAGAACAAGAGGACCCTATAACCAAAAAGCTAACGATCATAGAGCCAAAGCAAGAAGTCGTAGAGTCAGAAGTTCCTGAGTTGGGAACTCTATGAATAGAAGATCATCTTGAACCTGAGCAAAATGATCTAGACCTTGAAGTTATAAGACAAGAAGGCATAAGGACTGATGTTCCAACTAGAAGTATATGGGCTAAAGATCACACTCAAGATCTAATCAATGGTGATCCAAATAATAGAGTCAGAACCAGATCTGCAACTGAGAATGAGTGCTTCTATTTGAGTTTTTTTATCTTAAATAGAACCAAAGTAGATTGAGAAAGCTTTACAAGATTCAAGCTGGATTGAAGCTATGCAAGAAGAACTAAACTAGTTTGAAAAAAGCAAAGTGTGGAGATTAGTTCTAAGACCTAGAGATCATCCAGTGGTTGGCACCAAATGGGTATTCAGAAATAAGATGGACGAAGATGGAGTGATCACAAGGAACAAAGTAAGATTGGTGGCTAAGGGGTATTCTCAATAAGAAGAAATTGACTATGATGAAACCTTTATACATGTAGCAAGACTTGAAACCATAAGAATCTTCCTTACATATGTTGCCCACATAAAGTTCAAAGTATTCCAAATAGATGTCAAAGGTACTTTCCTCAATGGAGAACTTCAAGAAGAGGCTTATGTTGAACAACCACCAAGTTTTGTTGATCCTACTCATTTTAATTGTGTTTATAAACTAGATAAGATATTATAGGAATTAAAACAAGCACCTAGGGCATGGTATGAGACCTTAACTAACTTTCTTATGAAAAAATGATTGACTAAAGGTAGAGTAGACACAACATTATTACTTAAGAAGTATAAAGACAAAACATTGTTATTATAAATTTATGTAAATGATATGATATTTGGTTCTACTGATGAAAAATTATTTTAGAGATTTGTCGAACTTATGTAGAGCAAATTTGAGATGAGCATGATGAGAAAGTTGAACTTCTTTCTTGGATTACAAGTGAAACAAACTGATGAAGTCATATTCATCAACGAAGCCAAGTACATTAAAGACCTACTCAAAAAAGTATGGCATGGAATCAATTGCCCCTATGAAAACTCCAATGGTTTTTGCAACTAAGCTTGACAAGGATGAACAAGATAAAAGTGTTGATATTACTCAATATAGAGGTATAATTAGCTTTTTCCTTTACTTAACTGCTAGTAGACTAGATATTATATTTACTATATGTATTTGTACTATATTTTAAGCTAATCCTAAGGAATCTCATTTAATGTCTGTTAAGAGGATTTTCAAATATCTCAAAGGCATTCCATATTTAGGATTATGACATCCCAAAGAATCTTCTTTTGATCTAATTGAATATTCAAATACTGATTTTTCAAGATGCAAGAAAGACGAGAAAAGTACTAGGGGAACATGTCAACTACTTAGAAATAGATTAGTTTCATGATTTAGCATAAAGCAAAACTCAGTATTAACTTCAACTGCAGAGCTGAGTACATTGCTGCTTGTGCTCAATTACTTTAGATGAAGAACTAGCTAGCTGACTATGGGTTTGAATTTAATCTATTCCTATATTTTGTGATAACACTAGTGCAATTACAATAACACACAATTTTGTTATGGATTCTAGAACCAAGCATATTGATATAAGGCATCATTTTAGAAGAGACCATATTCAAACTGAAAATATTTCTTTACATTTTATCTCTACTAAAAGCCAATTAGCAGATGTTTTTACTAAACCATTCGATGAAACCAAATTCAATAAATTAATAAGTGAATTAGGAATGTTAAATTTATGTGCTTAAGATTATTCTTTAAAGAAACTAACCCTGCAGGTGAAAATAGTAGAGTAAGAGAAAGAAAAACAAATATCAGAGAGTGAATCGTAAAGTGAAAAAGGAATCGTAGAGTAAAAGCTACTTTATGACAGAATGCTCTACGATATCTATTAAATCATTGAGTAGATAACAAGAAGTTATGGCGCGTGCAAAACAAATCAAGTGTAAACGCGTAAAAATATAAAGTAACTGTCATACAACTGTAAGTTGTAGTTAACCCAGAAAGCTCCTCCTATAACTATTCAACACGTGTCCCACTCAGTCAAAATAGAGGGAAGTACATTTATACTTCAAAATTTTAATTTTTTCCTTAACCGAATTATTTGTCCTCAATATTCTCTCCCTCTCTGAGCCCTAGTTCACCCTACGAGTTTTCAAATCTTAACTTATTTTTCTTTTTCTATCTCAAATCAATCGTCCAAATCATATCTACTTACCAAGTAGTCCCTAGAAATCTCATTTGCTTCTATGAATTAGAATGAGTAGAAGGCAGGGTTCTATGAAGCCCTGAGCACAGACACAGAATGTTCATGAATAAGTTGGAAGAATTATACAATAATAGTTCTTGTGCTGATGAAGTCATCACCACTAAAGTAAGAGATATCACTCTTACTTATGATGTTATGGAGATCAACAACATCTTGGAGTTCTTGAATGATGGAGTCACCAACTTTGAAGATATCGATGTGAAGAAAGGTTTGGAGTTAATGGGTTACAACAAGAATAACCCAGAACTGAAAGGGTATAAGAAGAAAGAGTTTCCCTAAGATTTTAAATTTCTGGCTGATATTATTGGAGAAATATATACTCGGCAAGGACTTTACTTACAACTCTGTTAGTGAACTTTAGCTGAAGATCATGTCAGCTATCACTATAGAGAAGAAGATCAACTTTGAAGTAGTTCTAATAGACTGGATTTCAAATAATTTAAAGATGCATGGAAAATGAAGGCTTCAAAAAAGCCTCTTTCAAAGATGTTCTATAGAAGGTTCATCAATATTCTAGTGAAGAAGAAATTCAAAAAACACATTTGAGAAAAGGAGGGAGATACTTTAAATATTAATAAGAAGATAACCAAAAAGCTCTTCGAGAACTAAAAGAGAAATCTGGTTAAAATTCTAAAATCTAAACAGTCTGAAGGAAGCGAGAAGATTGTAAATGAAGTTCTAAAACCTGCCAAAGAGAAGCCCAAAAAGAAGTTGGCAGAGGTTGAAGAAGAAGAAAAAAAATCTAGGGGCTCTGCAGCTCCCAAATTACTTGAGGCATTGGCTTCTACTGCTGAAAAGCCACCTCAGAAGAAGATGAAGATGAATCATATTAGTATCAAGACCAAGCAGCATAGTTTGATGATGAAAAAGAATAAGGAAGAAAAGAATGATAGTCCTAAGGACTCTTAGGATAAGTCAACTGTTCTTGAGAAGAGGGATACAGAAAAGGAGAAGGATGAAACTTAAGTAGATGACTCGGTCTCTTTGAGTCAGCTTGTAAAAGAAAGGACTTGGAAAGTAAAGAGAATCAAAAAATCACAATCAAACTACCTTTTAAATCCACCTAAGAATAAGCTGAAGAATTCTGTAAAGACATAGACAGAAGAGACACTGAGACTGCTACCAAAGAAGGTCTAACCCATGGTGAATGAGATAGGAAGCAAATCGGGAAAGCTAAAGATGGCTAAGGCTAGAAGAATCATTTCAGTTGAGGATCATATCAACGTTAAACCGATCGTAGAGCCTCTCAACTCTCTGATTATAGAACCTAAGCTGCTGATGAAATGATGACTGGGAAGGTTTTTGAACGTGAGCCACATCCAAAGAGAAGAAGATTGAAGAAAAGGACTGAGAAGAAGAAGAAAGTCGTTAAAAATGCCCCTGAGTCTGCAAAGCCAGTCAAGGCTGCATCTGAGGAGGAGAAAATGAATGTAAGCTCTTCTGATGACTCTCTAAAGCTTACAAGGATCATCGATTTAGTTGTACAGGACATCAAAAGTGACCCCAACAGTCCTCCTAAATTTCAATATACAATTAGTCAACCTGCATATGAGCCAAAAAATGCATAATCTCAAGGGGAAGAAGATGAAGACTCAACTGAAGTGATTCTAAACCCAAAAGATGCTAAAGCTAAGTCTGACAAACCAGAAGCTCTAGGAGAAAGGGTTTTGGAAGAGGGTGAAAAATTAGACAGAACCACTATTATCTTTGATAATAATAGTGATTTACGGTTCCATTTTCTTCCTATCATGTCCTGGATGAAGGCTTTTCTGCTGGGAGATTTTAGCTACATCACTTGGACCTTCAAGAACTTTCTGAGTGTAAAAGTGTTGTCTCAGAACTTTTCCAGAATTCTAAAGTTTGCCAGAAGAACCATCTCAGATAGAAGCTCTTCCACTCCATCAGGCATCTTCAACAAATTAAATTACGGTTATCCACTCATCTCTCCTGAACAAAGTTGAAACACTCTCACGCTATGAAGCATTCGTAGAGCCTAACACTACGAACGCAGAGCGAACGACAAACCAAGTTACTCAAACTTCTTACTTAAACTTTTTTACCCTCACGATCGTAGAGTCTCAAAACCCTACGTTTGTTACCCAAAATGACCATCCCCAAACACTTTTCCAAACCCTCTGACCTGTACATAATATTCAATCTTCCCCAGCAACCACCATTGAACATATATATACTATATCTCCATCTTATATTTCTCCAAAACATCTACCAACTCCATCTCCTCAAAACTCTTCGATCATAGAGTCACGTACCTTTACGTTCGTAGAGTCACCTAACTCTCCTATCGTAGAATAACCTCAGTCCGTTTTTGAACATACTCATACACATACAGATATTCCTTTAACTTTTAAGACTTATACAGATATACCTTCTACATCTTATACTAGAGATTTAATTTTTATACTACATTCTCATCATATTTTAACTAGCTCAGCCTTTGACGATGTCATATTTAAAGACATTAATTTGGGAAACAAGGCTAGGCTCGAAGCTATTTTGGAGCAAATCTTCGAAAGAGTATCAGTGGTTCCCTCTAAAACTCAGCTAGCTCAGATGCTCAATGAAATCACTCAAGAATGTAATGTTGGTTTTAAGGTCACTACAACTGGCATTCAGAAAAGTCTACTTCACATTGTTAAGACTGCTGAGAAAGTACCAGGATAAATGTCTAAAGAATTTGGTACCAAAATAAATGAGCTAATAAAAACTGTGACGCTCCCAAATTCGGGTCTCCAAACGCCCGGATCCGGTCATCACGATCCAATACATCATTCACCTCCAACAACATACATAGACTAAAATGCGGAAATAAACATATGTTGTTCATTAGAAAGGTGTTACTGGTCCCAGAATACAATAACCTTAAACACATACACAAATTCATACCCTAAATAACGAACAGGGTTTAAATTACATTAACAGTGATTAACTACATATAAATTTAAAATCTGCTACATGAAGTCTATCACTTCATCTTTTCTTTCCCTTTGTTTTTCTCTGACGTCTCGGGTTTAGCTGCAATGAAGTCATGATATAGCAAAGATGAGCAACGAGTTTGCTCAGCAAGTTTAAAGTACAACAATAAGGATATATCATGATGAAAGGGATATAGAAAGAGATTTCAACAATAGAATTATCAGAAGCAATAACAATAAATGCTTTTAGAACAATTGATAGTCAAGTAGACTTTGAACAATAACTTCCAAAGGAGTCAATAGCTAGTTGACCCTCTGGTTACTGGCTACAGAATAAGTACTTGAGGGGATCAGCCTCGCGTACGCTATGTGTATGTATAACATTTAACTCTGCTATTTGTACCTTATATACGGTACCTGGGGTACTCCCCTATAAATAAAAAGGGGTGTTCATACAGTCTAAGAATCATTACCATCGATTGGTTCGGATAGCTTTTATAAATTCTCACATACTTGCCTGACCGAACAAGGGTTCAGACTTAACCATGATTAGTCCACAAATTTCTGAATTTAAATAAATATACGAATTCAAATGCACGAGTGCGAATGTCAATAAGTACATAGATGTGGAATAATTTTAAAAGTAATTAGACCACTTAAGGCATGCTTAGAGATAAAATTCAAGCTTAAAGAATAACTTGCAATAATATATATACCTTTTTGCACGTATTAAAAATAATGCATAAGGTTTAGAAACTTGCTCAATGTAAAAGTTGAGTAAGATAGAACTTGCCTGTTTGCTCAGCTACAGGTAAAATTTAGCTTTAATTAATTGATCTTGGATAACCTATCAGTTGATAAAGTCAGTTTATCCATTAGCTTTGCATAACTGTATATCGATACACTCATTTATGCTATTTATTTAGCAGGTAAACAATTTACTATATATATTCAATTACCATCTAATCATTAGCTAAACAGAAAGTGATTTAATGTCCTCTAGCTATTATTTAAAAATAAATAATAGTTAATCATGGTTACCTATCATCTGAGTACTCCACTATTACCCTTATTTATCTCCAAATGTGGGTTAATAATTCTTATTTATTATTTAAATAATAAATTTCTCATGGTTTAATAGCAACTAAATAATAGTTGATCACTTATTTAATTTTATTGCGCTTAATTACTATTTACCTTAGGGGTAATTGAGTAATTATTAACCTTGTTCCTTATTTAACATTAATTAAATACTTAATGCATTAATTCTACACACACTTAATTATTATTCAATATTAATAATCGTTAAGTGTTTATTATCTTTATTTATACTTTATTATTATTAATAATAATTGAATATTCATTATCTTTATTTATTATTTATTGCTAAATAATAAATAATTATTTTGTTAACTTATTCATACTTAATTATTATCTAATATTAATCAGATAACAATTAAATATTTATTATCTTTATTTATTATTTAATAATAAATAATTATTTATTACTTATATTCATACTTAATTATTATCTAATATTAAATAATAATTAAATATCTACTGTTTTTTATTTATTATTTAATGCTAAATAACAAATAATTAATTTTATTAACTTTACTCATACTTGATCTTTATTTACTAATAATCAAATATTTATTTATTATTCAAATAATAAAAATTTATCTTACTAACCTTATTTATTATTATTTAATATGAATTAAATAAGAATTAAATATTTATTATCTTTATTTATTATTTATTGCTAAATAATAAATAATTATTAGTAATTTATATTCGTACTTATTTTATTATTTAATACTAAGTAGACAATAGTTATTATCTTTATTTATTGTTTATTGCTAAATACTAAATAATTATTTACTAACCTTATTCATACTTAATTATTATTTAATATTAATTAAATAATAATTTAATATTTATTATCTTTATTTATTATTTATTAGATAATTAATAAATAATTATTTTATTAATTTTATTTATTAGTTATAATAACTAATTAGTTTACAAGTGCACTATTAACCCAAACTAACAACCAATAATTAAGCCAATGTTAGTCATTTGATTATTGTTAGGCAATGCAATTATTACATAATACTAATGGAATCATGTGTTGGTTATTTCCTGCCAAAACCAACAGTATAACCATTTCCTGCAATCCCATTTCAAGCTAACCAAAATTTATTTCCCAATACAGTAAACAACAAATCCTAAACAGATCACAGCAACACTGATATCCTACCCAAAAGAAAGCCAAGGATCTGTTTTAATGTGCAACAAGGCTGCCGACAGAAATATTAAACACCAACATGAATCACAGCCTTGTTTAGACATTACAATAAACATCTTGTGGGATTAATGAGGATCAATACTGGCATATACATACTATACAAGTTGTACTACCCGAACCTTTAGGGTTCATCAACACTAAATTCCCAACAACAAACAACAAGCAAAGTAATTCAATACCAGATTCTTAATCAAGATAACCCAACACAATACAGTATTGTGAAATCAACCAAGAACAATCCTAATACAATAATCACAATTACTAACCAGAGAAGGAAAATACTTAAAATCTAAATCACAAAATTGTTATAGCAGTTTACTGCTATACCTTGAACTTGATCGAATGGCAATCCTTCTTCTTTTTCCACAATAATCAACGAACCCAGACATTCACCTCTCGTTCACCCGCGTCTGACCTCCCCTGTTTTCTCCTCTCTTCGACTTGCTTTTCTCTCTAATTTGGACTCACAAAGCTCGGTAGCTGGGCTAGGGTTTGGACGCCCAATTTATAGAAGAAATTTTACCCGCTTGCTGGGTCTTACCCCAATCGCTCGCACCTTTGACCGTTGGTAGGAAAGAGGCAGCGACTGACAGTTTCCATCATTCCCCAGCTGGGTTCGGCCGGCACCTCAAGCCGTGTGGTCCCGTCGGTCGACTCACCAGATTTCTGGAACCCCTGGTCCGTTTGGTTGTCTTTTGGTCGTTGATATCCTTCCCCGCTTCGCCCGCTGGTCGCTCACGCTGTCGCCGGCGCTCGCCTGGCGACTCTCCCTCCAGTCAATCGCTCACACCCCGTCCGATTGATTGAAAAGCTAGGGCTTGCTTTGGTTGGATTTGAGATGAGGGTTAGATAGCTGGTATGACTGAATTGAGGGCTTGAGGTTTTTCCCCCAAATTGATTTCGCTGCCTTGAAACTCTTCCCAAATGAAATTGCCGGTTGCCCCAAATTAAAGGAAACGGATCGACCCGAGTGGACTTTGCCCAACCCGCTGGAAATTAATTTAGGCTTAACCCAATAGTTGGGCCGGCTGAAATAGAAAGGAGAGATGGCCCAATAGAAAAATAAAGAGATTTTGGGCTCAGCTAAAATTGGTTCGGCCCAGCAGTGAATGGAAAGGAATTTGGGCCAACCAAAATTAAAAGATTGGGCCAATTTATTAATTAGGGTTAATACTCCATACTTTTAGTATTTAATTTAAATGATCACTTAATTGCTTAATCGCTTGAAATATTTATTTATTTATTTATTTTAACAATAACCCCCATTAGAATTATTTAATCTGGAATGATAAAATCATTTATTAAATTTCCCCCAAATTTTCTTGCAAATCAAATGTTAGGGTTAACTCATTAACTTATTCAACTATTAGTGAGCCCCTTTAAGGCAAAGAAAATTTTTTTGGACCACGTATTTATATAATTAAATAATAATACCTACATGGATCCAATTAAATTCGTAAAATTAAATAAAACGGATTTCATACATCAAAATAAATTAACATAGTATTTAAAAATTCCTGGACATTACAAAAACTATTCTGGATAATCTCAAGAGACGAGATGAAATTTATTTCAAATAGATAGCTGATCATAAAACTGTTGTTACCTCTCTACAAGTCACAAATAAAGAATCTATCAAGTTTCTTTCTGATAAGATCTTCTCAATGAACTCATCCATGATTGACTTCAACGAAGTAGTTGTCAAATCTTTAGAGCGCATTGATACTGCTATAACATTGGCTCATCAGCAAAAGGAAGAATCTGAAGCTAGATACAAAGAAACCAGAGACGACTTTACTCTAACTAGAAGTCAAGTTGGAGAACTGGTTACCACCATTTAATAACTATCAGAGGTTACAACTCTCATAAATGAAAGGGATGCTGATAAAAAGGGGGAGAAAAGATTGTCAAAAACTCAACAATCATCACTTCCTCCTCCTCCTCGTCCTATAATCTCAGTGTCTCATGTCATCCCTTTAGGTCAAGGACAACCAGGTTAATCCTCTTCTTCTAGGTCAGGATCGTCGAGTGTAGTAACACATACTGGCTCATGACTCCCAACCACTGATTCAACCTTTATGAATCTCAATCTTTAAGAGATTGATAAAGAAGGAGAAGAAAGGTTCAGTATGCTAGATCTTGGACCCAGAGGCTCCATGGAAGAGTTTCTCAGAAGATCTCATGAATGGAGAGAGAACTATAACAAGAAGAGAGAAACTGATAGAATAGATCCTCCTAGAAGCAAAAGAGGTAAAAGGTAGATATATATTTTTAAGTTCATTTGTAAAAAAATTTATTCTCTTTCACTATGTAACAATTCTTTCATAAATAAAATTCATTCTTTTTGTCTAGAAGATACAGTCTATCCCTGTATACCTAAGGCATGTTTAAATTTCTCACTACTTTGCATTTTTAGAATTAATGATTGATTGTAATTATTAGTTTTGTCATCATAAAATAGGGGGAGATTCTTAGTACTCTAGCTTATGCATATGTTTGATTTGATGATGAAATAAGAATTTAATGTATACTTGTAAAGCTAGTAGCTTTTGTAAAGTCCAAAAAAAAAGATTGTTAAAATAATGCATGTCTTTAAATTTGATGATGATATGTGAAATTAATGTACATTTATAATTTTTGTACAGTCCTTAAAATGAAATTGTTGTAAAAGGACTTAGTGTAGAGATCAAACTTGTTTGGTTGACCAATTTCGTAGAGTGAACCTGATGTATAGATCTTAAGTTTGAAGTCGATCGTAAAGCAAGCAGTTGAAGATCGTAGAGCCTACTGATCATAGTTCTAAAGATCATATAGTTACAACTGCCAGTACTTTAAGTTTGCAGAATTGTTAAGTTAAACCCCAGATTTCGTAGAGTACAAGCAATGATCAAAGAATCAGAGCAAAGCTAGAGATCATCAAGCTAAGAAGAGACGAAGAATTAGCCTTTCAAGACTAAGTGAAGCATCGAAGAGTGCACTGAAGTTAAGTTTAAAATGTAAAGTCTGCCTAACCAGATACTTTATGTCTGGACACTCAACTCTACGATTAGAAAAATTGTAGAATACATCAGCTTTGACACAGATTGACAATGTCGATGTTCATAGAGTCTAAACTCCAAGGTAGTTTATTAAAACTCTTGAGGCTAAGGAGAATGACAGTTGAAAATATGTCTAACAGCTATATTGATGAAAAGACAGCACATACGTGTGTGTCTCTGTAGTAGTCAGTACTATGAAAGGACATGTTATAGCCGAAAGCTGACACACCTTTCCTCTAAAGTCAACAATCAGAGATATACAAGTGTCTAAGCATTAACGGAGCAACAGTAACTTCCAAACAGGAAGATTTCGAGGAAGATATATAAAAGGCAAGTAAACTTAAACAAATAGTACAAAAACGAACAATCAAAAAGTCAAACTGCTGCCATTTCAAAAAGCTTCTACTCTACGATCTTGAACATCTTGTTTTACTGCTAAGTCATTCTGTGCTGAACTTAAAGTAATTTTGTAACACCTCAAACACATTATTCTTTCTGTGATTATTTGGTCTTAGTGACCTTTGTAACTAAGCCTTAGTGACTTTTTTCAAGTCTTAGTGACTTGAAGGAATCTTAGTGAATCAGTAGCTGTAACTGTTTTTCGTGAACAAATCATAGTGATCACCCCATCTTTAGTGGATTATTCCTACTCAAGGAGTAGAAGAGTAGACTAAGAAATTTTTGTACTCCAAACCACTTAAAATATCTCGTCTCATTTACTTTCAGATTTTACTTTCATGTTGTATTATTTTAAGTGCTCTACGATTTAGTTTGTGACTTAGTTCCACATTTGATTACTAAATTTAGAACTGTGATTTCTGCATAATCTTTGAATGGATTTTTCTAAACTATCATTTCGCTGTGCAAAATCATCTAATTAACTTGTTTAATTATAAGTTGGTAATAACTCTTCAAAAGTAAAAGTTTCTAAAAGATTTTATTCAACCCCCTTTCTAGATCTCTCAATACCTTTGGGAATAACAAAGATAATTTATGTAAAAAGAATTAGTGTAAAGATCAAATTTGTTAGATTGATCTAATCTTTAATGTAAATGTATTGCTCAAAAGCTAAGTCTAAAGACTGTTCGTAGAGTTGAAGACCATGAAGTATTGTGAGATCGTAGAGCATTCAGTGTACTCATAAAGATCATAGAGCATGGAAACCGATCGTAGAGTCAAACCTTCAGCGCAAGTCACTTTACTATTGGTTATATAACTCTGCGATTAAGCAGAATTGTAGAGTTCATTTCTTCTGACAGGTTATGACAATGTCGTACACCTAGGAATGAAGATTCTAAGGATGATCATCCTTAAGGTTGTCGATAAGGATAAGACACTCTTAAAATTGTGTCTAACAACTATATCTGTTAAGGACAAAAATACATGACTACATTTGCACCTGACAGAGGACGATGAAAGCGACCTGAAGTAGTCCTAGCCTGCATTTCAAGTTAAATAATTGGAAATTGACAGATGTTCAAGTCAGAATGGACTAACGGTTAAATCACAATGGGAAGATCCCAAGGTGAATCTATAAAAGGCGAGCGACCTCAAACAATCAAAGAAGAGATATAGAGATAAGAATTGATCAAGTCGAAGTGTTGCTTATCTGTGCTCATAGTCTACTCACTACATGATTTAAAAATCTCAATTATTGTTAAATCATATGATCTAGAAGCTTAACGTTACTTAACAGGGCCTCAAATCTTTCAACTTTTGTGTGATTCGATCTTAGTGATCTGTGTATATTCCAAGTCTATATGACTTGAATGATTCTTAGTGAATCAGTTGTAAATCAATTCTTAGTGAACTATAATATGTGTGATTATCCTTCCTTAGTGAAAAATCTCTACTATCGGAGTAGAAGAGATGACTAGGAGACTTTTGTATTTCGAACATCTTAAAAATCTCTGTGTCATTTACTTTACTGCATTTACTTTCTGCACTTTACGTTTTGTATTTAAGTCTCTCTTCGTTTTATCCCTATGACTTGTCTACACTTTCTTACATTAAATTTAGAACTGTGATTTCTTATTAATCTTTGAAAGGGTTTTTCAAAACATAATTCTGTTGTGCAAAATCAATAAATTAATTTGTTTAATTTAATATTGGTAATAATTTTTTAAATCAAAAGTTTTAAAAAATCTATTCAACCCTCCTTCTAGATCTCTTTGTGCCTTTGGGAATAACAATTTTTGTTAGGTATTTGTATAAATTACAGTTCCTTTCTCCTAGCATTCGTAACCAGGCATCGTCGTTCTTTGGCTTGTAAAGGATTTTTTTATAAAAAAATATAGCATCGATTTAGCGTTTAATATTTTCGATAAAATGTTTCATTTATTTTTAAATATTATTTATGTATTCTATATATGATTTTTTTATATTATTATTACAAATTTTGTTCCAAAAATGAATAAATACATACCGTATATAATTATCAGAGACTCACAATTAAATATGAAATAGTGATTTTTGATATTTTTTAATTTATCAGTTAATATATATATATATACACACATTAAAATTATTTTTTGTATGTCATTTTTTATTATTTATAATTTGTACTACCTCTGTTTCATAAGAGGAGTTGTCTGTAAAATAATAATTATAAAATATTTATTTCACAAAAAGAGTCATATAAAATGGTTAATATCTTTAAAATTAAAATACAATATCCCCAAGACAATATCCCCAAGAATGAATTCAAAACTTGCGCAGAGACAATCTCCGATTTTTCACACAATTCCTTCCGTTAGTGTTTATGGAGTTTTTCTCATTTCTTCTCTCCTTTCTTTTCTATTTTTTTTCCTTTACACATTATAAAATATTTTCATTCTAGTTAAACTTTAAGACTATGTTTGTTTACAAGAATTATACTTGAAATTGGACTATTAATCTCAAGTTTTGTGTTTGTTTTTAAAAATAAACTTGAGACTATTAGTCCCGGGATAATAAAATGATTTAAAAGGGAGGATTATTTAATATCATGTTCAACTAGGTATTATAATCCCTACTATTTGAGACTAAAAATTTGTGGACAAAATTAATCTTTAACTTTGTTTAAAAAGACCGATGTATCTTATCCTATCTATCTATACTCAAATTAATGAGAATATGATATTTTTGTTATTAGTAGTAAAAGTATAATAGTTCAAACAAAGTTTTAATCCAATTCTTTAAATAATCCTGGACAAAACAAATATAACATGGGATTATTTTAATTTATTCCATGAATAATCTCGTGAAAAACAAACATGTGACTATGATTATTTAATCCTAGGATTAATAGTTTTGGGATTATAATTCATAGGAATATAGTCCTGAGATTATAATTCTTGCAAACAAAAATAGCTTAAGTTTATTTAAAATAAATTAAAGTGTTAAAAAGTGTTTTAGTAGAAGTTAGATTTTAAGCCTATACCAAAGATAAAGACTAAAAACAAAAGACGAAGACTAAAAAAAATTAAATTTTGCCTTATTATATATTTATATAGAATATAGATATAGAGAGATTTTCTCTTGTAAGGACTCAAAATAAGAACCCAAAGTAAGGACTTATTTAATAGCCGTTGGATCAAACCAAAGGACCAGATTAGATCTCAAAATTAAACCCTCTTCATTCACTCCCACGCGCGTCTTCTTCTCTCGTTCTCTCTGTCAAGAACCTCCCACGCCGCATAAGGGCTTCGCTCCGGAGTATTTGAGCTTCAATCACACCGGAGAATCGGATTTCCCCAAATCCAAATGGTTGTAATGTTGGGAGCAATTCGCCCAGCTCCATCTTCATTTGCCCATTTCACCCCCCGATTTTCTCTTTCTAAGACTTCATTCCCAGACTCCGCACGAAGCTTCAAGCGTATTTTCAAAGCTTCCCTTCACTCAAGTAACTTCTTTGTCCTTTCTCTAGGAAGTGATATATTATTCCTTTATTTGTGTAACAAATATTATAGTGGCCTATTTTTCTTAAAAATATTTTATGTGTTTACTGTTGTGATTAGAAATTTTCAGTTATATATGCATTAATATCTTCTGTTAATATGGTATTGGCGATTTACTTGTTAATTTTGTTACTGGGTTGTTTGTGTTTCTTGATTCTATTTATTCCCTTGATCCCTTTTTTTTTCTTTTTCTTTTTGGGTGGGGGCTGAAAAAGTTGTTAAATTCGCTGAAAATGTTTGATGGGTTTGTACAGATTGGCTCTGTTTTCGAGTATATAAATCAAAAGCCTGTTTTCAGAGTGTTGGATTCGGATAGCATTTGTTCAGATCAAGTATTTCTTTCCTCACAACCCATTTTATTCTAATGTATGCTTGCATTTAATTCAAACAATGAATAATAATTTAAGGTTTAAGATGGAAACTTTTTATTTTGCCATGAGTATAAGAGAATCATTACATGAAAACTTCATGTATTGGTGAAACTTGAAATAGTCGTTACCAGGGTGCATTTAGGTTTATCTCCTTGGTGCATCTTATTACCAACTATTATTATATTTTCGGATTTCATCTTCAACTTTGACAAATTGAATTCTTCTAATTTGTGTTCATATGAAGTTGGTTATTGGAATAGAATTGTCTTCCTATATCCCCTACTTAATGCATCACCTACTGTCGCATCATGTTTCTCTCAGTTGCAACAACCATTTTTCTTTGAATTGAAAAAGGTTCAACTCAGTTTATGGTGATACATACTTATATATCAGTTTTCTCTTTCAGTTACAATATGTAACAATATGTTTATATCCATATAACCTTTTAGGAATCCTCTGCTTCTGGTTGTGATAATTTTGAGAAAATCATATATCATCCTTGGATGCAACAAAGGAACAAGAAAGAGAGAGAAGAAAGAAACAAAACAGGAAATAGAAATTATTCTCAGTGATTGAATCTAGCAAACATTACATAATGCTTCACAGGACCAACCCCTATTCATATGTCTCATTTTTGAAATCCTTATCTGTTCTTACGTCTGGCAAGTACATCTGAGAGAACCCGTGATGGAAACAAGTTTGTTGTGGCGGAAAGATCAGTGAAATAGGTGAGGCGAAATTACTGCACAGAGACGGCAGAAAATTCATTCCTTTGTTGCTGCTACTACTGCTACTGCAACCGCCTTGTCCTTCAAGAAGCAAGCAGAGCATTTAGTGTTATTAATAGGAAAAATTACATTGTTGGAGGCACACTTATGCAACTCCATTGTGTGGATATATGTTAAATTAATTTGTATCAGCTCTCTTTGGATTATGGTTAGGAGGATATTTACAAAAAGTATGTATGTGCTTTGTGTTCCTCTTTAAAAATCTATGGGGTATTTGATGTTTATTGTTTGTTTGTATTTTGGCTTGTATTCTCCTAGAAGATTAGTGTCCAATATGATCTATAATCTAGAGCGTCTTGAATACTACTCCATTTGTAATCTAAAACAAATTAACTGCATATACCAATGAAGATACAGGGTTACTATGTATATATCTGCAGTAGATCCTCTCTCTTATAATGTATGTGGTTGCATATTGATTGATTCAGGTTTTAAAATGGTCAAACTTCAAAGATAGTCAATTGTATCAAAATATACAAACAATTAATACATATGCATAAATGAGAAGACACCAACTTATTTTGTAAGATACACTATAACTAATTTAACTTCGTTCAGAGTCTAACACCACAAACCATACTTCAACTCAACTGCGGCTGTCGGTTAATGTGCGTACCCAATCATACGGTACAAAAATGAGGATTACATTTCTTTAAAAAACGTACAGTTGAAACGGCTGAAACATTAACACTTATCTGAAACAACTGAAATCAACCAAAACATGACCATAATAGGAAGACAATACTACAAATTTCTCATATTACACTAAAAACATGTACTAGACTACCAAATTCTTTAGTGTCGCCTTATATTTCAAAGTGAAAAAAAAGTCATTTGATAATTGACAACTTGATAAGTCAATCTCAACGATCCACATGGTACTGGCAAAATGACAACTTGAGTTCCTCTAACTCATCAGCACCATGACTCCTCCAAGTAGAGCTCTAAACTAAAACCTGTAGATTTCAACATGGGATCAAGTCAAGAAGCAATAGGAGATGGCTGCCGGAAAGACATGATTTTTCTGCGAATCGATCTGGTTTCCAATCGGAGAAGAGATGTACCAAGTTATCAATTCAACTATATTTTATTTGTTTTCCAATTTTATGTTTCATGCCAAAAAAAGAAGGGAAACAATGGACCGTTAAAAAAAACTTGGGATGCGTTATTTTTCTTTAAGAAAATTAATGAAGAAAAAAGTCCCTCATATATATATAAACAATTCGGTCTTCAAGATCATAATTATAAACTACATACTTCTTTCTAATCCATTTAGCTAGCTTTCTTTTATTCTAAATCCAACCAAATAGAGCACCACAAAAATATTATAAATCAAAAATCCGTGAACCAAAATGAACCTTTCACAAGCTAATATCAATTTTTTTTTTTAATCCATAGAACAGATAACAGTATATAATCAGCATTGAGCCACATTTCAACAGGAAGAAACAATTAAAATTTACCAAGAAAGATTTCGTCACATACTAATATCACTAATCACATTCAAAATTTACATAATGCTAATTCATCAACTATTTAATAAGCTTGTCATATGGAGATTATAAAACAATACTTACAGAAGTAGGGATGCCAGTAAATACAAAGAATCCAAGCAATGGAGCATAAAAAATGCTATCCGAATCCAACACTCCGAAAACAAGCTTTTGATTTATATACTCAAAAACAGAGCCAATCTGTACAAACCCATCAAACATTTTCAGCGAATTTAACAACTTTTTCAGCCTCCACCCAAAAAAAAAAGAAAAAAAAAGGGATCAGGGAACAAATAGAATCAAGAAACACAAACAACCCAGTAACAAAATTAACAAGTAAATCGCCAATATCATATTAACAAAAGATATTAATGCATATATAACTGAAAATTTCTAATCACAACAGTAAACACATAAAATATTTTTAAGAAAAATAGGCCACTATAATATTTATTACACAAATAAAGGAATAATATATCACTTCCTAGAGAAAGGACAAAGAAGTTACTTGAGTGAAGGGAAGCTTTGAAAATACGCTTGAAGCTTCGTGCGGAGTCTGGGAATGAAGTCTTAGAAAGAGAAAATCGGGAGGTGAAATGGGCAAATGAAGATGGAGCTGGGCGAATTGCTCCCAACATTACAACCATTTGGATTTGGGGAAATCCGATTCTCCGGTGTGATTGAAACTCAAATACTCCGGAGCGAAGCCCTTATGCGGCGTGGGAGGTTCTTGACAGAGAGAACGAGAGAAGAAGACGCGCGTGGGAGTGAATGAAAAGGGTTTAATTTTGAGATCTAATCTGGTCCTTTGGTTTGATCCAACGGCTATTAAATAAGTCCTTACTTTGGGTCTTTATTTTAAGTCCTTATAAGAGAAAAATATTAGATGAGATATAGATAGATATAGATTTTTTATTTGGACCTCAGTCCCGACCTATAATTGACATATTAATAATTTAAGTTCCAATAAAAAAGGAGTTTACAAAAAATTACACCACTTACACTTTATACTACATCTGACCTCTCCCATAATTCTCACCTTATACATCAATTTGGAACCATGAAAATGTTTGTACCGTATGAGATATTATGCTCCAAATAATTTGCCAATTTAATATTTTTAAGAAAAAAATTGTTCCAAATAATTTTATACTTCAATTTGTCATATTGAATTCGTATCTCCTCAAAAGTCAAATGAGTAATGCTAGAGACACAAACTATTTTACAAACATTTTACAAATTGGCTGATGTGGCAGTGTTGTATTGGTAATAGTTAAAAAAACACTTCCCTAATACAACATTATCACCAATACAACACTGTCATATCAGCGAGTTTGTAAAATATTTGTAAAATAATTTGTGTCTGTGGTGTTATTCAAAGTGAAATATTATGAACGGTATCCAACTAGGGAAGCGAGGTGGCGACTTCAAAATTTCTTAACCTTAAAATTGATATTATTATTTCATTGCTTTTATTAATTTTGTTAAATTATTAGTTTACTACTTTTATTAATTAAAATTACATATTCTTTAAATTTTTGTCGTAGCTAGTTGGCTAACTAATTGTGACAGCCATAATTATATTTTTATCATAAAAAAAATGCTTTTAGTACACATTTGTACATTAATTATTCCTTTCTAGTACAAATAATACAATACACAAATGTTAGTAAAATCTCTTCAATACTTCAACTGCTTAGGATTTGGACTTCTTTCAATGCAACATCAGGAAATTTCATTATTACATCACCAGATCCTGTTCCATAAAGGATCAGTAGTACCAAACATGATCAGACGTTAGCCCTAGATTTCCACCAAAAGTCTTGCTCAATATGTCTTTTTAACAACAATATATGTCACATGACAATGTTTGTTGATATTGTGGAGCGAAATTTTTTTCAATTAAGGTGGACCAAGATATTAATATTCCTTTCGTTCTAAATTATAAGGTTATTACTGACTCTTTATAAGACAATTTAAGACATTTTTAAATTTAAAATCGACATAATTCATTTAAGTTTTCAAAACAATAAATCTTATAACTAGTACTCCCTCCGTCCCAAATTAATTGTTTTTCTAGGACTTTTTTAAGTCAAATTGACTATTTTTAAAATTAATAATTAAGTATATATAAATATATTTCTAAAATTATAAAAATTAAAATTAGTAATAAATTGTATATACTTTCTTTTGGTTATAATATCTTCACCTATATGTTAGCAAAAATAGTAAAAAGATTAGTTTTAAAAATAGTCAATTTGACTTTAAAAAGTCCTAGAAATGCAATTAATTTGGGACGGAGTGATATCATTTTTTAAGTAGTTTATGATACTTATAATTATATTGACATAAATTAAATGAATTCATCTCAATTTTGAGTTTGAACATGTTTGAAATTAACTTATTAAAAGTCAATATTTATCTTATAATTTAGAACGGATGGAGTATTATCTTTTCTGTTTCTCAAAACTGGTATCATTCAATTTTTTTTTATAAAAAAACTCCATTAATAAAATTCTAAAACTCATAATTTATATAAATTTATTTAATTTTAATTTATACAATTGTGAATATTTGTAAACTATCTAAAAGTGTAATCATTTACAAATTTGTTGGTTTTAAACTTTAAATAAATTTATGCTCATTTTAAATTTAAGGTTTTTTTTTTTTGCTAAATAAAATATATTTTTGGGTTATTTTAGAGCATTGCGATGTTGTGCATGTGCTTCAATGGCGAGTAGTTTACATCTTCCAATTTCTCGATCATTGTAACGTACAATAATACTCTAATCAAAAGGCCCGCTGATAATTAAAAAGTTAAAGATAGATAGATATCAAGACTACAGTTTCTAAATTAGAAACACATTTTTTTTAGTCATTTTTAAATAAAATATTTTTATTTTAAAACTATAAAATAATATAAAAACTTTAATTTATCATCAATGTTTACTATTATTTCTGATATCACATTACCACCACCAAATTTGTAGTCAATAATAAAGGTATATTTTGAAATATAAAATTTTAATAGTATTATTTTAAAAATAAATCTTTAATTTTAAAACAAAAAAAGTATATAGTTCTCCATCATGTAAGTACTCTTTTTATTTCAAAATTAGAGATATATTTTTCTGTTCCAAATTTAAAGATACATGTCTAATTTTAAATTATAAAATAATATGATCTTTAACATGTCAGCCTTATATCGTAGATAGATTAAACATCATTATGTTATCATTGTATTTTTAGCTAATGTTAAGAATATATTCTTAAAAATAAAATTTTACTTAGAAGTCATTTTTAAAAATGTATTTTTAATTTTGAAAAAAAAAGAATATATATAAGTTGCACATGTATATTCTTTTATTGGGTTTGATGGTTTAAATGCTTCAATATTTTGGTACTACCCTCAGTATAGGCTCACTTTTTCAGCCCAAAAATTCAGTCCAGTTTGGTTACCCAACTTTCTATGTGATCTCTCTTGTTGAGGTAGTGCATGATAGTAAATTTTATATCAGAACATAAATAAAATTTTTGAGAATATATATAATTACAAATGATCATATATGGGTCGAATATTCCTAACATCTCTCAAGTTCATCCGCAAAGCTTTCCCAAAACTAACCTAATTATATATCTTTTTATAAAGACGAATGAAGGATTATACACTAATTTAATTTCATATAAATGTTTGTTTGCTTATTGCCTATCCATGTAAAACATCTTATTTATCGATTTAAAATGGTCACCCAGGGAAAAAAATATATTTACAGAAAGACCATGCATGGACCCATGACATAATTTATTAGAGATTCACAACGGGAATTTCATTTTATCTCTATAATCAATAATCAATTTCACCCAAGTGAATAGTCGCAACTTTAATAATCAGTTATATTATATATTACGAATGTTTAAGTTATTTTTTTATTATCAATTACGTAGATAAATATTATTGATAATTTTTTAGAAAAAATGTAATAAATGGGATTATCTTATATTTTTTACCAATTTCATGTATTTGATAAGTTTCATAATTACAATTTAACATAAATTTATCGCAATTCATAACAAAACTCTAGACTTAGGTTGTGTTTGATAAAATTAAATATTAAGATATGAATTAGGCATTTGAATAATTTAGATCATCTGTCTAGAATTGTATCTGAATGAAAAAAATACTATTTGTTAATTAATTTTTTCAAAATGTCTGAATAACAGTATTTTACCATTTTAACACTAAACAGTTTAAGAAAAATTTGTCTGATAATCATAAATGTCTGAATATTATTTTAAATATATATTTATAATATTTTGACCACAATATAATGAAACAAAATGTATCAAGTCCAATAATATTTTAACTAGTTTCATAATAATATGTTTATTAACAATAGTAATAATTAATATTATAATAACAATTGTAATAGTATACCTTATAAAGAGAGAGAGAGAGAGAGGGAAAAGATGCTCTTCATAATAGTTGAACAAAACTCAACATTTAGAATTGAACTGGACGATGGAAATTGGACTGAAAATTCCATTAATTGCCATTGGATTCATTAAAAAAATACCAATTCGCCTATCTTAACGACTTTACCGTCCAATCTTACATCACACACATACATATATATTCTTAATTCGTTCTTTTGTTTGTTACTCTTTTTTTAGGCTATTTGATAATGGTATTGAATCTTTTATGAAGTAATATTTTGAGATTCGAATCCGCCGAGTTTAGATATTATTGCCATTATAGATGAGATAAATTCGACTAGGGAACTTTTCGACAAATTTATCGTAACACACCGAAAATTCAATCGATTTGGGTATGTGGCGGATGCAATATCGATCAGTGGTAGTTTCCACTGGAAATCTAGAAGTGTAAATATGGTGGCGATGGTGGTGTGAAGCGTTGGTGGTGGCGAGGGACAGCGGTGATGGTGGTAAGGTAGATGATGGTGAATTTTTGAATTTGAGTGTTGGTAACCGTAATTAGGGATACAAAAAGAATTTTGTAATATTGAATAGATTATTTTTGTCTAAAAAATAGTCAAATTCATTCATATATTCCTTTGGATAGGTTAGATTTAATTTTCTATATTAACGATTTAGAGGCATTCAGAGGAAATTTTTTTTTACCAAACAACTTCATGTCTATTAGCGAATAAAAAATAGGTTATTAAGATACATTAAGATGCAATCAAACATTACCTTAATACTCTCTCCGTCCTTTTTTAAATGTTATTTTAGAGAAGTATTTTTATCTCTTAATATTTGTCGTTTGAGAATTTCAATTAAATATTAATTACTTAATTTTTAATATTACCCCAAGTATTAAATACTCTTACTATTTTTTGCCTAATAAATAACACCCTCTTTTTTCAATATAAAGATAATATAGACAATTGATATTATATTTAATGTTATACAATTATTTTCTTAATACTTATATACAACTCTGAAACGACATATATTAGACGAAAGGAGTACTTAATAGTCAACTTTTTAATGAAAAACTCATGTTGGACTATTATTTTTTGTGTGTACAATATGACCGACTGTAATTTACTATCATAGCATCCAACTGCCAACTAACTATAGGACTTTAAAAATTCTTAATGTTAGGAGCAAAATTTATTAATATCAAGAGCTTTTTTAGGCGAACATGAAAATTAGATATTAGTATATTTGAATTTTACTTATTTATATTTTGACTCTCTATTGGGGATAAAAATATAAATAGGCAAAATTCAAATACACTAATGTCCAATTTTCATGTCCACATAGAGTTTTTGTAATATCCGTATAGATAGTATGAATAAATGTAGTTATAACTTATAAGTGAAGGTCAAGCGTTGTAGTATGGTGTAGTAAGATGTAAATTTTTTAAGTTTAGTGCTTTTAACAAAGCATTTTTTTTTAAATAATATTTAGTTATACAATGTAAGAGTACTATTCAAAAACAAAATTAAAAGCAAACTTATTACTAAGAATGTGTTATGAGCTTTTGAATTTTTTCAACAATTTAAATCCCATTAAAAATGCATTTTAAATAGCTACACAACATTAAAAAATTAAATTAAATTTACAAATATTTTTAGTCTTCCATAGGCTCTGTAAAAATGAGCCCTAAAATTATTTTAAGAAATAAAGAATTTAATACCACAGCTACCAACTCCCAACCCATTACTATAGCCGACCTTTAGTTCTCAGTGGCATTTAATTGGCCACAATCGATGATGATAATACTTGTCCATGTTGGGCCATTTATGGTACTTGTTTAGTAGTACTAGTATTTTGACGGTTAACATGGCCCACCATTTATGTTTATTTATGATGTATGTGAAAGACTTGAATATCCACCACAAGTCTCCGAGTGAGCTCCAGCTGTATATATTTATCTACACTTTGACCTAACTATTTCAACTTTTCCTTTTTTCTTTTTTTTGACCATAACAATTAACAAAACTATTTAGTCCAAGCTCATAAATACTCAACTCCTTTGTAAAGTGAGTTCTTGAAGAGTTTTTAAACAAGTTTCGAATATAAATTATTTCACTTAAAATTAAACTACTACATACTAAATTGATTACTAAATTAATATTTATACATAAAAAAATTCACTTTTATTTATATAAAAAAATTACAAAAAATGTAATATAAATTGTCAATCACAACTCATTGATTTATTTAAGTACAAACTTACACAATTACATACTATACTTTATAAATTATAAAAGTTGGTACAAATATCACATATTTAGCTTCGAGTATAGATCAAACCAGTATTCGAGTATGATCTATCGAACAGGTATCGAGTATGGTTCATGAAAAAATACAGTACTTGAATCCTAATATGAGCGAATACTAGTATGCTCGAATTTAACTCGTGTATCATTAATTAAAAAACGAGTATGAATCAGATTCGACTCGAATCAATTTCAAATTCGAATTTTGAATCATATTTTCAAGTCGATCTCGAGTCGGGTACCGAGCAACTCGACTCGGCTCACACCCCTATGTCCACACAAGAGTTGATTCAACAATAAGTTTGACACATGATTTTTGTTTAGGTCATGAGTTTGAGCCTCTTTATCTGACTTTTTGAGTAGTGAACATTCAGGATTATTTTCATACAATAAAATTTTTATAGCTGAGATTGTATTTTTCAATTTGCATTTTCTATAGAACTGTTGTATTTTTAATATAGTAAATTTCATAAATATATCTTGTAATTAATTTTGGTGTTTTTGTAAGAGCTATTTCAAATAATGTCTCACCAATCAATTTTCAAAAAAATAAATAAATCCTATTTATTGACAACTATAATTGAGTTTCGTGTGAGTTAATATGAGTTTTAAGTTTTCTTTTTTGTAGGAGGACTTTCAAGTTTTCAGCTGCATGTTTATTTTGTGTTTTCTAACTAACTCAAGGATAACAGATATTTAAAACTTCATGATAAATAAATGTTTTGTTCATAGGAATAAATTTTTCCTTAAAATTATGATATTATTTGATTTACAATTTAAAAACTTGCAAAAAAAAATTGAGTAAATGTTATAAACAGATACTTTTGTTAAAAAAAAATTAAAATTGTGAATATTGTTAATTTCTCGCTGGCAATTATAATTGCTTGAAAAGTGATACCGCCAAGGTAAATAGTATCATTAGTGTCCCGGCCAAACTATGTCCCCAAACGTTGTTTCCTGTGGGCTTCCTTCTATTGGTCTATCTTGTATTCTCTCGCCCCCACGAGACTAATGAAACTCGTGTATAATATTTAATTATATTTTTAAAAAATTGATATATATCAATTATGTATAAGGTTGTAAAATAAATTAAACGGTTCAGGCTTAATTCGTACTCATTCGATTAAAAATTCGATTCGAACTGTACTCTAAATATAAACGATTTAAATATGAGCAAATTTTAAAATTCGATAAATTACTTATATCTTTTTAAATTATACTTTTCTATTGATATTCGGATCATATTCGCTCGAAAAATTTAAACTGTTCGGAGTCGATTCGAAATTGTGCTCGACTCAGTAGTTAAATAAGTTTCAATTAAATTTTATTTTAGACTCGATAAATTTTATGAATCAAATTTAAGTAACTCAAAATTCAATTGGACTCGATTCATTTATACTCTTAATATAAATAAATATTAACAGAAATTTTTTAAAGAAATATATAATAAAAAAAATATTTTTATAATTCTTATTAATTTTATATACCAATAAATTTCTCAATTATAAGTAGGCATAAATAAATTTATTGCATGACTCTTATTTTAATTCATTTCCCGTATATTCGTTCCTTCATCACTATATAAGGATATATAGATACAGAATATATATATACAAAATAGAAAGCCCCAGAAGGCAGAAAATCAAAGAAAAACTAGGGTTTCTGAATCCTCGAAGAAGAAGCAGCAGCAGCCATGGGGGGAGGCAACGGCCAGAAGGCGAAGATGGCTCGAGAAAAGAACTTGGAGAAAAATAGGCCCTCCAAAGGTATAATTTTATTCTCTTTTTCTGTCTCTCCCTTGAGGCACAATTTTATCCTCATTTCTTCTTGTAGTCAATCGATCTATTTAGCTGGATTATGATGATTTTTAATCGGATTTGATCCGATCTATATGCAGGAAGTCAGCTTGAAACCAACAAGAAAGCCATGTCAATTCAGGTTGGATTTTTAAGGGTTTTTTTTTTTATTATTTATATATATATATATAATTAATTTGATATTTAAAAATAAATAAATTATGATCTGTGAAGTATAAGCATACTTTTTTAGATTATCATCTGATTTCAACTTGTTAGATTTTATAACTATGAAATTCCCAATTTATATTCTCCATTACATTTGCAACTAGTTACCTGTCAGCTTGTGGTATAATGTAAGGTAACAAAGGCTTGAAGTGACTTGAATTACCTAAGATAATGTTTTCTAACAGTATTTATAGTAATTTTTTGCTGCTATTTTGCTGCCTGAACATTTAGAAAGAGTATTTAACAAAGTTGAAAAATCTGATCAATTCTCGTAACATATTGATGTGACATACTGTTATTCTAGAGTTCATGAGGCTTACACATGTAGCAGTTTGTGTTTTTCTTCCTACTTTATACTCCATCTCTTCCACAAAAGGAGTCCCATTTCAAAATTTGCAGAAAGGATATTTTTTTTCCATGTTTATCCCTAAATACAATGATTATTTAGCTTATTTGTGGTGACATGGTAATGAAATGGTGTTGTTATAACATTATTCCATTTTAAACTATCATCCATATTAATAAAAAGATACTCTTTTCGTGGAACAAAACTTTTTTATATATTGGACTCTTTCTTATCTATAATCTTAAGTTGGTGTACAAAATGATAAACTGGCCATCATAATTTAAATGATGTGTTTTGGAATTCTTCATGCCATTCAGATTTCGATAGAGTTATACTGATGGTGTTTTGGTTATCCAACCACGTTTCTTTGTTTAGTCCGATATGTTGTTATTGTTTTTATATTCTTCACTTATTCAATTTGAAGGGGGGAAATAAATCAAATACAAAAGAATTTTAACTTCCTCTATTGCTACATTCAGGCGTCTTATTTACCCAAGTAGATTTCAAAAATTATAAAGAAAAATGTTAGCTGATGATGGCAAGATCATTTTCCAGTGAGGAATTACACAATGAGTTACCTCATTCTACTAAATATATAGCTACTTGGATGCATCATTGGAATTATAGAATGTGAAATAGTGAAGCTTCCTGTTCAGTTTGCTCTTAATAAATGGCAACTTTTGCTATCTTAAAACAATTTTATCTGATATAAGCAATGACATTTTCCTCTGGTTGCTGTTTCTAATCCATGTTTGGTGTTTACAGTGCAAGGTGTGCATGCAGACATTCATATGCACCACTTCCGAAGTGAAGTGCAGGGAGCATGCCGAAGCAAAGCACCCCAAATCTGATGTCGAAGCATGTTTTCCTCATCTTAAGAAATGATGTGAAGCTGGGGATCTACTTTAAGGATGGGTTTCAACTTTGTCTTAAATTTGTCTATGTGATTTAAGTTTGAAGCTTTTCCAGTGTTACTGGAGTGATGTTCCAACTGTTGCTACTTGGCTTAAATGTGTTTGTGGAATATGTCTATAATATCTTCTCTTTCATTCACTCTATACTGTTTAACTCTGTGTTTAGTTTTGTGTGCTGTTCTAAAATCATCGCTCAGTCTATATAGTTCCATTAGAATAAATAAAGAGAGGAAGATAACTGGGATTGGCTGATCATTTTGAAGAAATCAGGCTCATTATTTTCAAGAAATCAGGTCTTTCCATCTTCCCGAATACAGAAGCTAATTAAGTGCAAGTCTTCTCTTATTTCTACTACAATGGTCCTTTTCTCCTTTTTTATAGTTATTGAGGTGTCATTCTCATTATTTGCGGAAGTAAAATTCAATCACTTGAATTGGTGAAGAGGAATTGAGGGTTCTTCTGCAGGAAGAAATCTTCTCAAATTACTTTTGTTTCAATTTCCATATCTGTCAAATTATTCAATCATTTGAACTTTTGCTTGATGATAATATGGAATTGTTAATAGATTTTTGGAGGGATCATGAAAATGATGAGAAGACAGAAAATTTGCAAGCCTAATAAAAATGGCTTTCTAGCTATTAGAGACTTCTGAAAGTTAAATCAAGCTATTTTAACTAAACAAACATGGTAAATTTATACTTTGCCTGGTTCACTCCTTGAAAAATTTCTAGAGACTAAAAAGGCAAGGGTTTCAAGGCTAAAAGGTTTCTTAAGGAACAGCATTTCATCCCGGGATATTTTGTTATCATCTACTCCTACATAATACCACATATCCACTTGGGGTTATAATTCAAAATCAAAGGGTCTTAGATTGACAAAACACAATCCATAAAATTAAATAAAAGAGTAATCATGGATTAAATAATCCTTAATGGTATTAAATTAGTATAAATAATCAAATTTTATCGATTATTTTTGCAAACAAACAGCGCGCAAATTCATTATAGTATATTGCTGTTTTAGAAGTTGTCTCACGTTTGTTCTTGGTTGAGGAAAAGCCTGTTATGCATAAATACATAGTAGATGCATTGCAGATTTCCACTTTCAGATAACAGAGTGAAAGGAAATGAGAACATTTTTGATAGTCTGCATTCAGAGAACTCATACCATACATGTATGAATACACAATCTCAAGGAAAGAAGACACAGTAAAGAATGCCATCAATTCATAGAATCTAATTGCCCAAACTGGCTTTAACAAATGGTAATCAGGCAGGATAAGTTTCTACAATGTCGCTTTTAAACGAGATGCAGTTCACAGCTACATATATGGACACCAAGAGAGCTCAAGGTTATTGTGTTCGCATTCTGCTATTTTCGGCAGCTCTAACTTGCATGAAGTATGGATGCGCCTGAAGAAGAAACAATTGTGATGAACAAGAACAATTTATCATTCAAACACAAAAGCGTAAGATGTTCTGTCAAGGGAAAAGGGAAAACATTTTCTTTAGAAACTAGCCTCTATAACCTTAAGCTAAACAGTAATAATTCAGAAAAGTTGCAATATAGACCAGGCATTACAAACATAAAATGGTGTCTATTTTAGATTTTATTTTGAGCCTGAAACAAGTAGTTTTACAACAGCTTTGTAAAAACTGAAAATAAATAGACAGGAAGAAAAGGGAGGGGGAAGGGATTGAGAATAAAGGATGATTGCTTGATAAGCAGATAAAGTTGGCTGCAAGCATTTAGTTTAGTGGCTAACGTTGCCGTAGCAAGAGCCCAGTGACGGACACAGGAATTCAATTATGGGTGGACAAACTTTTAACTATCATAAAATTATAAAATTATTAAAAACTAAATGACAATACATTTAATCAACTTAATATAAATATCCCGCAAAATTAACAACTATAATAAATTAACCAAAAGTTTTCAGCCAATGATATAAACAAATCAAATTATTCATCTTTAAGTAACTTTGAATAAATAAAAATGAAAATAAACATACTAAGTTAGGGCTGTAAATGGAGTCTGAAATATCCGATATTCGCTTCGAAAATTCGTATCCGTATTCGCGCCAAAGAGGATATTATCCGTGTGAATATTATTCGTATTCGTATCCGTCAAAAGCGGATACGGATATATGCATATTTGTATCCATTATATCTGTATCCGTAATATATATATTGCTAACTATATGCACATATATATGCATACATATACATGCATAAATCTCTCATTTAATATTGGTATATAACATAGGAAAATATTAACATCAATTTTTTATACATCTTTTATAACTATTTTATGATATATGATATAAAAAATAATTTCATATGGATATTATTTCTAGTTTTATTATTTTATTTGGTTGATTATGTATCATTTCTAATTATTAGTTGATTAAGTGAATTTTTTTTGGTTATTAATTTAACATTGTGCAACAATTAAAAAAAATATTGAAACATTTAAATTTTAATTTTGAACGGATGCAAATACTGATATGGATACAAATTTGCATATATTTGTCATATTATCCATATTATATTATACCAAACGGATACGGATAATATCCGTATTCAAATATTATCCATCAGATACGAATACGGATATTTCATATTGCATATCCGTTGGATACAAATACGAATACGGATATTAGAATTTATTTTCGGATATGGATATACCTGTATCCGCCCTAGACTAAGTTAACTAACCTTAACACTCTCCATTTCAAAATTAGAGAAACATTACTTTTTTACTTTTTTTTTATAGTTTGTTTCAAAATTAAAAGTACATTTATATTCTTTGACTATAAAGTGACATAACTTATATTTTAAGTAGGTTGAGTACTATCATACCATCACTACAATATTTCTAGCAAATATCAAGAATTTATTTTAGAAAATAGAAATTTAATTAAAAATTATCATTTTTAAAAATGTGGTCTAATTTTGGAATGGAGGGAATATATGTATATAAATATCATACATATAATATACTACTAAAAAATTAAAAAGATTTTAAGGGTGGTCAATTGACCTCCCTTGCCCTTGAATGGATCCGCCCCTGCAAGAGCCCCAAGGAGCAAAAAACAAATTGTTATCAGAAGGTTTAATAAAAGAGATATCTTTACCCCTTCTTAGCTAATAAGAAAGGGGTCCTTTTCTCCTTTTAAGGCCTTCTTCCTTTGGAGAAAAGGAGGGGGTGGGGGGAGTCGCTACTAACTCTTTGAAGATAAATCTAATGCAAAGGTCATGGCTTGAAATAGACCGGATCACCAGGAACAAGAACACAGCCTTATAGTGGGGATAACACAATCACGTATAGTTGAGTCCATAGGCACTTCATTGAACTGAACTACTGAAGACCTTGGTGGCTCAATCTGTTAGTCTGTGTGGAACTGCTCAATGACAATCATTAAAGAGCTTGTTGACTCAATCCGTGTAGTCTTCTGAGAAACTAATGAAGTGCTAATTTCAGAGGGTTACTGTTACCCCCAAACTTGGGAGAATACAATTTGAGGTTAAAGATTACGGTTTTCAAGCCAAGAACATCCTCCAACAAACTTCTTATGGAGAAGGATTAGTTTAACGAAACTGACCTGACACTGGACAAAAGTAATTGGAAGTGCCCAAACATTTTTCAGTTACTTGATTGTGTAGATTTAATTTTCAGTTCAAATTAAAACATGACCACTACATTAATTCATATACTTTAACACATGAGGAAGGATCTTATACAAATATGTAAAACTAGAGCAATCATCACATAAAATAACAAAGGCCATCTACAGGTGAATATAACTTTAATAAGGAAAATAGATAATGGAAACACAGGAATCAAGGGTTACCATTGCTTCTTTTGCTGTAAGTCTATCTTGATGATCATAACGAAGAAGCTTATCGAGAAAATCAATAGCCTGCCAGTCACACAGATTTTCAACCAATATATATGTGTGTGTGTAACAGATAGTTTACTTAAACAAAGGGATTTGAAGAAACTGTTTAAAAGACGGTAACTAACCTCGGGGGAAACTAGATGCTGATTGTCAGCATTAATAAATCTGGACCAGGGCTTCCTGCTGTGCCTGTAGAACATTTACAAGAGTGGATACTATATGCAGTGAAAGAGGCCAATTTTCTTTTCATTTTCATTGAATAAAAAAAGTAGAAAAACAGATATTAAAAAATTATGAAAGAGCATCTAGTAGAGGATCCATTGTTCTCCTATTCATTTTTTAAATTAAAAAACTAAAGAAGAAGATTTTATTGAAGATGAGAAAAGGAGTCAAATACAGGTGGACAAGAAATGCTCCGTAAAGAAAACAAGTAGAAATTTGTAGCTGGTATGGTATATCAAAGTCACTATTGGGCATATCTGCAGCCTTTTGTTTAGAAAGATTGAAACAAGAAATATTTTACAAGAATATGTATCACATATTGCATACAAATGATGCTTTCTATTACTTACCTTCCAACGAGAGCATCAAGTTGAGGATCCAGCTCTAGATGATATTTGTTCAGATATGCATTCAACTCATCGGTCCCAAGAACCTTGAAAATTACAAATCACGTAAGTATAAAGTTATCTAATAATGATGAATTTTAATTACTTATGTGCCAATAAAAGCATTCCAACTTCATTTCAACCAAAGAAAGATGTAGACAACAAGGAAGAGGTCTACTTCTAAGCAAATATGAATTCTGCACTCCTGTTATTCATATTGAAGCAGTTTCCAGTGCAGAGTTTGTTAAGCTATAGATCTTTGCATAATACAAGCTGATAGATAAGCAATAGTCATTTTTCCACAGCCACACCCACCCCCACAATGCGAGACCAACATAATGTTGACACTTAATACAAGATCGGTCTAAGTGGAAGTTTGAATGAAGAACTAAAAACCAATTGAAGTTTTGGGCATTCTGCCATTATTACCTGTGAAGTCAGTTTGAAATCTCAACGGTCCAGACATGGATATAGGATTTCTGATTAACCTAACTTCAGGTCGATAGTCTGAAATCACTTTGCAACTCTAACCTTACATTTAATATCTCTAGGTTTTGGATGAAGTATGTACAGGGGAATTCTCGATTATAAGTTGTTAACTTCAGAGCAAAAAAGCGTTGAAAGACATTCTCAAAAGAATTCTTTGCTTTCTGGGGTAAATCCATAAGCAATGGCCCTGAAACTTATTACTCTCTTTTTAATCATCCACAACCAAAAACATTATGGCCAATCCAAGATTTCTACCCGCTGCCCAACCAGGCATGAAGACGGGGTACCACTCAAACAAATATTTGGGAATCACTCCTCTAAATCAATTCGACATACTACGAAATATTCCAGTTTTCAAGAAAAAATACAATATTATAAGACGAAGTACGCGCACGTAAATCTTAAGTTCAACAAGAGATGCTCAACACAGTGAATCACCTAATACCCAAATGTTCAAACTTGAAAAAGAAATTCCATATAAAATATATAGAACAAGAAAGAAAAATATAATCTACGGTTGTCAAAATAGAAGAACAAGGAGGAAGAAACAAAATATGATAAACAACAGCCATATCCCATATATATGAGTACAAAAATTAGTATAAAAATTATTTAGCAAGAAAAAGATTAGCATAAAAATTGTCTTGGTTCAAATATTATAGGCCACAAGGATTTTGCATGAATCTCTTCCCTTGATCATCTAATGACAATGAACTGAAAGGAAGCAAAAGTTGGAAATGGTGGGGAACATGAATACTGTTACCAAGGATTCTATGTTAAGTGGAAATTTCCTTTAAGGGAGTCAAAATCAGGTCTGTGATGTCAAACTCACTCTAGAGCCACATCAAATACTACTGTAAGGACAGTGGTTTTAGGGCAAAATGACCAATCAACTCGTGCAGCCTCAACATATGGGCAGAGTGACCTATAATTAATGGTTATAGCAAAGATCAGAACCAAAAACAGCTTTAAAGAATGGCCCCGCAGGACTCCAATTTAATGGCAAGTTTTTGAAACCGAAAAGTCCTATATGTAAAAGTATGGTCAAACTAAATTCCTTTATTAACAGCCCCAGGTGAAATACTGAAATGAGGTAATTACAAAGGTTATTATCAAAATAGAGTGAGAGAGAGAGCAGGTAAACCATCAAAGAGGAGACGATTAATGCCGTTCGCCTTTATTCCTTTTATTTTTAACAACTTCAGTCAACTCAATGCCTTTTATCCCAAATTAATTGGGTTAGGCTAAAAATGAACCCCGTGAGTTGACAGAAAAATGGTACTTCCTCGGTCCCATTTCACATGTATGATTATAAGTGTTTTTGGCACAGAAATTAAGACATGTGGATGACACATTTAGATTTTATATCTAATATAGATTTTATTTAAGAAAAATTACTTAGCATCTGAAATGTAATTTTGAAATTTACACATATACATATATAGATATATATATATATATGTATATATACATATATTGAAATTTATACATATAGCAACATGCATGCTGCTTACGTTGTTTTGAAAATGAGATGTAGAATGGGACAGTAGCAGTACAACTGTTTGTGAAAGTCAACCAAATAACGAACCGTCTACTGACTTATCGTAATAACAATAATTATAATAAAAGGACCAAATCTACTGATAATTACCTTGGCAATTTTGACAAGCTGATCATGGTTGTCATGACCATAAAAGAATGGCTCCTTTCGAAAAATCTGCAGATCATAATAAAATACAACTCCAATTACTGACATCATCAAGATAAAAAAGCAGGGAAGTCCAGCATAACTCTCACCATTCCTGCAAACATACAGCCCAAGCTCCACATGTCCAAAGAATAATCGTAATCTTGCAAGTCCACAAGGAGTTCAGGACCCTTGAAGTATCTGATAAGAATTTACAAACATATAATGATTTTCGGTATGATAAATGTAAAAGTAAATGACAGCTATACAAAGGCAACATTTCCGCAAAGCTACAATCTTAACCCAATGTCCAATGTCTCAAACTCCTTTTGTCCCCAGACCACTAATAATCTAGTTTTGCAAGTAACTTTCTTAAAGGAAAGCATAAATATTCAAACAAATTATATATGTGTGTGTGTGTGTGTGTTTGTGTGTGTATAAAGCACATTTATTTACTGTCACTCTCACAAAAGGGGATAACAAAACATAAACAACCAACTGAATTAGTTATTATTTGCCTTTAGTAACATACCTTGAGGCTACGCGGACATTGTATTCTTTGCCAGGATGGTAAAACTCAGCAAGACCCCAATCAATCAACCGAAGTTTACGCAGCTCGTGGTCAATCATAACATTGTGAGGCTTGACATCTCTGTGCATTATACCCTGAGAATGACAGTAATCTAGTGCCTGCAGGTTTAGAAAGGGCTCAATCAGCATGCATTAGTTTACATATGACCATCCCTTTTCAGTGCCTTTTGACAAGAAAGTCAACATTCTATAGGTAATAAAGATATTGGCACAAAGATGCAGAGACAACTGAAATGCATTCATCAACATCTGGAGATACTCCCACATAATTATGAATGATTTTCAAGGTCAACAGAACCCATTTTTAAGAAGATTAGAGAACATAAAATTCTTCGAACTCAAAAGTATAAAGTAATATATTCCTCCAAAGAAAGAAACTGGGGTTCCCAATGCTTCCCCGCTTCCGCAAGAGCCTCCCCCCTCTTCCCGGTCAAGATAGAGAAGACTTGAAAAGGATTTCCCGAGCATGGTTGAGATCAAACAAAAAATTGTGATTCAAACTTCATATTAATAGGTTTACCATTCGGCGATTTCTCCTGTGAGAACACCTTAGTGAGCATAATCAAATTTCAAATACAGTTCATCATAGTACACTTGTACTCTCATGTAACTTGTAGTTTACTAATTAATTACCATAGTTGATAAATTAGAATTCTGATGTTACAATTGTATACTATTTGTAAGTAAAAAAATCATTAGTTACATAAATATATGTAGGAACTGAATTTTCATTAAAAATGTCCAGACATATCAGTGTACGACGTTTTAAGAAAATTTTTGGGTCTACATATCCGCGTCATCTTGTATTTATGTTCCACCATGATTCATGGAAATACAGACTGGATCAAATTCCACCCCATCCAAACCTACATAACATAGCAAACGAATAAATACAACAGGACATCCTATGCAATCATTTAAAGATAACCATACCAGTGTAGTAGACAAGTGTGATAGTAATGGTCCAACAACCCTGAGCCTATAATATACAACTGTTCAAACGAGCAATGAAACCCCAGAAAACAAATCAATTATATAACTCCTAGTTTACTAGTTCTGTTTGGCATGCTTCAAATCTCACTTTAACATGAAAGTAAGCATGTTAAAAATGAACAATTTCAAATTTGTGATTTCAACAAAATCATACAACCTTAAATTGAGCTTCTCTAAGTTTTTCCAATAAATGAACATTTCTTCTATAAGAAGTAACAAATACAATGACATGCAGACATTATGGATCATCGTTAAAAAAATCCTTCAAGTTATTTCTCCTTTTTCCCTATAGCCTACCATGTAAGTTATAGCACATACCCTAACTAAACGAATTGATAGATAATACTTGAATTTCCTTTAAGACAACTTCACACATAAGTACCCCACCATCACCAAATGGAAGCCACCAACAACACAAAAAGGGAAAAATTAATGCAGCCAAATAGCAAATAATCTCTTAAAGATCTGATTAAGAATAAACCTTGAGAAGCTCATATATGTAGTAGCGAATATCATAATCTGTCAAAGTGGGGTACAAGACTTTGAAATCAGTACTGTTGACATATTCAAAAATCAAGCTAGGAGTTTTTGAGTGCTGATCTCTGACAATATCAAGCAGTTTCACAATGTTTTGTCCTCCACAAAGATTCTGAAGTATTTTAATCTCCCTTTTTATCTGCACCAAGAAAACAGTAGTAAAAGATGAAGATGCTCATCACAGCATGTAAACCATTCCATATACAGATGGGGCGGGGGGAGGAGGGCAGGGACATAAGTGCACTGCAGACATTCACAATACACACTTCTGGCACTATTAACGATAGGAACTTCCAAACATTTTAATTCTCCAATTATAACAGGCTTCCTCATCAATAAGGTGCTAAAAATTTGTCAAAAGAATGAGACTCAAAGTTATAAGTCTGTAGACTCTGTGCTAACTGATCCTAAATGACACAGAAAATGTTCAAATTACCTTCTTCTTTTTGACAGGTTTAAGGATCTTGATGATGCACTTTTCATTGTTGGTGACATTTATTCCTTCAAAGACTTCACTGTATTTTCCTCTTCCAACTTTCCGAACAACTTCATAGTCATCTTGATCACTGAGTACAGATAAGCACATGAAAGTCAGAAATATTGCACAAAGATATATCATCACCACAAATCTTGAAATTTAATGTGACTCTGGCAAGAGACAAATTAATCATCCAGGTGGAAAATAAAAATAAAAACAGATTACAAGTACAAACATGAGCTTCCCTCCATTAATTTAATTTCTAACATCTCACACATCTGCTTCTAAGGATCTTCCCTGAGCAATCTAAATGATTTGACCATGTCATATTAATAAGGTGTATCCTTACATAAAACAAAAAAAGTAAAGAAAATTAAAAAATATTGGTTCAATATTCAGAAGAGAAAATTGAATGCTACTGATCATAAATTTACCTATGTCCCTAAATTCATGTGACACTAAACAACACCCTTTTTACTTGTAAAGTAAATATAGCCATTGGAGCTGATAATAACAATTCATACGACCTCATTTCAAACTCCAAGGAGCATATAATCCAGCTTAAAAGATTAATCGCAGGTTGCAACAAATAAAATATAAGGACAATATATATGACTACCATATAAGCTAGATACCTTAACCAGTTTCACTTTCTCACTATACTACCACTCACCTTAAGCTGCTGCTCGTAAAAAAAACAAACAAATCACTTTAACCCTACAAGCTCATATATCTTATGTACAAATTCATCTACTGATTCCTACTCCAATTGATACAACTCCAGAGCCCAAAAAGAATAATAAACACAGAAAATGGAACCACCACTTCATAACACAAAACTAAAGAATAATCGAATGAAATTATCTGTACAGCAAGAGATGACAATCAACATAGGAATTATAAGAAGAAGAAAAGCTAGGGTTCATGTTTGGACTGTATTACCCCCACTGAACGGCGAGAGACTCGTAATCCCAGTACTCTCTGGGGCGGTGAACATTGATATCTGTGTATACTCGAGCTTGTGACATGATATGATGATAGCAAACCACCAAATTTTCAGAAATTTTCAGCTCGCTTTGAATCGAAAAAAAATCGCCTGTTTTTATAGGTAGCGCTCGACGATCGACTGTTACTGCTGTTGGTTTGGGCTCGTAGTCTGAATTGTTTTCATTTGCTTGGGCCTGAACCTGGACCTGGACCTACAATGTATTCTTGTCCAATGTTACTGCCTGATTATGTGCTTGTTCGTCATTCAGCAACAAGGGCTTTGTGCGTTTACTCTGATTTGAGTTTTAAAATGGATGAAAAAGCAAATAAATGGACCGAAAGTTTAAGCTTTCTATTTAATTCTTGTGTTATTTAGTTTTTTAATACGAAAAAATATCACTCCATTCCAAATTAATTGCTCAATTTTGACCATTTTAAGTCAAATTGACTATTTTTAGAATTAATAATTAAGCATATATAAATATATTTCTAAAATTATAAAAATTGGAGTTAGTAATAAATTGTATATACTTTTTTTTGTTATAATCTCTTCACCTATATTTTAACAAAAATAATAAAAAGATTAGTTCTAAAAATAGTCAATTTGACTTAAAATGGTCAAAATTGAGCAATTAATTTGGGACGGAGGGAGTATATAAATAGATGAACATTTTGGCTACTTTTTTTGCCTAATTTTCTGTCTAAATATAAATGAAAAAAAAACTAAATAACAAAAGCAAATCTTTTATAACCCCCTATCATACTCTTTATGTTATAAACACAATAAAACTAAGGATACATTAGTAATTTTAATGTTTAACTTAAGTTTTTTTTTTTAAACTCAGTAACAACATAAAACACATACATGTTTTCTTTTCTTTTCTGTTCGATTATAAATTTTATAATTTTCCTTTCTGTCCAAAACTCAGAAACATATTGGACAAATAAAAATTCTGTTCAAAATTCAAAAACATATTGGACAAAAAGTTTTCCATTCAAAACTTTTCTTTTTCGTCCATTTTAAAACTCAATAACAGAGTAATAGTGTTAGTTTTAAACAAACTTGTGAATCTTATTTATTTATAACCAACTTATTCTAAATGCAACTCATATCATTTTTGATGGCCACGCACACTATATGCTAACCGTGCAAACCAAATTCGATTTCTTGTTACCCATATTGGAGTAAGACTTTTTGAACGCTCAAAATTTATAAGAAAATGTTAAATTCACAACACTTTTCTTTATTTCCATAACAAAAGTGTCACTATAAATGTATAGCGACGGTTTTAACCGTCGCTATACATCTACGACACTTTTGTTGTGGAAATAATATTTTTTGTTAATTTTTTTTTAAATATGTGAAAGCCAAATGCCAAGACGAAATAAGTCACACAAAATATGCTAGTCTCACAGCATAAATAAACAAATTTCATGTAAAATTAAAAAATAATAATAATAATCTGTGAAAAGTCCTCCCAAAATCTATTAGCTATGGTCCTTGCCTATGGGGCTTTTCCAGAGTTTCTATATCTGCAATGCATTTGAGGCCTTGATTATTTTGAGTATTTCGTTAACTATATAACCAACAATGAGCATTTCTCCTAATATGATGAAAATGAAAAAAAAAATGTGTTTACAATATAACAACTTACAAGGTTTCCCCATCAACTTTTACAGAACATATATGAACAAAAAAAAAATGAAGAAAACATTAATGTAACTAATAATTAATAATCTAGTAAACATTTGTTGATAGTAGAACATTAGGCATCTAGAATACTGAACCTATTTGCATCGACATAACAAGCTGCAACAATGTCAAGTTCCTTATTCAAATTCATTCGTTCTGAACTGCTGTATATTGTAGAGAATTAAGCGGAAGATTATAATAAATAGTGAAGGGACGTTGGTGAGGCCTGTTGACGCTGTAGGCTCATGCTTGAAGTTGAACTGAAGATCTCACATCTTTGATTAACTTCCGATTAGTCAGATACAGCATCAGTACGCACTTTATCATACAAGCGATGCATTAATGTAGACTTTGATGTCTGAGGCTCCCTTTCTAGGACAGCGATGACATCCTTGATGGAGATATTGCGGGGCACCCCCGATTGAGACATGGTGACTTGCGTCCTCCCAAATTTTCTTAATGCTCCTACAAGCAGAAGTTGGGTTAAGGATGATCATCCAGGAGAAGCACAAATTAACAAGTTCACAATAAGAAGGCTTCTGATTGACCCATCAACATAATATCAACCAAGACATCTATAAATAGTGTCAAATGAGGTAAGAACGTTGGAAGTAATTCATACCCCGTACCATTACTCAAACTACGACATGTTCATTGATATATGCAATATGAAAAGTATTTTTTCTATTTGAAAATTTTAAAAATATCGCAATCATCTCGTAAATATAGCAAAGAACGAGTGAACACCTCTTCGACCGGAAAAAAGCTTGAATGTGTTGTTTCAACTCTTATTAGGTCAGTCTATAACTTAAAAACGTATCATTACAGCATTGCATCATATCATAAGATACAACTCACTTTTAGTATTGACTTGGTTCTATATCTTAAAATACGTATCACAAATAATAAGATATTGACAACTATGTCCATAACATTGCGCTACCAATAAGTAGTAGAGATATATACCCATCATTTTGATTTAGTACAATAATAAAAAGAGATACCCATCACTATATCCCTATTTTTGCATGCAGTGAGCTATATAGTAAGCACAGTGATATTTGTTTACATATGTCCACCAGCTTGCATTTTACATATAGTAAAGAAGCCACATATCTATAGTTCATCTTGAAAATTAGATTATTTTCTTATTTGATATTTTCCACTTTCAGAATCTTTATTTGGTAAAGTCATTTCTACTTTTCATTGACTTACAAATTTAGATTACTTCGATAATCTTATGCTTGTTCACGCCTTCATTTCTGAACAAGGATCAATTCTGTTGATTGATCCTCTACCCCAGCTCTAAGAGACCAGATGTCAAAGTGTAGATTTCATTGTAGAAAAATAGGACGTCCTATATCCAAAATTGGATCCGGGTGTCCTGCAGTCTTCCAATTGTTTTATGAACACACTCGCGAAGGATGTAAAAATGATTCATAATCGTGTTTTGGAATCAATTTTCGAGCTCTTGTTTGTGAATTGTAATAGTTACCCGAAAACGCATCGAATTGCATTTTGGCATGAACGTTTCAAAACATGGTACACTTCTGTTCCAAACCATCAAATGTGACGATCCAAAAATTTTTAACCATATCTACTTAACCTTCTATTGCACATACATTTACAACTTTATTTTATGATTTACAAATAAGGAGCATCCTCTTATATAGTCCTTGGGTCGTACAAACAATGACTAATATTAAACCTGATGGAAGGTAAAAAATGACTATCTAGAATCATCCTCTTAAATATGTAAGATATTCACAAAGTATAATAATCACATTAATAAATCTAGAACACTCTATTAGAAACCTTAATATTTAAATTAAGCTTCTAGGGAATGCGAACTAATGTAGCCAAATGAGCATTTTGTGGGTGTCATGTAAGCGATGACATGGCGTACTCTTGTTGAAAATGTGTTTGTTGTGACACTATGCTTAAAAACAACTCAACCAGTTTTAAATATATCTCAATTATTTTTGACTATATCTTTTTAAAAAACTATTCTTAGTTTATCATGTTCAAAAAAAACATAATTCGTACTAATTAAGTGATTCGAAGGAACCTATGCTTGTTTTACTCTGTACCACGAAAAATGACGTTTTCCATTCTTGATTTCGTTTACAAACCACATCGAACCATGATCTAGATAACATTAGACTAACGTTCTAGAATGGAGTATACGGTGGAGGCCTACAAGAGTTATGTATACTTACAAGTTGAGGTGGCAAAATTGAAAATCAACTAGGTAACTCACTTATCCTAGCAGGTCATAAGGTTAAACGGGTAACAATAAAACTAGTAGTTACAATGATAAACCCGTGAGTTACAATTAAGTTTAAGCAAAGGGCGTTCTTGTGTTTCTCTCACCTACCTCCAACGCAAATCCTTTCAACATTTGTGTTAGAAGATATGATAGAAGATATGATTGCCATAATTGTAGTTAATCTTATCCCATAATTAGTGTGTACACATTGATGTAAATTAGGGATTTCCATAACTGTAAATTAGAAAGTTGTTATACTTGTATATATAAACCAATGTAATTGAGAGGAAATGAATTAAGAAGGAATTATAAACCTAAACTCTGAGTATTCCTTTCTACATGTTATCAGAGCTTGGTCTTTATTTTTCAGAAAAAACACTGTTCATCGGCACTGTTATTAGTACTGAGATTCCCACCGCTTCTTTGGCATAAATTCTGGTTCTAAAGTGTAGTGCAATTAGTTGATATCCTTTGGAAAGTTTATTCTCCTTGGTATGTATTGTATTTACCTATTATATGGTGGAACAAAGTAGTGCTAGCAGTGGGGTTCATAACAGTAGTATAGGACAACAAGTCGTTAGAAACCCTACACTTAATTCAGCTTTTTGGAAATTTTGTTCTAAATCTATTTCTTCTCATTATGCCCAATCAGGTATACATTCTTGTGCTTTTAATGTTTCAGCAATTTGCCCTAGTTGGATCATAGACAAAGGTGCTTCCGAGCATATGACCGGGTCCTCCAACCTCTTTACCTCATACACGCCTTGCTCTAGCAAAAACAAGGTCCGAGTAGTTGATGGTTCCCTTTCTTCTAATTCTGGAAATGGTTCAATAGTTTGTACTCCTTCATTAACATTATCATCTGTTCTTCATATTCCTTCATTTACCACAAATGTATTATCTGTCCAACGTCTTACTGAATCCTTACATTGCTCAGTAATTTTTTTTCTAACTCATTGTATTTTTTAAGACTTAGTGACGAGGCAGAAGATTGACAGTACTGCAGTTGATGGTCTATATTATTTAGATGTTCCCTCGTCTAACATGCCTCGAATTACAGATGGGACGGCTACTCAAGCTCTTCAGTCTACTTCTGACTCCAGCCTGACTTTTCTCTTCATCAATGGCATCGACGTTTGGGACATCCCTCTTTATCAGTATTAGAGTCTTTATTTCCATCTTTAGTTAAGCAGTGTAATAAAACTCAATTTTTGTGTGAACCGTGTGAAATTGGAAAACACAAACGTTCTAGTTATTCTGCTATTAACAATCGACATTCCGAATCTTTTGCTATTATACATACTGATGCGTTGGGACCCTCTCGGATTGTTTCCCATTCTAGTTATAGATGGTTTGGTAGTTTTATTGATTGTCATTCTCGTGTAACTTGGATTTATCTTCTTCGTTCCAAGAATGAGCTGTTTGATTGTTTTCAGGAATTTCATAAAATGATTCAAACTCAATTTGCAGCTAAAGTCAAAATTCTCCATAGTGATAATGGTCGTGAATATAGTAATAATAATGCTTTTGCATCTTATCTATCTCAGCATGGCATCATACTTCAAACCTCCTGTGTCAAAACCCCGGAACAAAATGGAATGGCAGAAAGGAAAAATCGACACTTACTAGAGATAGCCCGCACTGTTATGTTCACTATGAACACACCTAAATTTCTATGGGGAGATGTTCTGACTGTTGCATTTCTTATAAACCGGCTTCCTCTAGAATTCTTGGGAACAAAAGTCCCATCTCTTTTCTTCAACAAACGACAAGTCTTTCTCCTTCGCCTCGAGTTTTTGGTTGTGTGTGCTATGTTCATGATAAACCTCCTACTCGGGAAAAAATAGATCCCAAAACTCTTAAGTGTGTTTCATTGGGTATTTTTCAACCCAAAAAGGTTATAAATGTTATCATCCTCCTTCAAACAAATTATTTGTCACTCGGGATGTAACTTTTTGGGAATTGGAACCTTTTTATTCTTTCTCACCTTCTCCTTAGGAGGAGGATATGATTGATGAGGAGAAACTTCCTCTTGAGACTGATATTACAAGTAGTATTATACCACTTTATCCTATAAATTATTCTCCTATAAATTCTTCTACTGTTCCTGCTGTTGTCTCTGATAAATCTACACATGGGGATTTACAGGAGTCATATGCTAGACAGAATGAGCCTGAGTTAAGGACCAATGTTCGTAGAGGCGAGAATAAGGTCATTATTTCTGCACCAACCCTGCTCAGAATCTAGTCCTGATAATGCTAATGGTGAGAATTCTAATTCTACTTATTCTTCTGATGATATTGACCTTCCTATTGCTCTTAGAAAAGGGGTTAGATCTTGTACTCAACATCCTATCTCTAATTTCATAGCCTATAATAAATTATATGTATCCTACCATTATTTGGTTCTTCCTTGTCTTCAATATTTGTTCCTCAGGGGTGGAGAGAAGCAATTAGTGACGAGAACTGGAAACAGGCTATGATAGAGGAGGTGAATGCCCTGAAAAAGAATGATACATGAGAACTAGTAACTCTTCCTTATGGGAAAAAACCAGTTGGTTGCAAATGGGTGTATACAGTCAAACAGAAGCCAGATGGGACAGTTGAGAGACTCAAAGTCAGACTAGCTGCAAAAGAATATACTCAAACCCATGGGATTGATTACCAGGAGACATTTGCTCCTGTGACGAAGATGAACTCTGTTCGGACCATAATCTCATGTGCAGCTAACTTTGGATGGGATCTTCAGCAATTGGATGTAAAAAATGTGTTTCTTCATAGTGACTTGGAGGAGGAAATATATATGGAAATACTCTCTGGTTTTGCTTCATCTGCCACCAAGGGTAAGGTTTGTAAGCTGCAAAAGGCTCTGTATGGTCTGAAGCAATCACCCAGAGCCTGCTTTGGTAGATTCTACAAAGCAACGATAAGATTTAGGTACAAGCAGAGTCGAGCAGATCATACTCTATTTGTCAAACGAATAAAAGGTAAGACTACCATTCTTATTGTTTATGTTGATGACATTGTGGTGACAGGAGATAATAAAGAAGAGATGGTTAATCTCAAAACTAGACTGGCCAAAGAGTTTGAGATCAAAGATCTTGGTCCTTTGAAATATTTCCTTGGTATTGAAGTTGCGAGATCTTCTAGTGGGATTTTTCTATCTCAAAGGAAATATGTACTTGATCTTCTAACAGAAACTGGCATGTTGGGATGTAAACCTGCTGATTCTCCTATTGAAGTTAATTATCATCTAGTAGGTGGCACAGGACCTAAAATTGATAAAGAAAGATATCAACGTTTAGTGGGACGATTGATATATCTTTCTCATACTAGACCTGATATATCTTATGTTGTGAGAGTAGTGAGTCAGTATATGCATGATCCTCGACACTGTCACATGGAAATTGTCTACAAAATTCTGAGATATCTCTGGGAAAGGTTTATTGTTTGCACCACATTATCATATGAGAGTTGAAGCATTTTCCGACTCGAATTGGACTGGCTCTATAGAGGATCGTCGTTCTACATCTGGTTACTGTTAATTTGTTGGGGGTAATCTTGTTACATGACGCACAAAGAAACAATCTGTGGTGGCAAGATCCAGTGCTGAGGCCGAATATTGGGCTATTGCCTTGGGTATATGTGAACTAATGTGGCTTCGAACTTTGCTAGAAGATTTGGGTGTTACAACTAAAAGGCCTATGCAGTTATTTTGTGATAATAAGGCAGCCATTAGTATTACAAACGACCCAGTACAACACGATAGAATGAAATACATTGAGATTGAAAGACACTTCATTAAAGAAAAGTTAACTATTGGTCTTATTTGCTTACCTTTTGTCAAAACAGAACATCAACTTGCTGATATTTTGACTAAGGGTAAGATGGTCCATCCATTATGTTTCAAGTTGGGTATGCGAGACATCTATACACCAACTTGAGGGGGAGTGTTAGAAGATATGATTGTCGTAATGTAGTTAATCTTATCTCATAATTAGTGTGTACACATTGATGTAAATTAGGGATTTCCATAACTGTAAATTAGAAAGTTGCTATACTTGTGTATATAAACCAATGTAATTGAGAGGAAATGAATTAAGAAGGAATTATAAACCTAAACTCTGAGTATTCCTTTCTACAATTTGTAATTCTGGATTAATTGAAACTTCAAACCAGAAAAAATAAAATACTAATAGGTTTTGTTTCCAGATTAATATAAGCAAAGGCATCAATCAAGATACACCTCAAGAGCTTGACTATTTACTTCTCTGTGTGCGCGCGTGTATGTGTATATTTATCTATATATATATTCTCTTTATATATCTGTTCTTGTTTTTCTGTGCTTTCAACTTTTTAGATGCTTAACGTTTACGTTTTGGGGAAAAAAGAGCAAGGGAAAACTAGTTGGCCCGATCTGACCCATTTGTCCTAGTCGGACCTGCATTGATCCGACCCGAAACCAATGTAAGCTTTGTTATTTTGTGATTTTGTCTTATAAAAAAATCAAAAGAAATATCCATTTAAAATTCTCCATATCCAACCATTTAAAATTAAATGACCCAACCCATTTATAACCCTCAACCCAAACTCCACTTAGGTATGACTAGATGCTAGTTCTCAAAAACATTCCATAACATGTATTATAGCCTTACTGGTATCCACAGTAGTGGCACATGATGCTGACTTTGAATTTAGAATCATGATCATTAATATCGTACTTACCAGGTGTAGGAACAGCAGCTGATTGGCTCCTTTTCTCAGTTTCTTGATTGTCCCTGGCATTTCTTACAGAGGTTGATACAACCTTGCGGCTCACATCTTTTCCTGGCTGAGAAGAAGTGGCGTCAACCCCTCCTTCGCGTTTCTGCCGGGCCTGCTCAGCCATTAATTGCCACTTTGACAGCATGTCATCTCCTCCTACAGCAGCTCGTGCAGCCACATTAGCAGCTGTTGTTCTCATCTTATCATCCTCCTCTTTGTTTACCTTAATATATAAGGAAATATCGAAACAATAATGATTTTGTCCTCTTAACAAGTGATGAATATATTGTTGCTCAATCAATCATCACTGATACCTTAACTGATCTTGCACGATTGTCATCCTTCTCCTTATCTCCCTCAAGTCCAGTATTACCTTCTGGCTGCAGTTACCAGTGTCACACATATAGATCTCCACAGCATACATCCCAACTAAGACACATTAGACCATTAAAGTGAACGAAAAATAAACTTACTTCATTTACACTTGGGTTTTTTTCTGTGTCACCCTGTTTCTTATCCCATTCTTCCCTGGCTTTCCGGTTCATTGTTATGATTTGTTGCCGAACATCTGAGGTGATAATAGTTCGGTGTCTTGGCTTTTCAATATCAACCCGCTACAAATTCATTTGTGAGATGAGCCACTATAATTGATTTTTTATTTTTCAATTCTAGTTCTTTAAAGAAAAATGGAGAGAGACAACAATAACCTGTTTTGACAGTCTGACCAAATTACTTATCAGTGCACGCAACCGTTCCTCCACACTCTGAAAATCAGTAGCATAAGAAAAGTGTAAACATATTAAACTGAAGCTAAAGTAACAAAAACCTCACCAGTGACAAGCATCGTTCCACGTCATTGCTCATACTCTTCAGCCCGCATTTTGTCACTGCAACACAGAGCAATACAAACCCCAAAATGTCAAGTTATAACCAAAATGTCAAGTTATAAGCCTCCGAGAGCTCTTGCAAAAACCAAAAACAAATACATCCAGGATTTGAGATCCATATCACAAAATAAGTCTTAACTGATTTCTGTCAATTTTTTCTGTAGTGGAACTTTCTGCAAAATCAACCTTTCTTCTTCTTCTTGCACAACCCTACGGGATGCTTCTGAAACTCGACTGTCTTCCTTAGGCCCAGAAAATAGTTGTTCTTCCTCTTCCTATTTAAAAATTAACACGAACAGTCAACTCCTTGAAGTCCATACATTGCTTAAAGTAAAAATCTTTTAAGTGGGTAAAACTGATATTGTGAAATTATATACCCTGAGATTAACCCCACTGACAGCAGTGACATCATTGAGTTGTTCAATGCTTTGATCCGAAAGAGAGAGTTTTTGCTTCTTACTGTTAGATATCAAAATTTAATTAAATAAGTATATATAAAGGTGGAAGAAAATAAAGCTGTGCTGACCATATAAGTTTATGTTCAAGCTGTGTAGAGAACAATAAAGTCTATTACCTTGGTGGTGAAGAGCCAAGTGACTCCAGCGGTTTTTTCTGGCCAATAGTAGGCTTTTTCAGGGGTGTTTTTGCATTACTTCCAGGTCCCATTGAAGATGTTGCAGAAGCTAACCGGGAACTTAACTATTAAGATAGAAATAGTGTATAATGATTGCATACAAACACAATGTCCTTAACAAAGTAGGATTGTAATCGCAAGGCAAAAAGTAGATAGCATGAATAAACTACATTTATGTCAAGGTTATGACAAAAACAGCCTTTTACTCGAGGAAACATCGAAGTGGCCTTCATCCAAGATTGCTGAAGGTTGAAGGATATAAGGAGATCATAATTCCTCTAGATTTACCTAGCTTATATGAGATTATACCAGCTCCAAATCAATGTTACCTGGATCGTGGTTCGATAGGGTACATTGAATGAAAAACGTCACTTTGCATAGTACAAGAGCCAAGTTTCTAGCGGGTTACTTATCCTTTTATTGTTCTTGTTGCGTATTATATAAAAAAAAATAAAAATTAAAAAAAATCCGCATATTATTGTTTTGGGCTAATTCAGATTCGCAGCGTCAATCATTGCTTCAAATCCGCAGCTATCAACCATCCTCACATCTGAATACATCATCATCAATTCCGAACAAGCTAAGCCATAAAATTCTGCAAGTCTAACTAGCTTTCCCGGAATTTTAAAGGCATACAAGAAGCAAGTTAGTCCGAAATCAACATAAACCAAGGTCAACCGAAGCAATTAATCCGAGAAAAGGTGTTCCAGACCATGTGCATCAAGGTCGCCTAAATACTTTCAATTTAGATTGTTCTTGATAAGCTCTTGATTGGTTATAATAGATTACATTGATTAGTAATTAGTTCAAGAAAAGAACATAAAAGAAGAATACTTGAGGGGGAAAAAAGCAAGACAGGTGAGCTCAAAAGAGGGAAAAAGCCATTGAAGTGTATACACGAGCTTAAAGTGAATCATCGTTGGAGCGATACACGTGAGGGAGTGGTGAGGAGTTTTTATCTTACTAACTCTTGTTTTGCAGCGAAAAATGCCTGACACAAAGAATAAGGGTACTTTTGAAGAACCTCCATTAACGTTTGATCCGAAATTTACTATGGAGGCCATGATGAAGTAGTTTTCTAGGAAGTTGGACATGCCAATAGAACAGATGCATGAACGCATTGATCAGATGAACGTTACACAAGAAGAACAGTCTCAAAACACTCCTGGTAGAAGGGAAAGAGTGCAGCCTAGGGGAGCTAGGATGGAGGACACTATGGAGGTAGGGTCAGTGGAAAATGGCGCATGTGCATCGATTGTCGAGCGATAAATAACATAACGATAAAATATCGACATCCTATTCCTCGATTAAATGACATGTTAGATGAATTGCATGGTTCATGTATATTTTCAAAAATTGATTTAAAAAGCGAATATCATCAAATTCGCTTGAAAGAAAGAGATGAGTGGAAAACTGCATGTAAGACAAAATATGGTTTGTATGAGTGGCTAGTTTTACTGTTTGGATTAACTAATGCACCTAACACTTTTATGAGATTGATGAACCATATTTTACGTGTTTTTATTGGAAAATTTGTAGTTGTCTACTTTGATGATATTCTTGTTTATAGCAAAAACTTGGACGAACATGCAGTACATTTAAAATCTGTTTTAGATGTGCTTAGGAAAGAAAAGTTATTTACTAACATGGAAAAATGCACGTTTTGCACAGATAGAGTCGTGTTCCTTGGTTTTGTTGTTAGTTCACAGGGAATACAGGTGGACCAAGAGAAGATACGTGCAATTCAGGAGTGACCGAGTCCTACCAATGTGAGCCAAGCTCGAAGTTTTCATGGACTCGCGAGTTTTTATAGACGATTTGTGAGAGACTTCAGCGGCATCACTGTGCCACTTACAGAAGTCATAAAGAAGAGCATTGGATTCAAATGGGGAGATGAATAAGAGAAAGCTTTTCAATTGATTAAACAGAAATTAACTAATGTTCTTGTGCTTGTTTTACCCAATTTTTCTAAAACTTTTAAACTTGAATGTGATGCATCAAGTGTAGGTGTTAGAGGTGTCCTGATGCAAAAAGGAAAATCAGTGGCGTACTTTAGTGAAAAATTGAGTGGGGCCGTTCTGAATTACCCTATATGACAAGGAGTTGAACGCTTTGGTTCGTGCGCTAGAAACTTGGCAACACTACCTTTGGCCTAAAGAGTTTGTGATACACACTGATCATGAGTCCTTAAACTACTTTAAGGGCCGGCGAAAGTTGAATAAGAGATATGCACAGTGGATGGAATTCATAGAGACGTTTCCCTACGTAATCAAATATAAACAAGGTAAAGAAAACATCGTTGCAGGTGCTCTATCCATAAGGTATGTGTTAATCTCAACTCTTGACGCAAAATTGCTTGGTTTTGAGCAAATTAAAGAGTTATATGTTGTAGACCATGATTTTGGTGAAGAGTTTAAATCATTTGAAAAGAATGCAGTGGGTAAGCATTTCAGGTATGATGGATTTTTATTTTGTGAAAACAAATTATGTATACCTGCATGTTCATTGCGTGAGTTATTACTTAAAGACTCATGGTGGGGGGTTAATGGAACACTTTGGTGTGGACAAAACTTTGGCTATATTACAAGAACATTTTTATTGGCCACCCATGAAACGGGATGTAAAGAAGTTGTGTGATAGATATATCGTATGTCGTCAAGCTAAATCCCGAGTGAAACCCCATGGTTTGTAACACCACTGCCTATTCCTAGTGAGCCATGGATTGACCTATCTATGGATTTTGTATTGGGTTTACCTAGGTCTACGCGTGGTAATGATTCTATTTTTGTGGTTGTGGATAGATTTTCAAAGATGGCACATTTTATTCAATGCTACAAAACTAAAGATGCTTCCCATGTGATTGTGCATAGGTGGTGGTGTTTGGAATAAGAAAATAAAATTTTTTCGAGCAATAAAGCGAAAATACTTTTCACGCAGAAAACGCTTTTTCATTTTTCAACTTGTCGCATTACGTCATAGCGTTTATACGAGGGATAAAAACGTGATCTCTATTTAAAAGTACGAAACGAAAAAGTCAAAATTTTGGCTAATCGGATGAGTTAGGAAAGCTAACTAAAGATCAAACAAATTGGCAAGCCCAAGTGCTAACCAATTAGGGAAGCCCAATAGAAAGAAATGTAGGAGCCCAAGCATAATGGAATTGAGGCCCAAGTATTAATTAACTAAAGGCCCAAAGTGAAGCCCAAGAGAAGCCCAAACATAAGAAAGTCCAAGCTTGGTCAACATGTTAGCAAAATGAGTAAAACAAAAGCCAAAAGGAGGACATGGGGGAGGGAGTATCCGGCCAATGCAAGGGGAGAGGGGCCAAGGGGCCAAACTTTCCATTTATGGAAAGTTTTGTGCCTTTGCAAGCAACACTTAATGCCCAACTACCCTCCATCCAATCCCAAGCCAAAAAGTCCTTTTCATCATTTTCTTAACCCTTGGTTAGCCTAATTGTTAGTTGGTTAAGTTAACCTAGGGGATGGTTAGTAAGAAATTGAGATTTGAGGGTTTGATTAATTGAAACCCTAACTTAAGTGATCAACTTGTAAGACAATGTAAAAGATGTTCTATATATACCAAGACCATCTTCCATTCTCTTTTGTTCATTTCATCTAATTAAATCATAAGAGAGCAAAAGCAAATAACTTGAGAGAAAGGAAGAGAGAGGGTCAGATATAGCAAGGAAAGATGAGGAAATAGCAAGTCAAGCTAATCATCTAGCAAGAAGTAAAGAGAACCAAAGAAGGCATAAACCTAAACCCTAGAAACCAACTCCTTTAAAGCTTTATATAGATATATATATATATATGTTATGCTTGGTGATTGTGGTTATTGTTGTGTTGAGGATCATGAAGGATCCGAATGAATAAGGTGGTTGTGATGGTAGTTTTACGTGTAAATCATCAGTAATATGCATGAAGTGAAACAAAAAAGAAGGTAAAGAACCTAACCAAGAATATTGAAAAACTTGTTTGTTTACTGTTTTTCGGACAACCATAACTTGTTGTGTATAAGTCGTTTTTAAGTTCCGGAAAGATGGGTTTGTGCTCTTACGAGTTACGAAGATAACCCAAGTGGAATGAAGTAAAAATATATTAAAATGGATTGATGGCGGATTTTCTAGTAAAGTACGTCATGATAGCAAACCCTAGGTGATGAGTGACTTTTGAGCCACTATTTCGGCTTGTTAATGAAGCTGAAAAATTATAGCCTTCGGGGGTTTTGTAATTTATGATATGAGCAAGAAAATGGTTCAAGAACGGACTCATTCCGACTTCGGATGAGCGAGTTACGAAGCGTCAAAGTAGGGGCGTTAGAAAGCGTAAAAGTTGGAAAGCATGAAAGCTGGAAGTTGGGCCAGCAGTAGGACAGCGCCGTCGGGCTGCCCACTAGTGCCGCAGCGCTGGTGGCCTGGGCGCAGGGAATGCTACTAGGGGCTGCGGGGCTGGTCGTGCGTGCTGTTTGGGCGTTCGCATAGGCAGGTCGGGCGTTCGAGCGTCACGAAATCGTGTCAAGTGTTTGTAATGTTGCTTAATGTTCCGATTCTTATGAAAACGAACATCGTAGGATATGAAATAAAGTTAATGTAAACTAATAATTGGCATCATTATGTGGCTAATTGGTATGTCAACATTAATTAAATTGTGTAGGTTATTTGAAGAGCGAATTAGCGTAACTTGTGAAGAACGCTCAAGGCAAGTTTCTAACTTCGTTCGACTTATGTTCTTATGAATGTTTTCTGACGTATTGAAGTTCAAATTTACGCAATGGTTATATGTTGTGTGAATTCTAAAACTTGTGCAAAGCTATTAATATTTGTACAAGTTGTCCAGCTATGTTAAGCTATAAATTGTTAAGCTTTAAAGTTCTGTTTATCCATGAACTGTTTAAGAATGTCTATGTCATTTGTTCGGGCTAGGCAAATGTTGAGATATTGAATTCTTTATATTCATTGATGTTAAGTAGAGCTAATCCAAACCAAATTGTTTTGGTGCTGACTCTGATGTAAGTCTGAGATGAACAACCCTAATATTGGGGCATTTTTAATCAGAAATTCCGGCAAGGCCGCGAGGTGCCTAATCAAACGCATATAGTCGTTTAAGAATGTAATGTTGTGCACAATATAGAGTACAATAGGCCGATCCTCTAACATGCTCAAAGTATGTCGGTTTACAGTTATATTATTGTTTAACCTTTATGAAAAGAAAAGTTCTCGGTCTTAATAACTTCTCAGCATGAATGATAGAAATGTTTAAGTAAAGGAAATTGTTCCTATTTATTCGAGCAGCTTCTCAATTATTGTTCAATTGTTGAAGTTTTCAAAGAAAGATGATTTTATTCATGATGTTGTTGTTTATTCAACTGTTATACTTGCTGAGCAATTAAATGCTCACTCTTGCTTAAAATTAAATGTCTTCAGCTAAACCCGAGCGGGCCGAAAGTTCCGGAAAGAATAAAGGGAAAGTAAAAGTAAATGAATAGATGATGTTATGTATGTTGTAATAGTATTAGTAATGTTGTCATATTCAGGATAATATTATATTTTGATGAATGTAAAGGTACTAGAACTTGGGATTAGACAGTGACATTGTAATAATATAGTAATTACATTGATGTCTTTAAGATTATATAAATTGATGTGTTGAATGGGTAGTACCGTGGAGCACCGGACCCGGATTTGAAGGTACCCGGATTTGGGGGTGTCACACTGGTAGCTGGATGTTGATTTGTGCTGCCCCCAAATGCCTTTTTAGTTGTGAGACATGAAAAGTGGGATGTATCCTTGAAGTGCTTGGAAGCTCCAATTTATATGCAACAGCCCCAGATTTTTCCATAATTTTAAAAGGGCCATAGAATTTTGGGGGGGCTAGTTTCATATTATTCCTTATTGAAATTGAACTGTAAAGTTGTTGCTTCAGGTATACCCACTCACCAACCTCAAAAACCCTCTCAGTTCTTCCCTTATCAGCATGGCTCTTGATTTTTTGTTGGGCCTTGGCTAAGCCTTGAGAATTTCCAATTGTTTCTCTGCAAGAATGTCCTCAACTGTTACAATGTTGATACTAAATCTTGAGGGCATGCTCAAGTGTATAAGGTCATGTCCATAGAGAATTTTGTATGAGGTTGTTTGTAGATAAGTGTGGAAAGTGGTATTAAACCACCATTCTGCCATAGGTAGCCAAGAGCTCCATTGTTTTGGTGAATGGCTACACATGTTTCTTAGGTATTGTTCCAAGTACTGATGTGGAGCCTTGTTCCTGCAAGTTTAAATAGTGTCTGCCAGAAGTCACTCAAAAATATAGGATCCCTATCACTTTTATTGAGCTGGGAAGGCCATGAAGCTTAAAGAGGTTCTCAAAAAATAATTAGGATAATGTCTTGGCAAAGATAGGATAACTGAGAGGTAAGAAATGAGAGTTCCTGCTATACCTATTAATAACCCAAATAACTTCATAGCCTTTGGAGTTAGGGAGTCCACTAATAAAATCCATAGTTATGTCCATCCAAGGCTGGTTAGGGATGGGTAATGGTTGGAGCAGCCCAAGGTTTCTCACATTTTCATGTTTGAAAAATTAACAAATAGGGCACTCAACCACCCACTTTGTGATATCATTCTTCATTCCTACCCAATAGAAATATTACTCTATCCTTTTTAAAGTGGCTCTTACCCCTGAATGACCCCCTACTCCTTTCTCATGGAGTTCTTCAAATAGCTGTCTTCTTAAGTCTCCTTGAAATCCTATTACCCAATTCCTTTTGTACTTTAGCCAACCATGGACTAACTCTAACTCATTAGGCCCATCTTTGTAGTTGCTAACTCAGCTATAACCTGGGAAATATTGTTGTCACCTTCATAGCTTTCAATAATCTGGGACATCCACGCTGGTTGGGCTATTGTCAAATAGTTAAGGTCTACACTTCTTTGGAAGTGGGGTCCATCCATTTAGTTGAACTTCCATTCCTTGTTGTGTAAAACTGAGGATAAGGTTATTGTAGTCCATATGTATTCCTCCTAACTGTTTCAGCCACGTGGTTCCCAAGATAACATCATATGGCTGCAACTTAATGATCCACATAGGTGTGTTGAAATTGTGGGTGTCAAAATTCCATGTAAACTCAGGGCACCATGCTTTACTATCAAGTTCCTCACCATTAAAGAGGTTAATAGTAACTGGGTCAATAGGTTGCATAAGACAGTTTAGTGTCTTGGCAGCATCTTCACTTAGAAAATTTAAGGTACTACCACTATCTATTAAACATCATCAGTTGTTTTCCTTCACTTTTTCCTTTGAGAATTAGGACTTGACCACATTTGCCTCTTCTTGAAGTTGCAGATTACACAAGGTAGCTTTTCCCTTAAGTTTATCATTCTCCTTTGTTTGGGTAGGCTCAGGTTCTTCATCAAACTGGGGAGGTCCAGAATATTACACAAACTCTTGAGAGTCCTTACAGTTATGGAAAACCTCACAAGTGATCATGAAATTCTGAGGAGCCTTGCATTGGTGTCCCATGGTGTACTTCTCATCACAATAAAAACATAGGTCATTGGCTTTTCTCTCATCTCTTTGAGTTGCAGCAGGTTTAGGCTTGTTAAAGTCATTTCTAGGATAGGTGGGCATAGGAGTTTTGGTTTTTGGTGGTGCAGGGAGTTCCTTTTTGAAGTTGGGCTGAGTGTTGGTGTGGCTGGGTTGTGGTTGAGGATAGTTGTGGGTGTTGGCAAGTTTAGGAATAGCACTCTTATAGAACTTGGCTTGTTTGAAGGCTTAGGATAGAGTTTCTGGGTCAAACAGCTTTACCATTTTTTTTGTTTCATCTTTCAGTCCACCAACAAAGTTCCCCACAAAGAAGTCCTCAGTCAAGTGAGGCAACTTCTCAAGTAGTCTCCCTTTATGCCTTTCAAACTCATCATAGTACACATTCACAGTTCCTTCTTGCTTCAACAACTTGAATTGTTCATATATGTTTTCCACATTTGCCTCAGTGAACCTCACAGTGAAATCATTTACAAACTCCCTCCAAGTAAGCCCCTCTTTGCCATTGACATAAAACTTGTACCAATATTTTGGAGAACCATGAAGGTGCATCCTAGCTACGGCAATCCTCCTATGAGAATGAATCCTATATATGTCAAAATACTCCTCAAAATCCTGTAACCAGCTCTTAGCATCATCACCCTCAATAAATAATGAGAACACCAATTTAGATGTTTAAGTTCTCTCTCCTCTTCACCATCATCATCATTTTGGTTCCTCCTCCATTAAGCATCATTTTCTTTATGTTTCCTCGCTCTTTGTTGCTCAGCATGCTTAGAGTCTCTAAAGAAGCCCGTATCCCTCCTTTGCCCTATATGAACAGGCCTCTTGCCCCTTCCATTATCCCAAAAAGGATTTTCATACCTTCCATGAAGTGGTCTATTTTCTCGTCAATGAGTTGTAATTTCTCATTGGTGTACTCTCTGTAGTTTATGAAATCCTGCTGCAACATTTGTGAAGGACCAGCCATATTTATAGAGTAGAGAGAAAATGAATCATAGAATAATTGTGATTCCGAGTTTGAAAATAAATTCAAGCAGTAGCAACACTACTTGAGTAAGAGTAAGTGAGCTTGAGTAGCTATTTAAGTCAGAAGTGGACTTTCTCAGTGAAACAAACTGAGTATCCCAGGCCAAACAAGTTTAAACTCAACTAGCTAGAGCTTAGTTGAATTTTAATGAGTAAATGAGCACACAAATGAAGCTATAGCACCAAACGATCAAAACTAATATTAACACGAGTTATCAGAGTAATAACAAGCACTAATATTAGCACATAAGCAGAAACTGTTTAGTATTGGAAGGCTCTACGATCGTAGACTAGAACAACTTACAAGACTCTACGATCATAGACTGGAACAACTTATAAGACTCTACGATCGTAGACTGGAATAACTTATAAGACTCTACGATCGTAGACTGAAACGACTTGTAAGACTCAAGACTCAACAATTGAAACAACTTATAAAACTTCACAATTGAAACAACTTGTTAGACTCTACGACTGAAACAACTTGCAAGACTCTACGATTGAAACAACTTGTTAAACTCTACGACTGAAACAACTTGTAAGACTCTACGAGTGAAACAACTTAATATGAATCTCCTATCACAAACAAAATAGATCAAACAAAACTAATTCATAGAATTTGGAAAAAATTTACCGAAAGAGAAGATCAAGCAAATTATGAATTAAAATGTGTAGGTGATGTTGTAAATGAGTTTTATGGAATGGGTTATCTGTATGTGATAGGAATGAGTGAGATGGAAGTGTTTAATACCTGAAATAAGTGAATTAACACTTAAATTTGCTGAGTTGCTGGTACGCTGGAAAACAAAGCCTTTGAGGCCTATTTTCTGCTGCTATGGGGCAGAGATCTACAGTTGTTGCCGATGTTTTTGTGCTGGTTCTAGGTAGTGTTTGAAGGATGGAAGAAGGTAGAAGAGCTAGAATTCAGATAGAAGGGTATAGAAGCAGAAATCAGAGGTTGAAGATCGAGAAGAACAGAGGATGTAGAGGAAGAAGATGATGAGTTTGGATAGAACTTGAGCTCTGATACCAATTTGTCAGACCCTTGTTGAAGTCTAACCAGAAAATAAGAGAGAAACAAAGATAGAGATAGAAATAAGAGAGAATTCAGAGAGAATAAGGGAGGAAGAAGGAGAAGAACTCAGTGATTTATCACTGAGATCGTGAGACTGAGAGAGATAAAGAGAGAAAGCTTAAACAAGCTTTTCTTATTTCATTCACAAATTGCATAATATTCAAAAGCTTGGAGGTTACTCCACCCATTACACGCATATATATAGCTACTAAAATGCTGAAAAGTGTAAATACTCTTAACCTACACCACTCTCTTATCCTACACACACAAGCTAATAAGCTTCATGTGCACACATGTGTATACAAAATATCTAATTCTAGAATATACTAACTATTTTAGTTAGTCCTAGTTTACCCTCTTTCTTATAATCCTGACAAACATTCCATCACTTTTTTAACAGAATACTCGATAGGGTCCTCTTTTTAGCACTTATACAACTTGGAGGGTGAGTTATGCCAAAAAAAATAATTAAAGGAAGGGTTGTAAAAAAAGTACAAATGAGAGTGTCAGTTTTGCATTTCAGTCTAACAGAGACATGTTAAATAAATGAACTCAATGGCTGAAAATCACACTAGTCCCTATTTTTTACTATTTCTCATTATATGCTCACTTGCTCAGATTTTTCCCATGTCTAATATGTTCCTCAAAAAGCGGTACCCATTAACGCATTTGAAATGAGGGTGCTGCTTGAAGTATGCTCTTTCCTTCCCAACTAGAAAAGGCCTGACTATTCTTCCAGAGGTAAGAAAAAGTGAGTGGCTTTCTCTCTTAAAGAGAGCCCAATGGAGTTAGAAATGAAGATTGAAAGAGAGTCCAGTATGGATGTACAACTAAGAAGCATGGATTCAACTGAACAATGACAAACTGCGCACCCTGTGCGCCGAGTGCCGGTGCGCGGGGATACGCATGTGGTGCGGCAGTAGTCGTGTCCCTTTTTTGTTAAGTTTTATTTTGATTATCCATTGGAGTAAAATTGGGAAGCAAGATCAGAGAAGTCATCTCATCATCTTCCGATCGGTTTGTGCTTCATATGATGTAAACCATATAAGTGCAAGTACGAACAAGATTTATGCCTTTTTTCTTTCATTTATTGTACAAAAGTACACTCAATTCCCTTATAGTTTAAAAATTGCAGTTCTTAGTTCCCTATTTCTATAATTTTACACATCAATCCCCGTACTTTAGTTAAATACAAATATAAATACAACTAGCACAATAATAATGTAATATTATAATATATATATATATATACTATACTATTATATTAAATGTATACTATATTATAAATTATATTTAATAATTAAATGTGTCGCATCCCACTACACCCAAATTCCAATTTTAAAAAATTCGAAGAACTCGTGTATCCCTATGTCGCGCACCCGTATCCTTAAAAGATGAAGAATTGAAACCTTAGGCAAAGAATATGAAGAATTGAAACCCTAAAAATCAGGTTAGTTCTTCTATCTTTGTCATAAAATCTAATCTCTCACCTAAAAATCCAGATATTTCTTCTACTTCTTTTTAGTCTGCTAATTGCTATATATTCTTGCTATTAGCCATTGGGTGACTCTTAAATCATAAGTTTATTGGTTTAATTTGAATAAATTCTTAAGCGATATCATTAATTTGTGCCCAGTAGGCCAACATACTGTAAATCACAAGAGATGATTATACGTTTATTCATAATAAATCCAACGAAAACTGGCTGAAACCGGCCGAATCACACAGTTCAACTGAGCACTATATAGCTGACTGATTTGGTCGGCTTCAGCGCAGTACTTTAGAAAACCAACATTCTCGGTTTCAGTTATTTTTCCCTCAAAAACCAGCCAAAACCGGTCGTGTACAGTCCTAGAGCCGAGTTCCAGATGTTACTCCATCAAGTTCAAGGAAGATACGCTCAAGACGAACAGAGAGGTTCCGAGATCACTTAAGATGGATAAAAAGTTAATTTTTCTTAGAATTTTGTGTTATCTTTATCAACAGAGTCGGCATAAATCAAAGACCACATGCACCAGAACACACAGTAGATTAATCAATGTAGCAAAGGAGATCAAGGAACAGTACCGAGGTACTAGTGTCCATATGGGTCGTCATAGATGATAGAACTGAGCTTGACGGCACTATACTTGCAGATGCTGAGAACCCCATCCTAGATGACTGCATCTCGAAAGAATCATCACTTAAACTCCCAGAAACAGCATTTCCTTGCTCCAACTGTACAGATGAGAAAGAAGATACTCCCTGTGAGGAAGACAACTGTGATTTCTGTTGTTGCTCATTTGCCTGATCAATTGGTTCTTGTTTCACATAATGTACTGATGATAGAGCACCATTATTCTGCTCTTTATTGGTTGATGATTGCCAGTGAACTGAATTCTGTTGCAATGTTGAATGATTTGTCGAGTGAGAAAAAGTTCCACCCTGCACTCTCTTTGGTTCACTAAAAGTGTTCTGCTTCTCAAACTTGGGTACACTCATGGCCTGAGTTGTGCCAACGCTTGGATGAACCGAAACTTGCCTCATTTGTGAATCATTAGGTTGTTGTTTGAGAGATTGTGCTGGGCTATTAATATTTGCTCCAGCATATGGGTTATAATTACTGCCAGTACTTCCATAAGTAGGAAAAGACGCCGGGGGGAAGTGCAAGTGTTGTTGTTGCTGCTTGTTAAGTCCCTGTATTGGAAAGGGACGCTCCCTTTCTTGCTTTATGTCTCGCAATATAAGGGCATTATTATCCATTGTTGTATTATTTGAATCAGTCAACACTTGTGCTGCTGAAGAGGGAATGCGAGATGGGTCTACGGGAGAGTTGAGACCCTTCTGATGAAGTTGTGTGAATGACTGAGAATCAGTAAACTGTTTGGCACCAACAGCTGGCATTTTCATATGTTGTTGTTGAGCTGAAACCTGAGAGTGTGACGCAACTTGGTTGGATCCAACTTGTGTGCTACGAGGAGCCTGCAATTCAGTTTGTCATTAACACATAATAAAATTACAGTAATCTAAGTTTTATACTCCCTCCATCCCAATTTAGATGTCCTCAATGGGATTCACAAACTTTGAAGAAAATAATAAGAAAGGTGTATAAGCTTTTTTATAGGTAACTAATTTACTAAAAGCCCCCAAGGGGAAGAACCCGAGAAAGGTGTAGAAGTTACCTAGGGTTCCAAAATTACCCTCTACTAACACCTCTCCAAATTTCTCTGTTTTCCAAAACAAGGGTAGAATCATAAGCGTTAAAAACTAAGTTGACATGTGACAAAGTTTTGGGTGAATAAAGAAAAGGAAACTGGGACATCGAATTGGGGAAGAACGGAGTATATTTTGTGGAGCGTTTTTCTCCTTACTTTTTCCTGCAACCTTACAACCGCCACCTTGAGCATGTGGTCCCCCACAAGAACTCTCATGTGCTTTACAAATCCATCTTTGGAGATTTCATTTTTCTGAAATAGCAAAGTTTCTAGATTGTCAGTACAAATAACAACAGAATTGCACAGCGGATGTAAAGAGATTGGTACCCTGGATTTACTTTTAGTTTATTATAGAGCGTCCTGAGTTGCATGGCTCTGTCTTTATCAAGTAGAGGTTCTATGACCGGGAGCAACATTGCAAATGGAACTTGTTTGCTATTTTTCAAAGCATTATTTGCCTGACCTGTTGCCCCTGCTTGTTGATTATTCATCTTCTGTGACCTAAGGTACTGAGATAAGCTGTTTGGATCTTGTGTTCTATCTGGTTCTTGACCAACGGCCGGACCCTTTTCAGAATTCTGTATACTCATTGTTTGGGATATATGAGGATTGTTCTGTTCGGTCTGCTGTTGTGGAAAATTATCTTGAGACTGTTTATGTTGCAAAGGAAGGCAATTCAGTTCCTGGGAGCTTTCAATCTTCTGTAGCTGATTCTCAGAACCAGATCCATGTTGCTTTAGGTCCGTTAGAGATGAATGTTGCTCTTCCTGTTGCGAGACATTCACGTCGTGTTGAATTTGGTAACTAGCATTTTCATCATGACTGGGCGTTTGCCACTGTTGATACAACTGGCTTGAAGTATGATTGCTTCCTTGAGATAAAACTGCTGTAAAATTAAGTTGCATATATCATCAAGCACTAAGAGTATTATAATCAGTACATATCAAAATAAGAAGATACAACATATGAAGGCAAGACAATTACACTTTTCCAGCTTTTAATTGATGCCAAGAACTAAAGCTCTAGTGTCAAGGTTTATCCTTTTTTTGTCTGTATTTAAGAGTGGTCAGGGTATGACTACAAGGGTTATGATTGGGGCTCTTTGGAGGTGTTGCCAACAAAAAAACCTTGATGATGTCATCACCTATTGACAGAGTATTTTGAAAACTCAAGCAAGTACGCAACCATAGCCAATGGAACTCAAAGTGAGGTTACTTGGCTCTCTTCCTAGACATCATATATTTCAACCTTCATTTGCCCTTGGGAATAAACCTTCAATCCGATGAGACTTCTTTTGTTTTGGAATGTTAACTTCTCAATTTTTTGGTACTAAATGTTTAAATTCATTCATCAACAAACAAAAAACTTCTCGCCTTTCGGGATTAAAGAACTCAATCAGGCAATCCTTTGAGAAAAATGGGATAACAATAAAAAAAAGTAACCCAAAATGTTTTATGGTACTATAAGACAGCTCACGATCAAGTTTGATGGTAACATAAATTATAAATATGCATTACCTTCAAATAAGTACTCTTTGAAACAATTCTCTTTTTCCCAATAGATAAATTTCATTTAGAATAGCATGCTAAAATCAATTAATTCATCAATAACTGCCCTTTCTAACTCCTAATTTCTTCTTTAAAAAAAAAATTAACCTCCTACTTAAGCCACTTAACCCCAATACTCATAAATTGCTAAAAGGGTATGATTCGCCATTAAGAGAAAAAGGGTATTCATTCTAGCATGAACTGGAACAACCCATATAACCAATTTAATATAATCCTTGAAAGGAATTTCTTATAAATAAAAATAAAAAAAGAAGCTCAGAAGAATAATTATACCACTATCTGAATCAGAAGGCTGAGATGCAGAAGTGTCGCCTTCAATATCCCGATTAAGGGCAGCTGTGAATGCCTCAACATCCGCTCCAGAATGCATGGTTTCGTCCTGTAAATTCATCAAACGGTTAGAAATTCGATCTTTACTACCCAAAAATCTCTCCTTTTCAGATACAGAAAAAATAAAAATGTATATATTGCTGGTATATATGTTGGGGAGAGAATGACCTCGTCTTCTTCGAGGAGCTTCATTATGTCCATTGCAATTGCAGCAAAATCTTCACAGATTCTCACGAGGCGCTATGTTCTATTTTTGCCTTGTAACCAGATTTCTGATGAACGAGAACTGTGAACTGTTTCGGGTTCTCCTTGGCGTTTCAATCTTTTATAGGAGGGTCATTCCACTTTTCCTTTCTATGGTTTCTTTTAATTGACCCGGTAAATATTTTAATAAAAATAAAAAGGAAAATCAATACTTAGCTTTACTTAACTATTTAACCTTTTAGAGTGGCTTAATAGATAAATAAATAAATAAATAAAAACTTACTTTTTACACGGACCGTCAATTAATTTGTTGTGAGTTTATATTTTTAATTTAATATTTCAGTTAATTACAGTTAAAAAATTGCATATGTGACAATTTTTTGATGATGTGTAAGTTAAAATTGTTCATCTTATTCAATTTTAGACTAGGCTGATGTGGGGGTTACGTCCCTAAAATCATTCGAATATGAATTTAATTTCGATCGACACGTAAGTTAATTCGAAAATACTCTTTAATTTAATCAAAAAAAATTATCAAATATATATAAGGAGTGTATATAGAGAGAGAGAGAGTTGATCCATAATAAATTATAACTATAAAATATTATATGATTATCACAATTTTCAACATTTATTATAAGATATAACCGTCACGATTAGATTTGTCTCTAAACTATAATATAATAATAAAAAAATATAAATATAAATATTTGTTGTTCTTTTGTCAACACTACTAAAAACCTATAACTTCGCCTACTTGTAAAAAATAATAAAAATGGATTATTCAACTTAGCCCTACATTAGTAAAAGTACTATTAATACTTGTACATACTCTACTATTGGATTATTTAACTTAGTCCTACATTAGTAGAAGTAATATTAATACTTGTACATGCTCTGCTATTCTGCCCTCAAGTTATTTCAAAGTTTACTCAATCGCATGGTGTTGTGATAAGCAAGTATCATCCCACAATATTGTGTTATAATCAGGGGCGGATCTAGGATTTATTTTTTTTTCAACATGAGCGAATTTTAACAATTTTTTTGTTGAAGTTAAATAAAAAAAACTTGAACAAATCATAATAATATTTACAAATTACAATGTTAACCTCCTAGACCCCATAACTTGAAAATGTTTTGAGATAGTTTCATTATCAATAGTTTTAAATATATCATTTTAATGTAAGAAACTAAACAATCACTCAACCATTTATCGCCCATTTGGTTTCGGAGAGTGGTTTTAATAATATTTACAAATTGAATCAATCGTTTCTTATCAAATGCTAAGAAAGAGTTACTTGGATGAATACACACCATACATGTCAGAAACCGTAATATTCCAAACCCTTGTAATAAACTTTATAATTATAAATGCAAATGTTAATAAATTTTAAATTATAATTTTGAATATTATAAAGTATATGTGTAGAATATATATAAAGGCATATATATTCTTTGAACAAACTTAATAAAGAGAAATGTAACTATAAATGTAACACTTCAAAGTTAAATTTTAAAATCATATTAGATTATATGTGTTTATATATATATGTAATTAATATATATATATATATATAATACACCGTGTGTTTTGTTCTTTTTATTATTGTTGAGTTTGAATACATTATACATCGTGTGTTTAGTTCTTTTTAGAGTAGTTGTAATGACCGTGAAAATTTTTTAAACTCCATAATCAATTAAATATAATTTTTAATTTTTAATGAGTTAGCTTAGTATGCTTATTTAGAATATTGTGTGATTAATTGATTATATGATTGCGCGTAATTGCTAGAATTACTTAAAGGGAGTCACTAATGGTGTAATTAAATTAGTGGATTAACCCTAAGGTTTAATGTCAAAAGAATTGATAAAGTTGTCTATTAATTAAATATTCAATTTACTTGAATATAGTGGAGCAATTAAATTTGCATAGATTAATTAATGTAATAAATGTGAACAATATTAATATTAATATTTAATAGTCTATTTAATAATTTAATATCAACGGACTAGATTAATTATTTAATTTATTAATCCAACCTTTTATTTAATCACGGATTGGGGAATTAATGTATACTAGATTAAATGGGTTTTTAATGGTGTGATTTATTTAACTAAGTAGCAAATTTTGGGACACATCCCATTTAATTCATCAGCCGTATTAGGAAAAGGGAGAGGGAATTAAAAATCTAATTTAACTAAATTATTGGAACAGTGGAGTCTCATCTGCTCCATTCCTCCAGCCGCGTATAGGCATAAGCCTATTGCTTGTCTCAGGCAATAATCATGATGAAGAAGGGTGTGGGAGATATGATTCATTGGCAAGCTTTCTACCAAACCTTTATTAACCAACAACTTCTTCTTCTTCCCGCTGGCTAACCAAATGGGGCAATTGCATTGTCTGGTTTTTGATTGTTCTATAAATTGGAACCGTTTCTTTAATAATCCAGTTGCTAACTTCTGATAGGTTTTATATAGAGAGTGAGTATTGTTGAGAGGTGTTAGTATTCTGCAATTAAGCATTTAAGGAGCATCAATCTAGCATCAATGAGGTACACTGTGTTCTTAATTTCTTAGTTGATCAACTTTGTAGAAATCCACAATCTTGTTAATTAGTTTGTAATTGAGTGCCATGATTGCTATTTTGGTTGTATACGAATGTTATGAACTCAGTATGTTGGTCTAGCTGCATTCAGAATGGGTAAATCATTTCCATTCTCGGATTATGCAGAAGCAGAGTCGATCTTGAGCACGTACAGGAGTGGCGCAGCCGCGCCACTCCCAAGGTCAAACCAAGCGCGGCCGCGTTGTGCATCAGTTTTGGTTGTGTTGTTTTGTCATGTTGCAGCATGTTAATTCATTCATGTATACAACTAAGGTTGCCATGTATCTAGAGTCCCTGTAAATACCATAAGTTGCATATATTGCTCTATGTATATATTTTTTTCAAAAAAAGGAAACTTACAACCTTGAAATGAACTTGATCAAAGCTTGTGTCTTTAAGTTCTGATCATGTAAGCATGTGTATATGACTTAAATATGTGTCCAAATGCATGTGAGTCATGATTTCAAGTAATTTGCATGAGCTAAGTTGCTTAAGGTGACTTAGGGAGATTTTTTTTAAAGGAAAACATAGAGTTTAAGGACGGATATCGTCCATCACTGTGCGAGTTATATTCTGATCATTTAAGCATGACTAATAGGATCTATAACGCCTCTAGACATGTTAACATGAACATCATCTAGCTAAATATGCATTTGACGTATGAAAACATGTCTAGGATAATGAGATTTCAAGAGTAGCTATGTGTTTAGTGTATACATGTGTTGCTACGCACAAGCATACTTATTAAGCACTGTGTAATGTCATCATGTGATGATATGACTATAGTAGTTGATTCCTTGTGAAATAAACTTGAGTAGCTTTAAAGTATATAGATTTCCGATATTAAACCATATGATTTTGATATGGACTTAGAATGACCATGCTAGGTTTGGAACCAAGGTAATAACCTTATGAGCATGTGTATGTGATTAATATCAGTAGCTTGTATGCTAGAAGTAAGCTTGGTTCGAGCAGAATGAGATCTCATTCTTGGTCTGTCCAGTGGATGGCGCGGTCGCGTCAGTCGCCAGTTTTGCCCAGTGATTTTAATTTGGAAACAGAGTCTTGCGGCATGTATGTATGTAAGTCTCAAGCTGTATTGCATGCTTTAATTGGTGTGTTATGTGTTCAAAACCTATGTTTATGCATAGAATCGAGATATTCTAGACTTGCTAACTCATTTATCTAAGATGGGAATTTATAGACTTAGTAAAGATGGAATTACATCTACGTGTCTATGTGATAGGATTACTTGGTGTGTACTCTCTTGTAAGTGTAAGCTCATGCGAGATTATACTGTACTAACTAAGGAATCGACTTACTAATGATAGGTCGTTTCACGCAATTTAATTTAAAGCTAGATTATTGTAACTGAGTTATCAAACAAGTTTTCTTTAAACCTACTCAATTTACATTCAAGTAGGATGTGGTGTATTGTGCAAGTTCTTTACCCCAAAACCTTAATTGTTGCAAGAACCCATTCTTGTATTATTTATTGCAAGTTAATATTTAAGTTTGAACCTTTAAGTTCTCAAGCATGCTCTAAGTGGTTTAATTACTTACAATTATTCCACATCGTTGTTATTGACACTCGCACATTGTGCAATTATTTTCGCGCAGACATTGACTTGTATTTTATTTAAAGTTCTAATATGGATGAACTGTTATAGTTAAGTCTTAGCCATTGTCTGGCTAGACATTTGCGGTATAGATTTTAAAAGCTATCAAAACCAATTGATGGTGCGGAATCTTGGACTTTATGAACACCCCTTCAATATAGAGGAGTACCCCACATATTGGATATAAGATACAAAGAACAGAAAATAAATGTTATGTATACACATAGGGTACTAGAGGCTGATCCCCTCGAGTACTTATTTCTGAGCCAGTAACCAAAGAGTCAATTAGCTATTGATTCCATTGGAAGTTTATTGTTCAAAGTCTACTTGACTATCAATTGTTCTAAAAGCATTTATTATTCTTGCTCCCGATATTCATATTGTTGAATTCATCTCCTCATATTTCCGTTCATCATGATATATCCTTTATTGTTGTATTTAAACTTGCTGAGCAAACTAGTTGCTCACCCTTATTATATCATGAACCTTATTGCAGTTAAGCCCGAGACCTCAGGAAAAGACAATGGCAAGGAAAAGATGAAGTATTAGTCTACTAGTATCTGTATTTTGTTTCATGCGTAGTTAAGGAATTTCCATTATTATTTAGACCCTAAAGTGATGTACTAGGGTAAATTTGTATTCCTGTATTAAGGTTATCGAATATTGAGACTAGTAACACCTTTTGAATGAACAACATATATTTATTATATTCCGCGTTTAGTCATCTTATGTTGTTTGGAAGTGGATGTTTGTATTGGATCGTGATGACCAAATCCGAGTGTTTGAGACCTGAATTTAGGGGCGTCACAGTAGTAGTAGTTTAAGTTTTTTTTTACCCCCTCTAAATTTAACTTTTTATGTCCCCTCACGATTATTAAGTTTTATTTCTGCCCCTATCCCTATATCTATAAAATTAAAAAAAATCCAGTATGTTGTGTATGAATACATTCACCCGTGGTTGCAACAGGTATTTTTTCTATAAAAAAAATCTCAAATGTTTTTATAGATGAATGGTGTAAATAGAGTGACCAAAAATAAATTCATAGTCACCATTTATTATAAATTAATGTGTTTACACACACACACACACACACACACACACATATATATATATATATATATATATATATATATATATATATAGTCCGGCTCTTCAACGAATCGCTGGGAGGGAATCAAAAATGAACCGATTATAGCGACGGTTTTGTCCATCGCTATAGCATTGAAAGCCGACGGGCTAGTTATAGCGATGGACAAAACCGTCGTTATAGTATTGATCGTCGGTTTTCTATGCTATAGCAACGGACAAAACCGTCGCTATAGCTGATTCGTTTTTGGTTCGTCTTTTCTGGTTCGCTGGAAAAAAATTTCATATATATATATATATATATAAACTGATTGATATATATAAACTGATTGAGTAAAGACGTGTAGAATTGAGAAAGCAATAGGTTGAAAAAAATAGATATTGAGGAAAGACTGAATTTTTGTGGGTGATATTGAGATTTTGCTGTTTTATCTCCTTCCTCTGTCCTTTTATATATATATATATATATTATATAAATTGAGTATTGTGTTTTAATTTAGATTCATATCAAAACAAGAAAATATAATCAAGTTACTGAATTTAAACAGTTTCTAGTTTGTTTACCTTCTTTCAATAATCAAACTCAAGTAGTTCTTCAAAATTTTCAACAAACAAAATTAACAATTTTATTTTAATATACAACAATCTAAATAAATAAAAATTAGAATCAAATACAAATAGGTCAATTCACTCTTTCACAAAACAAGAGTTAGCTTGACCGGACAAAATTTATAAGAAAAGATTGACTCGAATATATAATTCGACCGTAAATGTATTTTTACTAAAAATAATTTCGGTACATTAAACAAGCTTTTTATCTTATATAGCCTTCGAAGAAAAAAAAATAGATTATTAAGTTAGAGCGGATAAAGCAAGTTAGACGGTGTTTGTTTACCTCTTAATACCTCTTAACAACTCCACATTTAATTCAGTAAGAAGGTAAAATTGTTTGATAAAATTTTGTTTGTCTTTTATCGTTTCTTAATTGTTAAGAAAAAGATCTAAATCTAAATTATTAAAAACTCTCTCTTAATGAAAATTTTAAATCTATGAAACCTCTATAAATATTGTACTCCCTTCATTTTAAATTTTAAGATCATTATTGATTTTTAAAAAGTCAATTTGAAATATTTTTAAATTTAAAATTGATATTTTTAAATTTAAAAGTTATTCAGATGTTTTGTTGTTTATTTATTTGTTGGTACCAGCCCTTGAACCCTTCACCAAGCTTTTGCTGCTTTGGTGTAGTGACCAAGAGTACAAAGTAGTGCCAGTGTTCAGATATTATTTCACTTAGATGATTTAATATATACTAACCATTCAGATATTAATTATGCACTTTTATCAAACGCACCACCTTAATATTAATTAAAAAATAGATGGAGGGAGAGAGAGAAAGGGAGGGAGGGAGATATAAAGAGATAAAATAAACTGAATTTATGAAAAAAATGAAGGGTAGAATAATATAGTGGTTAAACTTACTTATTTAAAATAACATATAAGTTATATTTTGAGAAGTAAGAAACTGGTACTTCTTAAAAACAACTTATAATCAATTTATAAGTTACGAATGAAGTTATGGCCAAACACTCAAATAATAAAAAATGACTTAGAAATTTGTTTGAACACTCTTACTAAATCAACATTTAGCAATGAAATTCTCTTCAAAAAAACATACTTTATTTTTTTTAAAACTATATATATATATTGTTTCTTTCTAAAGTAAATTTATGAAATTTTAAGATTAATATGATTATATGATATTTAATAGTAGTTTATAATTACTTTACTCTTTTATAATTGCTTGTATTAAAATTGAATAATTCTTGTTAATTTTTAATCGTATAATTCAATGAATTACTAAAAAAAATAAAATATAAATAATTTTAAAATGAAAAGAGTACAGATTTTTTAGTAGTGTTTTGTTATGGGTTTTTATACTAATAACAAGCGATGAGCCGAAGAGGTACAAACATAACATAGTATGCAAGATTATACTCATAAATTATAAAATTATTATTGACTTTTGAAAGTTAATTTGAAATATTTTTAAAATTTTAAATTAAAATGATTTATCAAAGTTTATTTTAAGAGAATAATAATCTTACAATAGTCAATAAGTAGTACTTTAAGATAATTTGTGATATTTATTATTGTATTGCCTAAAATTAATGAAATTCTTATCAATTTTAAATTTAAAAATATCTTTAATTAACTTTTTAAAGTCAATAATCTTATATTTTTAGGACGGGGAGAGTATAACTTAATGAACATTGATTTACGCTTTATATTTTTATGACGGGGAGAGTATAACTTAATGAACATTTATTTACGCTTGTATTTTGATTTAAATTTACTTGGATCATTTTCTAAGACAAAGTAGATTAAAAATGATACATAATGAATTATTTACAAGCAATTTTTTTACTTCTTGAGATAACAAAAAATTAGAAGAAAAATAAATCAAATGAACGAGGTTAATAATTCATGTAAAACACGAGTAAGCTTATAAACGATATATTGAGTATTATTCTCTATGTAATAATGTGTACAAAATACAAGTAAGCTTATAAATGATATATCTAGTATCATTCTATATGCAAAGTATTGCATATAATTTTAGTATCCATACTAATTTGTTGTTTTAATTGTATGTATAAGATAAGATATGAGTAGTTTGCTATATATATATATATATATATTTTGTGGACTCTTTGACAAATTACAGGTCAATATAAATGTAAAAGGGAAAGGACCATTGGGCAATTTTTTTTTGTTGGATTGTGTATATTTATTATAAGATATGAGAAATTTGTTTTTTTTTTTTTGGATTTTTTAACAAACTGAAAGTCATTCATAGGTGTTTATATATATAAATATAAAAATGTGAGAGGACCGATAAAATACAAATTAAACCAAATACATTGAAATAAAAAAAATAAAAAAAGATACAATATATTTAGTTTAAAATTTTTAGAAATTATTATAAATGAATCAATGACACACAAAAATAGAAATTTTATAAAAATTATTGGATTGTTGAGTCACTAATTTTTTTTTGAATCATTAAGTCGACTTATAATTAACGAAAATAACAAAGCACTTGTTTGGTACGGGAGAAAACAAAAATGAAAAGAAAAAAAGAAATGAGTGTTGTATACTCTTTCTGTGGCACTCCCATTGGCCATTACTTTCATTAGGCCAAACTTTGATAATATTGCCAAATAATTCTAAACATTCTTGGATCTCCAAAAATGAGCCTAATTAAACCCCAAACCAGGGATTGTTTGTTGCAATTTCTCCTCTCTACTTAACCCCCATTTTTTCTCACATTCAAACAAATCTTTCTCCATTCCAAACCCAAACCACTACAATCCCGGAAGAACTCGCAGGAAATGGGAATTGATTTCTTAACAAACTTTACCAAACGCGCCATTCTTCAACTCTCCCGCCACCACCAGCGCCGTCTCCCTTCTTCTTCTTCTTCAAATCCCGGTGTTTGGCCCAAATCCCTTGCCACAATTTCTCAGCATTCTTCATTTTCTACTTCCTCCACTTCCGATCGGAAAATGGGTTTGCTTTCGTGGTATCTGAGAATGCTCGATATTCGTCCTGTTATTACCAAAAGCATCTCATCAGCTGTAATTTATGCAGCTGCCGATTTGACCTCTCAGGTGAAATCCCTCCTCCCCTGGGCGGCAGTATAATATATGAATATTCCCATTTGAAATTTAATACTTTTCTATTTTATAATGAAATATTCTCTGCGTTACAAAATATGAGTGATTTTATATTTTGAAATGAGGAATGTAGGTTTCCAAATTTGTTCCCACAAATTTAATTTAAAGTGTTTTAAACCATACATGGACATGTTTGGTAACGATGTTTAACTTAGCTTTACATTATTTAGTACCCCACCTTGACATTTTAAAAGTGGCTCTTACTTCGAATTATCCTGAAAAGTAAAGGACTTTAAATTGGGACTGACAGAGTATTGAAAAGTAAAGGACTTTAAATTGGGACTGACAGAGTATTTATCTAGTGTCCGATAGCCCATTTATCATCGTGCTTTGATCAATCTAAATCAGTTTTTAATACTTTGTAAACAGTATTATTTTGTTCCTTGTTCTCTTTTAGTTAATGGTGCTGCAAACCTGCAAGTATTCTGTGCTAGCTTGTTGGGTATCAATATATTGGTAACACATGAGCTGATAGGTTAATTGATGTATTTCTCCTCTCCATTTTTATTTCAATGTTTTCTTCACCAAATAAATATAATCCATTATAGGTGTATTATAATGTTTCGCATTGTGTTTTCTCTGCACAAAATGGTAAATGTAAATCTCTCTGTTAGTATCTGTTGAAGCTTGCCTTGATTAAGTCTCTGTCAGCTGATTATAGTGCAACTATCTAACAGACGATTACAATGCCTCTCGGCTCTTTTGACTTGATAAGGACATTGCGAATGGCTGGGTTCGGGCTGCTAATTTTAGGGCCAGCACAACATATGTGGTTTAATTTTGCAGGAAGGATTTTACCTAAGCGAGACACAGTCACCACCTTAAAGAAGCTTATGATGGGGCAGCTTTCTTATGGTCCTCTTATGACTGCTGTTTTCTTCATATATAATGCTGCTCTCCAAGGTACAACAAACTCTTGTTTTAGTTTTTCTCGTAAAATAACAGGAGTTAAACTAAAGAGATGCATTATTTTATCTCTGTTATTGCTACTTTATAATTATTAAGTGGATAATGTTTGATTGCAAGGTGATGTGCTATATCCTCCTTTTGTCAACGCTGCTATGCAATTTATTCAGGGTTTCTATACCATTTATAGGATAAAGAAAAAGGAAAAGAAAAGATACTGTAATGATTAGAAAGGAGCTTCATCGTCAGATAAAGTTAAGTGGTCATAATCAAGACTGTGGCAATGTGATGTAACTTGGCTTTGCATTGTGTTGAACTTGCATCTCATTATCAGGGGGATTTTATTATTCACATGCTCTCTGTGTCGTTATTTATGCCTTAAAAAAGCTCTACAATGCTGAAATAATCTTGCCACGACTAGTCGACTACCGACAAGAGATGCTTTAAAAAGTAGAACTCAGAGAGATGCATCCACTTATACCCATGATTTTTAAAATCTATCATAACTAGCTTTTCACGAATATGAACTTGTCTGAAATGGCTATATGAAAAGCTAAATCAAATTTATTTTCATTTTCCTAAATTATTGTGAACATGCACATTTATTTTCATTTAACTAACAGAGTGATCATTTGGTGCCAAAATCAGGTGAAAGTACTAGCGAGATTGCTGCCAGATTGGAGCGGGATCTTCTTCCAACAATCATAACTGGTCTTATGTACTGGCCCATGTGTGATTTTTTCACGTTTAAAATTATCCCCGTCCATTTACAGGTAAAATTTAGGTCACTTGTGGAATATTTTACACATCTGGTCCTTTAATGTATATCCAATGGTCATTAAAACCCATTGTGTTGTGCAAACAACTGAAGTATGAGCTTAACATTTTCTAGAGATTAATATTTTCAAATCACTTAATTTTGGTATGTTTGTCTGCAGCCGCTGGTTAATAGTTCATTCTCATACTTGTGGACCATATATTTGACATACATGGGGAGCTTGAAGAAAGTAAATGATTAGTTTCGGATATTTTGACTTCTTCATGTAAGCATATGAACCACTTCAAGCCTTTGCAAGTTTAGTTCTTCATGAATTATATAAACCAACAACGTCAGACCTCCAATAGTTGATGGCATATTTTGTTTTTGATAAATCAAACTCCAGTAGTTGCTGACTTGCTGGTAGGTAGAATAGCGACGTGATTGTATCATCACATATAGTTTTCTATTTTATTTGTACATTAATCGTTTAGTCTTTTTGATTCTGTGGTCCTCTGGTATTTATTACCATATTTTTATTTCCTAATGCTCCTCTATATGAAGTTTTTAGTTCAAGCAAATTCTATATGATCATTTTTTGCGCCCTTGTATAAATTTAAATGAGCTCTTGTAGTGGAACTAAGGAGCTTTATCATTACATGGTTAGAAATAATGAATGTGTTGTAACAAAATTACCGCCCTAATAAAAAAGAATAGAAACAGAGAATATCAACTGGTGTCATTGCAATTAGAAACAAGCTTATTGTTGTTATGTTATCTTATATTTTTTAAGGAATTAGGCGCTGCAATGTGGTTTATGCCATGTTTGGAACTTGGAAAATTCGTAGGTAAGGAAAGTAAAATGGAAAGAAAATTATTTCGAGTGCCGGATGTTTCTACTTGCTGTCAAATTGAAGACGGTGCACATTTTAGGCTTCTTGGTTAGTAGTTGGAGCATCAGAATGAGCTCTCTAAACGATATTTGTGTGGACAGTTGCCCAGTATTAACAAGCACTTAAACCTATTTTTTCTAATCCAAGAATTTCAGCATGATCTGTCTTTCTATTTTTCAAAACTAATGGTGAGGCATTATCAACATGCCCTGTTGTATACCAATTTGTTTAACTATTTTGGATATAATTTTAAATTTATATTCTAATTAAATCCTTTCCCATACCAATAGAAAGAGGGGTTGTGTTTTAATTGTTGGTAATTTAGATTTATGGTAGGTTCAGTTTGGTGAAAAAAATGGAAGAACTCATGGATTTCTTGTGTTTCATTGAAAAAGGAAGGATAAGCTTTGGATCCTTGCCAACTCCTTTACTTACACAAACAGCTGCCAGATTATTTTTACCCATTTACAAAATTAACGGTAACTAAGAGAATAAATAACACCTGATAAAAATATAAGAATTTGTTATTTTCACAAGTGATATTTCACATTTCTTCTCTCAGAGTCCCTGTTATTCAATTTATATCAAAACAATTAACTCCATGTATTGATGAGAAATCAATTCAAATTCCACTGGGTTTCGCATGAATGAAAAGAATGTGGAATATCGTCTCCATAAGGCTAGCAAAGAACCCATGATTATTCTCTTATAAGAGAAGGATTGATATCATTCAGTTGTTGTGTCCGAAGAAAGATAGCTATACTGATTTGTTGTGTCAGAAGAAAGATAGCTATACTGATTCGGTATACTCTAAAATATATTAGATTTTTGTGAATAATCTAAATTTGAAGTTGACAAATTTAATCAGAATAAATTGAAATTTGAAGTTGACAAATTTATTTATTTTCATGGTTGTTACTGGGAGCCCATGCCCCTGGACTCTTACAAGTCCTATTATGTGGAATAAACAAAGAAGCGGGATAAGGGCAGGTAGTTAGATTTTACATGCTTAAGGTTTTTATCTTGGTCTCTGCATAGTCATAAGGTATGCCTGATCTTCATATAGTATTAATTACTAGCATTAAAGCATTCATGCATATTATAAATTGCTCGTGTCACTGAGTTGGTATTATGGGACAATGTATAGAAAATCCCATGTTTCCTTGCCTCCATCTTTATTTGATTTTCCTACACCGTTTCTTTTCGTATACTAAAAAAATATTTAACACAAGAATGATATCATTCGTAGTTGTTATTATGTGCCATCATCATCACATGTATTCTGAGTTTTTCCTTTTCACTTTGTAATTAAAATAAACATTTGATTATAAGTATAAATGTTACATCCGTTGTAACAAACATGTATTCAAATTAAAAACAAGTAAAAGGAAAAGCACGTGGACTTCCTTAGAGAGCTTGGCAACTCTCGCCCACTTGCAAAAAGAGTGGATGGTGGAGCTCCTGTTTAGAGAAGTAAATTGCCTGACGGATATCTTTGCAAAGAATACTCTTTTCAAAGAAATTTGTGGTCTAAATGTTATTTGTTGGACTTGTTTTTATAACTTTATAAATTTATCTTCATAATTTGTTGTCAACAAAATTTGAACAATCGATCTTTATATCTGTCTATCTATCTTTATAATTTGTTGTTCTCAACTCTTGACCTTTATATAGGTGATATTGTTTTCTTGACCTGCCTTCTAGCGCCTATTGCTTTCTGTACCTATCTTCATAGCCTACTGATTGAACCATCGACCTCTATATTACGACTTTTATATACTTCTAGACTTGTCTTCATAACTTGAAGTCAACAAGAATCGAACTCTCGATCTCTATATTAATAAAAATGAGTCATATGAGTTAACCAAGTGGTTATCAGTCTCATAATATGAACTTAATTTAATTTTTACCTTAACAAGTTTTAATATTATATAAATAAATTGTTTTTTTGCAAAAGAAAAAACAAAAAGCACAAGTCTTTTTGGTCTTAACCGGGGATTGAACCGTAGGTGCAGTTGGCGATTTCCCTAATTATGTTCTTGGTGCATAAAATAAAAAGAATTTTTTCTTTTGGTAACAATAAAAGGAATTCTTGCACACTCTTTTAACCTGAATGGGACCAAACTATCATTTTTCAATGCCCATTAATAATGTTATAGGAGTAATGAATATTTTCTTAATAATCACAAGTTTTAATAACTGATTCTCATTCTTGGAAATAAATCTTTGCCAGTCGAGTAATTTTTAATATTTATGACTTTGGCTGATCATTAGTAACATAAAAATAATAAGTAAACGCAATGTACTATGAAGAATCGTATAATATAATTAAATAAAATAATATTTATTTAAATAAATTATACAACTTATGCTTAGTTACCTATCACTATTTCTATTAAAAATATTCACATATCAAAGCGACAAATTGATGAATGTTCTGGGCACGACCAACCTCTAAGAAAAGTGTGTGTGTTTTTTTAATCAAATAATAATCGAATTTACTGATAAAAAAAACAAATTAATCATGTTTCAGTCAAATGACACTATTTAAAAGAGAGTGCCAAAAGGCCAATCTGCTGCACATATTCTGAAGGGCTCTGTTCCCACCACTTTCTCGCATTCAATTCTCTGCATTCCCTACGACCAAACTTCTCTCCTTCCTCTCTGCAAAAAACATACACCCATTACAAACAAAAGCGCAATTAATTTCTTATTTATTATAGTGTATTGGAGTAAGTAATACTATAATAATGTCTATTAATATGAGACATGGGCTCTTTGGCATTCATCATCTTATCGCCGCGGATTTTCTGGTCGACTTTGTTGGTCTGACTATAAGGAGGGTGACGATTCTGAATTTTTTTCTTTATGGGTTGAGTTTATTTATTTATTTGTTTTTTATTTTTTATTTTTTTATATATATATTTATTTTATAAATACACCAGTTCTGAAGAGTACTTAGTGTACAAGCACAGACTTGTTGAAATATATTTTGTGGGGTTGTTAGGGTTTGAAGAGAGATTGTGTTTGTTTGTTCTGAGTTTGATTTATTGGTATTATGAAGGGTTTTGGGTTCTGGGCTTTGTTGTTTATGGTTGGGACAGCTTTGTTGTGCCTTAGTTTCTCCAGCAAAACAATTTCCTCCTCTGTTCCTGGTAAACACTTTTTATATCTCTCTTGTACATTAATTTTAGTATTAGTATTATTTAGTATGTTATTTACTTATTTTCATGACATGTTAGTCTAATATTGGTAGTTTCTAAGATGTCTTGAAGCTAGATATTTGGTGGCTAGTGCCATTTTAATAAGGTTTTGCAAATCTTTAGCTTTTTTAGCATGATAAAGTTGAGCAACTTTTTCCTTGTTGCAAATTATGACAGAATTAATACCCTTTTAATGATTTTCACATGTTAGCCATGAGATTTATTTTTTTTAAAAATTATTATTATTTTTTTAATGTCCCCTTTAAAATACCAGCACCATGAAATTGGGATTGTTGTTTTTTCATAGGTATGCAACTCTTGTAGGAGGGTTAGATTCCACAAGAATTTTTCAGGAGGTGATAATTCTTTAAAATGATTAGGCCAATCAATTGAATTTATAGTTTATGAATAGAAGAATTATTGGCTTTCATCACTCCTTTGAGCACGGTCGTATACAGGGTTTATGTATATACCATAACATAATCTCGCCCCATCTCATAATTTTACACAAACATTTCATGCAAAAGGTTTAGACTTTAGAGGGAAGTGTTAATGACCCAACTGTAATATCTATAATTTGCTACATGAACGGTACTCATGATTCATAGCCAGAGATTCAACTTTTAGTGGCACAAGAAGCATTTGGGTTCTAAATTTTCTGGGCGTAGGATGAATAAATTGAATTAAAAGAACTCTTAGTAACAAGGAAGATGTATTCTCTTTCATCTTATTCATTTAGTTGGCAATAGAACGTTAAGTTTGTGAACTGCCATCAAGTTTTACTTACTATTATAAATTTCTCGATTCTTGAATTGGATCCAATAGATAGTTCAGTTAATCACTAATATTAGATGTCTGAATATTGTTTTAATGATTGAGAAAAACACATTTGTGATTTTATTTTAAAGTCCCACGCTAGGGCAAGAGTAAGTGAACAAAGTCTCACCAACTCTATGGTCTTCAGGAAGTGAACAGAATAAAGTAACTAAGATTTCTGCAAAACCACAAAACTGTAAGGGGAGGTGAAACAGAGCAGAGAGGCAGCCCTCGTGGTACGAGGCCCTTTAAGTTAGTGGTCAGGGTATTGCATACCCTACGCACTAACCCTAATAAGGGTCTTTTAACGAACATAACTCAATAACCAGTTGAACAATTTTTACCCAATTTTGGTTTGTTTAATTTCATTTTTGGGTAGCAGGTGTCCGATGGTTAAGTTATAGAAAGGACTGTCTAAAAGAACGATTGTTGTGTTAACCTTTTTAGAATTAGATTTCAAGAATCATACTTATCTCTCAATTCTTGTAAAAAATTTACAAAAGCAAGTGATCTTATTTGGAAGGAAGTAGTATGATGTTATTTGGAAGTTAGCATACTAGGCTTTCTTTTATATTAATAGTTGTCTTGGTAGACTTACAAATGTTAGTGTCCTAGTAACTTAATGCCAAAAATGAACTGCATGAGAAACAATCAACTTCTGAAATTAGAGTGAAACTGAGAGCAGGCATTTTGAGTCCACTTGAATACACCTCATCTAATAAATACTCCGATCTAATAATTTTTCTCTCTTCCCATGACTGCTCAGTCTGGTGGTCATTGTCATAGATCTGCTAATATCATATGTTTGGCATGTTCTACTACCATGCTTGTCAAGCTGATTTGTATATAAATAGCTTGAGTGCGAACTAATTTGGCTGGCTAAAACGTGATGTGGCTTGAGACTTCTTCATGTTCTCTTGTTCAATTGAAATGTTAATACAAGTAGTAACTACTGTCATATTATCGTAAATGTTCTACAGAGTTGCTTATGCTGACAAATTTGTAAACTAGGTAGCTTAAAGTTCAGGAACATTTTCAAAGTTCTAGAATAATAAAATGTCCTCTTAAATGTTGAATTGCTGATGAATCCTTCCGTCAAAATTATCCCAGATATGGCTTTCGCCCAAAATGAGAAAGGCGTGACAACAGGCCGAAAGCTGAAGGTATATTCACTTATCTGAAGAGCTTTTTGGTATTTAGTATTTACAAGCCAATTTAATTGTGAATTGTAAAGGAGTACTTGGGGGGGAAACTCCCTTAGTTTTTATGATAACCCCCAACTTTCTGATTTGTTTCCCCTTAATAAAAACAGAATCTGGAAAGCTTATGATTACCTTTATTTTGATTAATATGCTTATTATTTGTTCTTTTTCTCCAATCTTCAGGATCATGGATACAGTCGAAGGAGTGAGAATAGTGATGCAGGTAACATCAATCTGGAAGATTACCGCCCTATTGATCCAGTTCCAAGTTCAAAGGCAACCATACGACCTGGACCTATCCAGCATGGTACTCCTCTTATGCCTTATATCCCAAAGCCTACGCCACCTGCACCAGGTCATCCAAAGCGGGGTGGATTCCCATAATCCACAGTAAAATTATTCCTTGCTGGCTATAATACAAACATGAAGATCGTAATAACTCCCTACTTTTCACTTAAATAGCAATGTTTGGAAAGTAATGTTTATACTGTTGACTTATGTACCCAAGTATGCTGCATACTTTCTATTATTTGCTGTCAGTTTTTGCTCTGTTATGGATACCTTTTCTTGTGATGCATGCATAAGGCTCACTATATCTATAAAATAATTAGATTTTTCAGTGTAGCCTTGATGTTTTGTTATGCCGGTCATAGTTATCATCTTGAATCTCCTATGCTAAACCATGTTTCAGTTTTTTTTTTTTTTGGACAATTTAAACCATGTCTGAATTGTTTGCAGTTTCATTATACTTTTATCTTTACTTAGTGCAGTTAGCTGGAACAGAAATATAGGGAATTTGGCAAGCATTTCAGGCTCATTAACTTAATAAAGACTAAATTTGTAACACAAATGTATCTCTCCTCTCTTCTTATTTCCATAGTGTAAGAATTTCAATATATGTCGTAAGTCATCTTTATTGTTAAATTAGTTAGAATGTTTCTGAATGGGCATTAAGCAAGTCATCTTTATTGTTAAATTAGTTAGAATGTTTCTGAATGGGCATTAAGCATTAGACCTTAGATGTTAGGAAATTAGATAGAAAACAAGCAATGTGTAAGCAGGGCACCATTAGGTGGATTATAGGTTCCACATTTTCTTATCAAGTGAGACAGGTAGGAAAGTAAAGAGGTAGACACCTTATCGAGTCTTTTAAGGCTATGGTTTGAATTAAAGAAATGCAAGGGGAAAGAAAGGAAAACTGAAAGGAAGAAAAATCTAAAAGACTATGAAATCTATCAAGAGTCTATTGTATTAAATTTTTAACATCATACTCCATATGAATTTTTTTTTAAAAATAATTATACTATTAAAATTATGTTTGCTAACAGGGGTTTATCACTTTATCTTGTTATACCTTTTATTTCATTGGATTTCCTTACATTTCCTCGAGTTTTTCGACTTTAAAAGATAGCCTAATGTCATGTATTGGATAAATAAAATTCTTAAAATGTATGAATGAATAAAAAAAAAGTATGTTCCCTTTCTAAAAGCATCTAATGGTGACCATGAGGAAGATAAAGTAGGTGTGCAACAATCAATTGCACCAACCCCAACCCCAACCCCATTGTCTTGATTTAAAACATGAAAATTGAAAAGGTTCCTTCTTCATCAAGTAATTTCATTGCCCATCTTAGTTTGTTCTCAACTAACTACTACTCGATCCTTTCATAGGTCACCTTTGGTAGCCTAGCCACCGGCCACCAAGCCTATGGCCCTATATACTCGATGCATGCCTGTTTTGTCCCAAATTTATATGAACATGATAAACATTGTAGAAAAAAACCCATCTCTTTTTCAGGGACTGGAAGTGGAAAGGGGAATCATCCTGATTAAAAAACAAGGGACCAACAAAAGCTAAAATCTTTTTAAGCTTAAAATCACTTTCACTGTGGGGCAGAATATTCGATTATCTGGACCTCATCTAATGAAGCTTTTGTTACTTCAATATCCGATATACTATTGAGTAATCCTCAAGTCATTGTGCTTTCCCACTCCTAACTGTCATCATTTGTTAATAATCTGTGTTTTAACTGTTTGCATTGTAATTAAGTTAATTACACATTGACCCATAGATTGATAGCAGATGTCAGCTCAGACCCCAGATGCGGCTATAGTTAGTTTTTTAGTAATATTTGTTAATTTATCTGGTTTTGCTAGATTTCCCTCGAGTTTAGAACCCTTTATCGCATATAGATACACTAAATAGGAATTTGTTAGCGCTTGTACAATGATTTTGAATTATTTTAGAAACTAGAAGAATTCTGCATCCGGCTCAAATCCTGATGCTATTGCTGGTATTCCCAAAACATAAAACTTTTACCCCATTAAGATATATATAGGTTTGAAGTGCTTAAAACTTATAACACTGGTACTGCTTTTAAGAATCTTGTTTTTTTTAGAAAATTTGGTTATGGAAACTCATGTTAAAGGATTTAGGTAAACGACACTAGGTTCCTTAACAAGTATACATAACAACAATTTATAATAAAGATTCTTAACAAGTGTGCGCTTCTTTAGCATATGGAGTGTTAAAATAGGACCAATATGCATAAAAATACAAACAGTAATGCACGTTGAATTCCAGATATTCTATAATTCTTGCTTTGTGTTATTGTTTACAAACAAACAAACAGACAGAGCCTAGGTGGTGTTATGAACTGGAACCTTTGGTTGAACTGCTGTTTTTGCCTTGTTGCTGCTAGTACTATAACAGTTCTAGCCACTTTTACTCTTATTGCCTGTTATATCTGCCGAATGCTCTTATGTTGCTACATGAATGATACATTGTGTATTCTTAGAGCATTGAATCTTGTTAAAGAAAATCACCGTCCAAACAGTGCCTTACTGGCCACCTTTCGGATAGTGCATCATAAAGTTACATCCAATATAGTGAATGGATCTATGAATGTGGAGTAGCTGTGAATTAGAGAAAAGTGGGACCCTTATGAGGAAGACTCCTTGGAAAGTTGGTAAAGAGTAATGCAGGGATAGTGATAAGTCTGATGGAGAAAGACAATGGGGGACTAAGAATGCAAGATTATGTTAGCCAGCAAAACATAATGGATGAGATAGTAGTATTTGTATTAGTTAATATCGTTACGAACTATTTTATCCCATGATCAATTTTTTATTTAATTTCAGAGATTATGTTTTATCCTTATCCTTAAATTTGATGATAAATTCTAATTTTAAGTGGAAAGGTGACTCTATATAATCTTATTTTTGAGATATCAAATAATCTTATAAATGATAACAAACAGTTCATAATATTAAATAAATAAAGAACTAATCAGGATAAAGTAGTTGTTAAATTTGTATTAGTTTTTTTTAGTATTGCTTTGAGAAAGCTATTTGATCATCATCATCATCATCCTACTTTGGAAAGCTATTTGTTCAGAAAATATTTAGTGTCACAGATGTTATCTGTATATTACAAGGAAAAAGAGAGAAGCTTTACGAAGAATTACGTGCTGTAGAGGGAATGAAGCCTTTGAAGTGGTCCTCCAATAAGCATGTGTTTATGTAGAGAGAGAGAGAGAGGGAGAGAATTTGCTTTTATTATCAAAGGAATGCACCTCTGCTCAATTATTCAATTCAAGCTTGTTCTCTTTTTTTGTGCTATCCTTTAGCTTTTTTATTAGTGAAAATTCATTATTATTATTATTATTATTATTATTTATTTCAAAATAATTACAAACGTGACAATCATTACAGGGAAGGGAGTTGAATATACAGTGTTGGATGGTTGCTATTCTATAGATGAAGAGTTGAAAAGATTTTATTTCATGTAACAGCAATGCAACATATATAGTGGTGTAAAAATCAGTTCCAGTACTTTGTAATAATTAACCCATTCTCCAAATCTTTTGGGTTGTGGTTTTTTCAGTTTATAATATGTCTCTGTTCCGAATTATAAGATTAATATTAATTTTTTAAAATTTAATTTAAAACATCTTTAAATTTAAAGTTGATATGATTCATTTAAGTTTTAAAAATAATAAATCTTATAAAACTAATATTACTTCTCAGGTAGTTTATGATTCATTTAAGTTTTGAAAATAATAAATCTTATTATAAAGGATGTCAATTTTGAATAATATTTTTAACCTTACGTTGGGTCTTCTCTCAAAAAAAAATATATAATAATTGTATGGACATAAATTAAATGAATTTATATCAATTTTAATTTTAAAAATATTTAAAATTGGTTTTTAAAAAATTAATATTAATCTTATAATTTAGGGCAGAGGTAATATTTAATTTCACCTCTACAAAATATATATATATATAGGGGGCAGGGGGCCGGGGGGGGGGGGGAGTAAGGACATTGGACTCCCATCTAATGAACCCATAAATGTGCTGCCCCATGAAAGAGTCTGCATGGTGAATCTATGCACCAGTGGGTCATTCATATCAAGCTTTTTGTGATAAAAATAAATAAAAAATATAAGAACAATTAGAGAGATTAGGTAAATAATTAGTTAAGAAGAGGTTGGGGTGGGAGGAGTTGTTTGTGGTTAAGGACACTATTATTATTATTATTGTGACTTAAGATCAACTTAAAGAAAACACTAGTTGAGTTACAAGAACTCAAAGGGGGGTTGAGTGATATGGTAATTATTATGAGACTTTTCATTTTCACAAGATTTTGCTAGTTTGTTAGTTAATCAAAGTTTGTTTGCCCTTTGGTTGGTTATTGATAGATGACAGCTAACTATTTTCTTACTTTAATTACTTGATCAGTATGTGCATGGATGGTATGTCTATTTAACTTCTAACATACTACTCATTACTCAACTCGCATTTAGAAAGTGTAAAATAGCAACAATAATAAAAAGCATTTATTTTGATATTATAAGAAAAAATATTTTCTAATCCAATGTTCATAAATATATATATATTTATTCTTTCATAATTTTCTAAAAATATACTTTTTTTTTAAAAATAATTTTATAAAAATAAAAAATAATACATATGTCGATAAATTTTATGACAAAATTGAATTATAATTAACGTGAAACTCTAAATTATAAATAAAACAAATGAGCCTTTTTAATTCTTTTTATTTATATAAATTGACTTTTAATATCAATATAAATTTATGGTCTAATAAATAGCGGAATTGTATAGAATTTTATAGAAATATACTGCTAATCAGCATTATAAATATCTCTATTAATAAAACGTCCAACTTTTATAACCACTATTTTGATGATTTTATGTCACATTGTATTCTTATTTTATCTCTCTTAATTTTTCTATTCAATCTATCTTATTATTACTATCTCTTTATTTTATTTTAAACACTATTTGTTTTTAAATTTTTTATTTTTTATTTTTAAAAATAATTTTATATTACAGTAAAAAAAATTAAAACACTGTATGCGTCAAGTTAATTCCTTATAAATAAAGAATAATTATCATCAACGTAACGTCTATCCGAAGATTCACAAAATTCGAACATCCCCTTCGCTTGTCTTGACTTCATTCTTTTATCGCCATCTTTCACACTCGCTCCCACGCGTCTACTCCGTAATCTACCCCACCCACCCAGCCTTTTATCTTACCAAAATACCCCCCGCACTGCCTACGTCACCATCAGTAGAAAGCGAGTCCCTTCTTATTCCTTAAACTCGCGAGTTCAAATATTTAATATGATAATAATCCCATATAAATATACTGCGCTTAAAGAAAAGTACTACTAAGCTTAAAAGTTAAAACAGTCTCAGTACCACGACAGTTGTACTACTTGTGCTCCCAATTCTCGCCTAAAACCACTTTCTCCACTCTCTCTCCTCCGCGTTTTTTCTCCCCGGAATTTCGTAACGGTCATATTTCCGGCGACTTTCTCTCTCTATATTCATTTATACTGTAATCTTCTGCAAACTACGGCTGATTATCTCTCTATATCTAAGTATCTATCCATTTTTCGCTTTCTAAAGTTTAATTTGGCTTGCAGTTTTTTTTTTTTAATGTTTTGGATTTGGGAGAAGTTAGGGTTTCAGGAGTGAAAAAAATGAGAATGAGATGTGAAAATTGTGAACTATGATGGTGGCTGCGGTGAATACAACTACACCGAACCGTAAGGTCCCGTCACGAATTGCGAGTCTTGAGAAGCCTAAGAGACCGCCATTGTTACCTTCGGAGGCCGATAATAATGGACCTCGAAGACCTAAATCGCGAGAGGTTGCTTCTCGGTACTTATCCTCTACTGCTTCTTCTACCTCGACAACGTCGTCTTCAGGTACCAATTCTTCGTGTTCTTCGTCTTCCAATTCAACGCCTTCTTCTTCCAGGCGTTTTCCGTCGCCGCTTGTGCAGCGGACGGTTGCGTCGACTCCGGCTCCGGCGGTGATTAAGAGGTCCCAATCGGTGGAGAGGCGGAGGCAGGCAACTCCGCGGCCGAGTACGCCTGGTAATGCCGGTGAGATTTCAGCGGCGGCGAAGCTATTGGTGAATTCTAAGCGGAGCTTGTCGGTTTCGTTTCAAGGTGAGTCGTTTTCGCTTCCAATTAGTAAAGCAAAGCCGGCGCCGGTGGTGAATTTGAGTAATGTGAGAAAAGGTACCCCTGAGAGGAGGAAGGCGGTGACCCCGGTGAGGGATCAGAGGGAGAATTCAAAGCCTATTGATAAACAGCGGTGGCCAGCGAGGTCAGTGCAAGTAAATTCATTGACGAGGAGTGTGGATTTTACTAGTGAGAAGGCTAAATTTAGTGGATCTGGGAGTGTTGCTAGGGCTTTGCAAAATTCCATGATTGTTGAGAGAAATAGAGCTACACTTGAAGCTAAACTGGAACCTGTAAGATTCAATGATGGCGCTGATTTAGTTGCTACTAATAGATCAACCGATGAAAGTTCTGATCCTGTTCTGTCAGATACTGACAGTGTTTCCTCAGGAAGCAATTCGGGTGTACAAGAATGTGTGAGAGGAGGGCCACGTGGCATAGTGGTGCCAGCAAGGTTTTGGCAAGAGACTAGCAACTGCCTCAGGCAATTGCCAGAGCAGCCAGGTTCCCCAGTGTCAAAGAATAACGGATTAAAAAGTACGAGTATGGTACCTCCAAAATTTATTGGAACAAAGAAACTGCTAAGTGATAGCCCAACATCATCACCCCGAGGAGTCTCTGCTAGCAGGGGACAATCATCTCCTCTTCGAGGTGGTGCTATTAGGCCTGCTTCTCCAAGTAAGAATGTGGTGTCTTCCACCTCATTTTCACCGAGGGGAATGAGTCCGTCTCGAGTGAGGAATGGGGTGGGCAACACAATGACTAGTAGTTTGAACAACACATCTTCAATTCTTAGCTTTGCTGCTGATGCAAGAAGAGGGAAGGTGGGGGAGAATCGAATTGTTGATGCACACCAGTTGAGGCTTCTATATAACCAGCACTTGCAATGGAGGTTTGCAAATGCAAGAGCAGATGATGCCATGTTGGTCCAGAAAGGCATCGCTGAGGTATAGTCTTTATGTATATTCTTATCTTCTTAGTATTATATTATTTTTGATGCATAATAGGCTTTGGATTGTATTCTCTTATAGGCACATGTCTTAGCTTTCCCTTATAGTCAACTGTAACTTGATGCTTTGAATATATTCATGTGTATTTTCTTGTATAAAAATTCTGTTAGATACATTGATTACTTTATTTCATTCACTTAAAATTTTATTGTCATATGATGCTTAATATGCTTTGGATTGTATTCTTCTACTTTATTTCATTCACTTATGATTTTGATATTCTTTTGGGTTAGATGCAAAATATGCTTTGGTATGCATTCTGTATTGTATTACCTTCTCCTTATGAATTTTGATTCTTATTACTTAGAAGATGTATGACCTCAATTTGTATTATGAGGATGTCAGTTGTCTCTTTTAAGAAGCTGGTGATTGTATTCACTTATCCAGAAAAAGAAAGAGTTTGTAGTTCTAATCTATTGATTGAATGATTTGTGGAATGTGGACATAAAGATGTGAGAAAAAGAACAGGGGTGTATCGCATGGATGCCGTTGAGGATTATTAGGTTGCTTTTGATCTCTCCAGTAATGGTAGACAGCAGAATTTCCCCCTCCAAACATTCTCTCTCTCTCACCCCACCATTAGAAATAACTTCACGGTGGTAGGGTTTATAGAGAAGAATGCAAGATTTAAAATTGAATAGTAAGCAGAAAGAAAAGAATAGAAGAGGAAGAAGACGGGATAACTGAGCGGAACTAGAGTTCAGGGGTGAGGGAAAGAACCGTGATCCAATAAGTGTGTGTTACTTTTAGGAAGCATGATCAAATTCAAATTGTTTTTTTCTCTACGCCAACCATATTCTGTTATGCACCAATGTCAAGAAATCCAGCTTTACAATCCAATCCATATCCAAAGTTCCAAATTCTGGAATGACATGGCTTGAATTTCTTTTCAATTAAGTTTTGTTAATATATACGGAGAATTTATGTGGTCTATATGGATCTTAAATTGTGTTCTTATTTACAGATGCATAAGCAACTTAGGTAGCGTAGATGATTGTGTGTTGCATGTCATAATAGATGCCGGAGTTGCTATAATTAGATATTTACATTAGATAATATGTGCGTAAACTGTTTGATACATGAGATATTTACACTGGGATTGCTAAACAGAGATCTAGTATTCAGAAATATAAATGATTATCTAGAAAATATAAATTATTCAGAAAATTTGGTTTATCTGAATATTTGTGTTTCTGAAGCTTCAATTAAAATAAAGGTGAATTCTCTTTGTTCGTATTTTCATTAGAGAAATTAGCGGTGACATGAACAAATAGGATTCCTATTTTGTCTCGTCAACCTAGATGAGTGGATTTGGGACCTTCTTCATCTAAATGTTCCTTCTTTGTATCAGAAAAGCCTGTATAATGCGTGGTTGACTACAGCTAGGCTGCGGCATTCTGTCAAATCCAAAAGAATTGAGTTCCAATTGCTAAGGCAAAATTTGAAGACGTACTCTATCCTCAAGGGACAAGTAAGATTCCAAAATCATTGTAATTATGTTTCTCTTGCGCTCTTTCCCCTTGAAAAGTATTCTCTCATAATACTAGTTGTGGTTAAAAGTCCAATTTTGTTTACGATACTTTTGAGTCTACATTTTATTCTTGGATACTTTTTTTTCCCAATTGAGCCTTCGTTCTGAAGTAGCACAAGCATGCTTTTGAAGTATATATAATACAAGCATGCTTTTGAAGTATATATAATATGGAATTGATATTTCCACAAGCAGAGTTCCGGAAGGTCCTTCTCACATAATAGTAAATGGGTTCCACACTTGTGTGAGAGAAGTCTTGTAGTAATATCAAATTTTACTTGCGGCAATATCTACCCTATATAATACTATTGTATTTGAGATTATCTTAGGACAAGGAGGTCTGTGATCAAAATGCATATTATACTCTCTACATGTTTTTAGTTGGCAGTTTGAGTGGGGTCCAGGTGACTAGAAGTTGTTTCCATCCTCAAAGCCGCTGGACTCATTTATTCCTTCTTAATCTTAACAAGTCATTGAGATGCATGCTTGTTCTGTTGTTCAGTAGGTTTTATTTTAATTGTCAGTCGAACCATTGTTTTTTTATAAGACTACATTAACTAATGAATGTAGATGCTTTATTTGGAGAATTGGGATCTTCTTGATACGGATCACTCCAGTTCCCTTTGTGGGGCTATTGAAGCTTTGGAGGCCAGCACTCTCCGTCTTCCCGTTGTTAGTGGCGCAAGGGTATGTACTAAGTAAATGTTATGATAACATCCCCAATGTATTTAATGTCCATATGGAGATTGAAACTTGCTTCTTATCCACAGGCTGATATTCAAAATTTGAAAGATGCTATCAAGTCAGCAGATGATGTAATGCAAACAATGGCATCTTCGATTTTCACTTCACTGATAAAGGTTAATTTCATAATTTTTTTAATTCTCTTTTTTTGTTTGTTATGGTTATTGGAAAATTTGGTTTAGCTATAATTTCTTATTTTGGAATAATACTTTTGTTTATTACTACTTTTAGGATTGAATGATCAAAGATGGTGGATTAGGAATAAAGTTTGTTAGGACATGAAAATTAGCTTTTGTTTATGCATTTGCTTTCATTTCTTTCACTTTACATGTTGAGCAACGTAAACTGATAGCTTTTGCTAGAATATCTCGTATTGTTAAGCATGGTTCAATATCGCGGTAGGGAACTAGGTTTCATTTCTTCTTTTGACTCTGTATCGGTTTTGGTATGAGGCGAATACACACCCATTATGCTAGTCAGGAGCTTCAAAATTTTTAAATAAATTATGATTTTATTATAGAAAAATTAGAAGACCAACAACAAGAATTAGATAAACACTAAAACACCCTCTACATAGCATTTTCCAAATGATAATACAGACAGATTTGTTTAATGCTATATTGCATAATAATTAAACAGTGCGTTTTTAAGACACTCTAAAATGTACATAAACACAACAAAAGAAGCTAAATAAGTATAAATCAATCCTCATCTTACTCTACATAATAATAGTCTTCTTGTTCTGCAGTAAATTATTATGTTTTGATTAGTTAGTATGTCCGTATACACATCTATTTATTAATATTATTATTTGATAATTTAGTATGAAGTGTACATATTTGATTTATTTATTATTATTACTCTCTCTGTGTCCCACAAAAAGATTCCCATTTTTTGATATTATTATTATTCCCTCTGTTACATTGTTATTTCACCTTTATTTCTGTGTTGTTTCTTCCTGTTACGGCGAAATTTCACCTATGCACAACCTTTGCACAACCTTTACATTGATTATGTTTGAGATTACATTTTGTGTCTTGTTATCCAAGTGGTGACTAGAGAAACCAAATTGAGTCGCCTATATTTCGGTAACCCTCTTCTTTGAACCATGTTATTTTGACTTGCAGACGTGCAGATAGCTAAATTATTGTTATTATAGATAAGTATTGTCATTTAAAGAATATCTTTATGCTCCTAATCATTATATAGAGACAGATATCTGAAGTAGTGAGCATCAGATGATAGACTAGTGAGCATTAGTTGCTTAGGAAGTTAGGATTATATGGACTAGTGAGCATTAGTTGCTTAGGTTTTCAGCTGATAACAGTGACATTATCATCCTCATAACAGGAATATGCGATAATCTCTTCTCGATTACAATGGAGATCGTTTAACTGAGGTTTCATGTCCCTTGTTTCCTTTACTACCATTTCTAAAATTACTAATAATCTAGACCAAATACTAGAAAACTTGAAGTTTCCTTTTCATCAGTGTCCTCATTTAACATTTCAGTTGCCGTAGAAAATGGAATGGAGCTATTCCATTTTAAAAGGATTTCAAATGAATCTTCACCGTGTGGTTGTTAATCTGCCTTTATTTTTATCCTCTCCAGTTTCCACTTTGTGGTCATGTGTAGCCTGACTATATCATCAACCTTTTTCTTCTTTCCAATTTTTAAAATCATGCCTACTTGCTTAACTGATACAACGGTTGTTTGGTAATTTTAACAGTTTGATCAACTTATTGCTCTGTAATGGTGATGCATTTGGTCTTCAAGGTGTAGGAGTGACTGATTTATCTGCTTTAACTGGCTCAAATGAATTTGCTGTATTGATTGGATTTGCTTCAGTAAGACAAATGCATAAGCTTTTTTTTTATATTTTTTTAACCCCTTTTCTTGTTTTGAGTAAGTGGCAATACACATTGTCATGTGTTAAGTTACCATCCAATAGACTGTATTAGGTTACTCTATTTACAAGGCGTTGTCCTCTCTAATTTCCATTCTTCAGGGTTCAAAGGTATTCCTTCTCATTGTGGTGGTAGTGGTGGTGAGAATCATGATATTTGTTGTCTCAAGAGTTGTATTTTAGCTGAATCAATTATATAATTTGCGGGAGGTGATGTTGCCTGAATTGGGTATTTTTCCCTATTAGTGAAGCTCATGTAACAGAGTACTTATATCATTGAAAGCTTGGATCAAATAGATTAGGTATCCCAGTTTATGGTCCAAGGAATAAGCAGTATACATAAACTACAGATTTTCCCTATTCAGCTAAGAAATATGATTTTTGTGTATTGCGGGCAAGTCGAGGGACACCTAGAACACCAACCCCAGCTCTAGCTACCAATCCAATATCTTTTGAGTATCCAAAAGCTATTACCACATTACGGAGCTCTAATTCTAAATTGTATTGGATTCTCAGTCTTCCATGTCGTTCTTCCTTCTTGGGTAGCCTGTCCCAAGTGGTAGGAAAAATTGATGCACCTCCAGGACTGATTTCTTTTATAAGCGGATGCACTCCTGGACTGTTATTTGGTATGGAATGGAGTATTAGTACAAGTACTGCATCTATATTCTCCTCTTTGCACTTTATTTAGTTAACTGTATGGGCTAGATACACAGGCTTGGGCTGAAAAAGGCATGGTTCTAGCTCAGGTTGGCCACCCCCAGGGGTTTGGTCTACCTTTCACGTCAGAGTAGGATTTTCCAAATCTAGTAGTATTTCTGGTTTTAATCATATATATTTTTTAGGTTAAACTCACATGGTCATTTACTATGAAGGTTGAATTTTTTTAGGAGGTTGACGTATCTGGTACCGATATTTCACAGATACTTCTGGATACATAACAGATACTGTCGGACTCTTCAGTTTTATTATTTTTTGTCTTTTTAATTTCGGATACTTTCGGATACTCTAGGGATACACCAGGGGACTCACATGTCTTGTCTAGTGATAGGCGTTTCTCTCTTCAACTTGTTTTTAGTTTATAGGTTCCTTTTTGTGACTTGGAGATGACTATGGTCTTTTTGATATAATGTTCGACTCCTATTTCTTAGCTATGTACTGATAAGTTGCTAATAAATAAGTCTTAATACTAGGAGAAAATGATGATATTTGATGCAAATTTTTTTTTTTTTTTTGAGCATCCTATTTTATTACATTTATGGCCTAGGGAGATCTGGGGGAGGGGAACTAGGGGAAGAGTACCTTTGCTATATTGCTCGTGTTTAAATTTCTGCAGGATTGACTTCCTAGAGGACTTACCACTAAGCTATTACCTGTAGTCTATATTTGATGCAAATGTTGAGTTCCTACATTTTGGTATTTTTTTTAATACCACACTGGTATTTTAAATGAACTTACGTTTTGAACTTATGGTTATATAACAGTTTCACAAAAAGAGTTGTATCCTACTTTTTATATGAAAATGCTGAATTATCACGTATCGCTTTTCGTGTCGTATCTATAAGTAACTGCTGTATGCTTCATAGGTCGTTTATCAACTTATGGTGTTGTGCTTATCCCAACTATTGATGACTGTTGTATCTTTATCTAATATGTGAAGTTCTTTATTAGGTCAACTTAACAAGGGGAATTATGGTGTGTGCATATCTATAATGCTTTAATCTGTGAAAATGTCTTTTCTTTTTGCACCCTGTAAATTCTCTTGCCATCTTTATGTTTATTTTGATATGTTCCTTAATCTCATAAACTACTAGATAAATTATTAAGCCATATCCATAAATGAAGGTTAGCTAAGCCATATTTGACATAATTTAGTTCTTTTTTAGTGGCATTTGTTCTATTATTTGATTCTTTCCATTGCTTATCACCATTAACAGGTCGAGCATGTGAACTCTTTGGCGTCAGAACTTGCAAGCATATCCACAAAAGAGCGTGATTCGCTTGATCAGTGCAGAGATTTGTTGTCGACATTGACAACCATGCAGGTAACAATGCAGTTTCAGTGGTCCCTAATGCTTCCTTTGGAACTTGGGAAAGTAAATACTATAAAGGAAAGTGAAAATAAGAAAAACCTTTTATATGCTTTTAAGAAATTCAATATAAAGTATAATGCTAAATAGCTCAAGTGCATCGGCCGTTGATAAAATATCTTATTTGGTTTACTTTTCATTTTCCTTTCCTCTTCCTTTCTCACTAGGTTTTGTTTTCATTTACTTTCTGAACTCGAAACAGATCCTGCACGTTTTCAGGGAAACATGAAGCTTTAAGTTGAAAGATAGCTTCCTTTTTTCCCCTTGTGAAAATCTTAACATTTTCTTACAAACTTCTGTTCTAACCGGTAACACATTGGCCTTTGCCTTTTGGACTTGCATTAATTTTTTCTTATTTGGAGTTACTTAGATTTCTGTTTGCCAGGGAACTGTTTGGATTTGCATATTTTAAATTGCTCAAGGAAGACAAATAAGCTGAAAAGCAGTTTGGATTCTAAAATGCTGAATAATGATCTGGATTCTGAAAATCTGGAACCCTCCCCCACTTCTCTCTCAAGGCTACTTATAATCTAATAATTTAGATTTTAGACATATAAGGCGATCCAACATATGAAGTTTGCCATTTGATTCTATAAAACAATAACCAGATTTTAAAAAGCTAATACAAACAGGGTCATTATTATGAAATTCTATATTCTGTCTTGCAACGCCACTCGTGAAGAACTGACACAAGTAATGGAACAGGTGAACCATTGCAGCCTTAGAACACATCTACTACAACTACGAGGAGTACCCTCAAGCCTGACAACAGAAGTGTAAAGCTGATCCCGTTTGACTACTTACTTCAAATTCTAACATTACATCAAATTCCTTCATTTCCTGCACCATGGAACAAACTTCAACTAAAATCTGCTCTATCATATAGTTGTTTGTGGCTTTCAGTAGAGCTCGTTACTGCTTGCTTCAGGATCCAGGGAGTGCAGTTATATACGTTACTTTGTATTCATAGGTGGTAGCAAATCTGTCCATTTCCATTTCGTATCAGATTGTATACAAGCATATGCTCCATAGGCTACAGAAAGTGTATATATGTGTAATGTTGTTCCCAATTTTCCCTCGTTTAATGGTGTTCTTTCCGAAGGTCTTAATTGGTGCTGCTTCATCAGTCCTTGTTTGTATTATGGAGGTCATTTTTCATAAATAGAGTTTCAAAACTTGAAAATTGCTTTGCAAACTAACTATTCATTGTAGCAGAAAAATGACGGGGTAATGAGTAAGGTAGTTTGAAAGAAGCTTGTACCTCTTTCACAGAGGGACAGCAAGAAACAAACTTTACATCCTCTGGACCTCCAAAACATTATTGAGGGCTGCAGCAGCCTTGATCACTTCTCTGTTTAAAAAGTGATGTACATTCGAAGCAAAATAAATTTCACTATCCATGAGGGAGTAGAAATATATTAACCAGACTCTTTTGATATAGGCTGCAAGGCAAAATTTTGTCCTGAATTTTTCGCTTTGTAAAGATATAGTATTTGATTATGTAATATACAACGAGCTGCTATTTCGTGGTATAATTAGTATCGTAAACTATTTCGCGGTCTAAATAGTATTGCAAATTATACTTTCAGTTTTGCACTGATATAATAAATAGTATTGCAAATTATACTTTCAGTTTTGCACTGTTAATTATATCTTAAAAATGTACAATTTTGTACTGATAATTATGATTTGAGGAAGAATTTTGCTATTAATTCATAGTCGATAACATCACAATGACACAAACGCAGGGGAGAGTTTTGCATTTTAGTCTCGATATATGTTCATACTTAGTAGGTAAAATCTAGGGCATGATATCACTTCGGAGCTAAGCAGCTTAACCATATCCAATGCGTGACTCTCAATGTGCATGCCTAAAAAGTTTACTCATGCAGTTTTTCCATGAATAAAATTCTTCATCATAGTTGACCCTTTCCCCGGATCCCTTGCCATCTGAAGGACATATATGAGAGACTTTATTTGGATATTTTAATGGGAAAATTAGTGATTTATTTTGGAAAGAAGTGAAATATTTTGCAATGGCATTGTTTGTTTTTATAGAATCAACATATTTGCTTATTCCTATAAGTGTATAGTCATTTTTATAGTCTATACATAGTTGCTTCACACTTCTACAAAAAAAACAATCAAATAGTTTCTGTAAATGAATAAAATATTACTCATTAAAAATCTAACATATTAAATAAGTGAGGTCCCTTAACCCCTTTGTCACAAGGTCACACTTATTGTTGCAATAAGAATGAATTTCGTAACTGAATTTTGTATGTAGCATTTTTAATACAGCATAATTAAAATTCTCTTATTCTTGAACTATAAATAATTATACGTAAAACTGAAGATAATTCCATTAGTTGTATTTCTATTAAGAGTAATTTTATGTGCATAAATTGTGGACAAATAATTATATACAAGTATTATTATTCATGTATTGAATAGTAAAAAAATGTTGTGAAGGCTTAATAAATCTTATTAATGTTTTAGATGTTAAAATCCGTATATTATTTTTTCTATCTGTGTGTGCATAATTATTTGTGTATAATGTGTACATAATAAAACTACTATTAAATTCCTTATACAATGTCATAGCCATTGTGAACCCATCTTACTTCTCCCATGTGGCAAGAAGATATCTCAAGTGAATACAACTAAATATTCTTTTTTTTAATTAATATTTCAAATGGTAGGATTTATATATTATTTTCTCTTTTATTTGCCCAAAATTATTTATGCATAATTTCTGTACATAAAATTACTCATTATTTATTTACGATTATTTTTCTAAAATTTTTAACTCTCAACTGTTTATAAGTGCTACTCCATCCTTTTTTTTTTTGACAAAGTCCTGGAAGAACAGGGAATAATTCTCTTTGATAAGTGAATCGAATTACAGAAACACGATACCTCCTCTCGTTCCAAATTGAAACTTAAAACTTGAGAATATATATTTTTTTAAAAATAAACAAAAATATACAGACTTGCGTAGTTTTTCAATACGAGCAATGAAAAAGAGGCCGTCGTGATAATCCTACACCAAAATATGATAGATTTGTCTTCACCGATTAATGTCAATCAAACCTCTTTCATGAAGAGATTATGAATAAAAGTTTTGTAAAATGAGAAAATCTCAAACTAGGAGAAAAAAAGTTCCATAGATTGAAAAAAATTTCTAAACTATGAGAAATAAAACTCCATAAAAGAAGAAAATAAGAACAATTAAACGGAAGATCATAAGAAAAAATTTAGGAGAGAATTTCTTTAGTGTAAATCAGAGACCTTCCCATATCTGAAAATATGGAGGTTAGGTTACTCCTCCATCTTTAAAAGAAATGGTTTAGTTCATAAATTGGAAAAAAGTCAATTTTCTTAGATAACTATGTATCCAAAATGTACAATAATTAAGGAAAATGATATATATTGTGAATATTTTATGTCGACTATTTGATTGCCATTTACGTGGATAAATATTAGTAGTAATTTTTTTGGAGAGGTGTAAACATTTATTTTGACACATCCTAAAAAAGAAATTAAATTAGGACATTTAATATGAGACGAAAGGAGTAAGAAATATGCTTAGCGAAAGTTGAAAGGAAATTACTTCATTGAAACAAATTTTCCTTTCCTTTTTTTGTGGGTTAACTATAATTTTTGGCAACAAAAATTTAGTAGGATATAAAAAGAAATTGAATTTTCGATCATTGCTGTGAGCCAAGAGTTCCAATTTCGGATGAAAGACAAACAGAAGTTGAACTAGATGAATTCATGATTTGATAAATTTAATTTAGCTTTATCATAAAAATATAGGAAGTTATTTACACACAGTTTTAGATCTCTCCTACATATATAAATATGTAGTTCATCTATTACTGATCAGGTGAGAGACAATTGTCAAATAAATAATAATTTTACTAGCGGAAAATAACAATCCATAACATATATCATTGCTTTCTTCAAGTACAATAAAAATAAGATTTTTTTCGGGGAATTATTACTTGCACAAGTAAATATTAATATTTTCACAATATCTTTTACATCAATATCTTTCATATCAGTGTGAAACATATTTATTATTTATTTGAGAAAAATGATATAAAAATGCCAAATTTATTTGCAAAAATATCAATTAATTCTATTCTTTTTCCCGAACAATATTCACACATAAACAATAAATATTATGCATTGTTATATACTCATCCCGAGTCTTTTTAATTAATTGACGTTGTAGAAAAAAGAACATAAATTTAAAAAACATACAATTAATGTTTTGTTTGATTCCCTTCTAAATTTAGTGAAAAGTTGAAAACATAATAAACTACAATATTTAATGTTAGGTAGTGGCGGACCCAAAAAAATTCATCTCTTGTGGTAATTTTTTTACTAGGGTATAATGTAAACAAAAAGGTAATTTTTTTAAGCTAATACAGAGAAAGTTTAAATAAATAGTTTTTAAAATACAAACTATTTAATGTTTTTGTTTTGGGGGAAAAAAACAATATATGTAACAAAAAGCGTTAATGTCTAATAAATTTATTTGAGTCACATTGTAATTGAAATGTAAGCGGATTATTCACTGGCTAAAAAGGAAAACACAACTATATATATTTTTTAGAACGAATGAAGTAATATTTATAATTATATTGTCTAATGTAATTTAATTTGCATTATTTCCAATTTTCAAATTTCAAAATCAACTTTAAGAAGTCATAACATACTCATTTTTGTGAGGTGGATAAAATAGTGATTGGTATGAATTTTTATTTTGAAGAGTAAATGAGAATCACACTTATGTGAATAAGACCTTATAAAAATATCACATTTCTCTCGTAAAAATAACAATCTCATATATGTAAGACCAAGTTTTCAAAATAGTCCATGGAATATGGACCCCACAGCCCCTAGTGTGAAGTCACCTGATGTTAGAGATAATATGAAAAATTAAATTATTAATATTTTCTTAAAATTTATTGAGATATGAAAGGTAACTAGCTAATTGTTTTTATTCATAAAAAAAAACAAATTAAAAAGAAGGGAGAGAGAGAGTCGAATATATGGGCACAAACGAGAAAAATGTTGGAGTAAAAGTTGTAGAGAGAGACCTACACAGTCGGTACTATAAAGTCTCAATATTAACTTACGTATACCGACAAGAAGAAATCGAATCAATAAAACCTATCTGTAGACAAAAAAAAAAAATTCGAAGTAGAAAAAACAGCTTTTCATTTTATAGCCTCCCGGAAAACAGCCATTACTCACCGGGAGCATTTCTAAACCTAAAGGAAAACTAAACCAACTATATATATATATATATATATATAGCGAGTACATGAATTTTAATTTATTATTAAGCGGATTCACCGATAATATTATATCACATATCTAATTAAATAACCCTAGTGAAAAAGATCCAAAAGCTTGGGCACTCCCTTGTCCTCCTCATCACAGTTAACGGTTGGAACAATATTGTTTCCGGTTGGATTTGGAGAGTCTATCATAACCAGAGTCATTAGCAATTGGCCGAAGTACGGGTTGGGCTTGCGGTTCATGAACAATATGTAGAGGAAGTACCTTTCCACCCTTGAGAATCGTGTCCGCCGCTAATAAACACACCGGCCATTTCACGGTGGAAAACAGTCCGACGACACCGGTGACGGGGTTTACGGTCCGGCCGGCCGGCCACTTCAAAAAGGAATGACCGAAACACAGCTAAAGAAAGATCAGATCAGATCATGAATATTAGTTGTGTGAGTTAATTAGGAGTAATTAATAAATCAAATTATAGTAATTGTGTTACCAGATCGTTCGGTGGAGGGAATAGAGGCCAGGACTTTGAGGAGGAAGGTGATCCCGAACAAATTCGAGACGAAGAGGAGAGCATTCGTTTGCGCTTGGGGATTATCGATCCAACTGATGGAATCGCGAATTATGCAGCTGGATGAGTCACTGCATTCTCTGTTTAGGACTCGGCACCCGTTGCAGCTGCTCATTTTCTCTCTCTAAAATTATATGTTTCTCTATATATATGTGTGTATGAAGTGTTTCTCTCTAGAGTACTGTGATGAAGAAGAGATGGGGAGTGAAGAAGGGGGAGTGGGAGGAGAGGGAGAGTTGTTTGGGAATTGATGGAGCTCCCAGGATCAGCGAGAGAGAAAATGCAAATGGCAATTAAGTGTTTTAGATTTTTCAATTTCATTTCTCTGCCATTGATCTGTTTCTCTGCCGTTGATCTCTCTCTCTATATATCGATTGTGACATTTGTACTCTCAATTGTACTTCTGAGCTGTCGCAGGTACTTGTGATGCTATAGCTTCACCCAGGGGGCGGATGTACTGCAAGGGCAGCATAGGCAGCTGCTTATGTTGACTTTTTTTTTTTTTTTTTTTTACAGGTAATCTTTTGGGGCAGAAATTGTATGTTAATAAACTCAAAGGGCAGATTTAAAACAAAAGTTAAAATGTGTGGGAGCAAAAAGTAATTTAAATTATAAATTTACAATCCAATTCTTCAAACCTCAGAGAATGTTTACGGCTTACAGGGACTTTAGAGAGGTGAAAGGCTAAAAGGAAAAAAAGTCTTCTTCTCCATTTTTGCTTCACTTCTAGTGCTTGGCCAAACATCCGATCAACGATTTCTCCTCTTTTCAGTCGCAAGGCCCGTGACCTCGTCTCCTCTTCTCATTTTATTGTAGACTTTGTAGTCTCTAAATTAGAAGGTAACAAAATTAGGGCTTTTTTATTTAATAATTTAAAACTTGTAATTTGTTTGAATTTGTTGTTGGTTGGGGACTTGGGGTTAAACCCAATTCAATTTATTTGATTTATTTGTATTTTGATGTATTGGACTTAAGAGGTAGGTAATTAGAGCTTCTTTTGTTTGATAATTTTTTTGTTCAATAGTTTAAAGTTTATATTTATTTTAATTTAATGTGGGTTGGGGTTAAAGCTTAAATGAATATGCTGATAATACTGTCAAGTGTTATGCAATTTAGTTTTTTTTTTTTAATTTGTTGTGTATGTGAATTGTGAGTTGATTTTGACTGTTGTGGCTTGATTTTCTTTGAATATAGAAGCAAATTTAGTTTGAGGCTTTGTGCATACAGTTGAATTCCAAATTGAACTATGACAAATTATCGAAGTAAGTTTCTAAATTCTATCTAAATGTTTATTTATTTTGATTTTTTTTTATTTTGGGTTATGATTTATGCATATTTATTTGTTGTATATTATAGAATTCTATTTCTATTGCATCAAATAATTGTTTGTTTGGGTTTGTTGTGTACTTGTATTTTGATTAATTTAGGCATTCATGACTTGTGGTCAAAATTCAAACGTTCCAAAACGGAATCATCAACATCACAATCTCAAAATCTCTCAAATGAAACTCATATCCAATCACAAAAGAAAAAATTCCATTAGTTACAAAAGACTGATCTACTGTTTGCAGTGAGAATTTCTAGTTTAATTTCAATGTATTTGAGTACATATTTTTATGAGTTATAGTTTTATGTAACTAAATTAACTCTTATTTTATATATGAAATCATCTAAAAAACATAAAATTATTTAAAAAAATTGGCTCGGGGGCGAACCCCCCGAACTCCCGCCAAATTAAAATCCGCCCCTGCTGGAAATAATTCCTAAATCCGCGCCTGACTTCACCTCCTATAATAACTATATCTTATTACTTTTTTCCCCCTCTTATTTATGATATGTTCGAAGCCCGTAATGTTGATTTAATTTTGGCAATCGCTATTTGGGGAACTAGGTTCTTGCCTTCATTATTAAAAGATTTTTTCCAAATAATTACTCCTACCTACCTAGGTTTCATTAGAAATCATTAGAAATTATCTATCTGGTGCCGATATACCAAGTTTGAAACTTTCTTGGCCCAACTAATTTAATTAGGGCACACTTTCTTGTATGCACATGAACTTAATTTAATTATAAGACGGCTATATTCGAAATATGGTAAATAAATTATAGGAAGGTGTTATTTTTATAAGGAAAAGATGTCAAACTTACAAGGTACTCTTTACATTAATCTAAATAAGGTTAGAACTTTGTCAGAGAACCTTTTGAAAGTAGCATTACTTATTTGTGTAAATAGTAATTCTCAAATTAATTACGCAGATTTCACCAATCTTCTGTCTTGGTAATTAAAATGGAATTCAATAGTTGCACAATTATGAGTATTATATTTATTAACAAATTATGGGCATATTTGACGAATATTTGAAAGTTTAATAGTTTTGGTGTAAAAAAAATTATTTGTATGTTTTTTTTTAAAAGTGTCTTGTCAGGTGTTCAAGGTTTTTTCAATCATTAAGTTGGATGAGAACTATCATCATTTATGATAATTGATGACTTTATATATTCATTGGCACTATCCAGTTAATTACTGTCTTCATGTCGGTACAATTCAGCCATATGCCATATTTATCATAATACTCTTCATTTTTAAAAAAATATTGGTTTGAGAATGCAAAAAATAATTGTCGTGTGAGTTCATAAATTTATCGACTTAGTGTGTGGTAGACTGCGAATAATTGCTCAGCTATATTGTGTCAGAGATATATCCACTTCTTAATTATAATAGTTGAATCAACTGAGAATTTATAGGCAAATGGTGAATCTCACTCGGTCAAACACTATAGGCAAATGGTGAATCTAACTAAATTAACTATGGAGCAGGGATCAGAAAGATTTTAGAAAGATTCTTGGTGATGGAAAACCCTAATTACAACCCTAATTTAGGTCAGAAGACATACATGACACTACAAGAATTGGGATCATAGGCGACGAACATGTTACCGTCAGACACCCCGCCATTAGTATATATTAAGGTCATTCTTGATGACTAGGTTGCCAGTAATAACGTCTGTTGTTCATGTATCATCTAGGCCATAAAGGCTAAGGGGATCGATGGCTAGTCTGTCACCAATATGTGTCATGGTACGTCGAAAATGTACGTTTTGATTTAGCGACAACCTATACACGACGACACAATCTGTTGAGAATAATGTCATAGGTGACGAACCAATAAATGACGATGAGTCCATCAAGAATCAGTCTGAAAATATCTCATTTTACTTTTACAAATTAAATCAATATTAGTCCTATACTTTTAGATAGAGGTAGATTTTAATTATTGTAAAAATTGAAGGAAGAACAGAGATACTCATATATATGAAAGAAAATTACCTTTTGGTTTAATTAATTTGTGGCAATTAACTATTTTGTAATTAGAGTTGAATCGATCGTTCGGTGTAGTAAATGGTGGCTATGTAGTTGAGCAGGAAGGTGATTCCATAAAACTTTTTACACTGGCCGATTTAATTAGTAGAGTCTCAAGTTGTACCAAAAATTTGAAATTCCTAACATAATAAAATCTACAAAATATATCATTGGGTTCGCTACAAGTACTTTTATGTGCTCTAATTGTGCACTAATAAAGAGAAAATAGTACATGAATCTAGTTAAGTAGGACTCATGTATTGTTTAATCTCTATATATGCACACAATTAATGCACAATTGTTGGTGTACAATTAACGCACAACTGTTAATGCACAATTAATGACATAAAACATTACCCTCTCAATTCCTTTTTAATTTCTGTTCTAGGAGAAAATACAAAGATCAAGAATTGTAATTAATATTTTATTTGATTGATTATTGGATATAAAATCTCAATAGCACCCTTCTAAAATTCATTGAAAAAGATAAAAGAGAAACAAAATAATATTTAATGTATTATATAATATAGGAAACTAAGTTATTACTATATACTTACTTAAAATCTACAAATAACAAATAAAAAATAAAAATAAATAAAATAAATTTCACTATCTAAAAAAATAAAAAGAACGGAGGGATTATTTGTTTTGTTAAAAAAGAAGAAGAAAGAAAGTAGGATTCCAACTCAAACAATCATTAAGCATGCTCATATATACATAAACATTAAATAGCATGGCTATATTTCAATAAATTATACTAAATGTAACGCAACAAAGAGATGTCGGAGGAGTACAAGTATGATTGGTGATTCTGGATAGATTATAGGGATATAGACAGTCGTACGGACAATAATAAATTTAAACAATAAAACCTAACTTCATGCATGAAGGAAAAGACAAATAAGTTTGAATAAGAAAGAAGAGTCTTCCTACAGGGACCCGAAAATGAGACCCAAAAATTGGACATTTTCTATTTCCCTTGCTTCTTTTTTTTTTTTTTGGATTTAGTCCAAACATATTTCTACTATGGATTTAAAAAAAAATTAGGAAAAAACATAAAAAATTAGGTCCAATTTGGATATATATCAAAAAAATGATAGTATGGGCCCCAAACTATCATTTTTTGATATATATCCAAATTGGACCTAATTTTTTATGTTTTTTCCTAAATTTTTTTTTAAATCTATAGTAAAAATATGTTTGGACTCAATCCAAAAAAAAAAAAAAAAAAAAAAGCAAGGGAACATGGAAAAATAAGGGGACCGGTCCAATTTTCTGGGCCAATTGGCCGGTCCGCCTATCTTTACTGAAGAAAAAATAGCTTGTTTTCAATATTTTATATCAAAACCAAATCCTCTCGGAAAACAGCCATTACTCACCGGAAGCATTTCTAAACCTAAAGAAGAAACTAAACTAAAGTAAATCTATTTACATTTCACTAAGCGGATTCACCCACTGATCAGGTAAAGTGGTTGACGTATATTTTAAATATGTGAAGTATTTTAGTCCAAAAATGAGATTTTCAACTTCTGTACTCTATTCGTTCTAATATTAGATATATATTTGTAAAATAATGATTTTAAAGATAATTTTATTTTTTCAATTAAACTTATTCCTAATAAGAGATGGAACATAGTAGTGGAGCAATGATAGAACTCAAACAACTAAATATATAAAGAATGACTGTTTAAAAAAAATTCATAACATTTTATAGTCTAATTAAGAATATAAATATATTTATACTATTAGAATGCATTAAAAAAATGCATGTCTAACTTGAAACGGAAGAAATATTACTATGATTTTAAATCTGTAGCCTTTTCGTGCAAAAACAAGATTGGCTTAGCATGTATATATTTTTTTTGCACAAATATTTACTAATTTATGTGCACAAATATTTTATACAAACAATATTTTTCATGTATTACATAATTAAAAAATGATGTAAAAGATTTATTAATCTTATTTATAATTTCAAGAATAATTTTATGTACAAAAATTGCGTACAAGCAATTGTATGTACACAAATACTAAAACTTGTAATAAATAGTAACAAAGATTTGTAAACATATTTAGAATGGTAGAACTTGCAAAAAAAATTTTGAGTAGTGCATATTTTTTTTTGGCACAATTTATGCACATAAAATTATTTATTGTGTTAAATCTCATATCAATTAAGTTTAATCTAAAGACTCACTATATATACTTGAAAAGCCTCTCCACTCAATAGCAATTAATTTTTAGTTGGATATTTCAACGTGCTATCAAAGCTAAGATCTTTATATACTTTTGGTTTAATCTCAAATACGGGAGAGACCTCCCTCTCACTACCGCAATTTTTTCAATCCGGTGAAAAATACCTGCACAACGACCATTTTCCGGTGAAAAATAGTCCGATTATGTCAGCGGGTTCACTGTACGGCCGACTGCTTCACACACATCTAAAAAACACAAGGAAAAATTAAAAGATTTAGGAGGAGGGAAAATGGATTAAATAGGAGGAGAGAGACCTCCATTAATTAGAGTTTGAGATTAGAAGAGTGGTGGGAGTGACATGGAGCTCCCACTGAGAGACAGAGAGGAGAGACTAAATACAAAGATGGGGATGTTGTATTTCATTGTTTTCAACTTCATTTCTATGCCTTTGATTTTTTATTTTTTTTATTTTTACTGATTGTGAATTTTGTACTTTATGTTGTACTTACTGATACAAATCCATCAAGCAAAACACGAGCGGTATGCGTGAAGATTTTTTGTTTACTTATTAATTATTCAATTAATTAAATGTAGTGTAAATATATTTTTGAGAAGATAATTACTAAATTATTGAATTTTGTTAGTGTAACTAATTGGATTATATAATGTAAATTTCTTTACACAAATATAAATATAATCAATTTAATGTATTGTGAAATTATTAAGAGTCCGAGAAGGTAATTATTATAATATTAGAACACTTCTACTGAACTTAATATAGTTAGGTCACGAATTTACAAAGAAGATTTAATACAATTATACATTTCTAATGAACTTAATATAGTTAGGACAAAAAATTACAAAGAAAATTCATAATTAATATAATATAATTGAATCGCTTAAGTGAAATGCTAAGACTTTGATTGTTGGGTAAATTATAAAACTATCCCCTCGTGTATACACTGAATTACAACATAAATGCCAATGTTCTAATTTTTACAATGTCATAGCTAATATCTCAATTTTTTTTAAAACCGTCCCTTCTAACCAATGTTAGTCAAAATTAATAAAATATGTGCATGTCATGTGAGTTTTATAAGGGCAAAACAGTCCATTCCTACACAACTATTTTCTCTCCTAATAGAAAGGTAAATACGTCCTTACAATAATAAAATAGATTCTCTTATAAATAAATTTATTTTATTTTAACCATATAAAATAAGTAAAAATAAATTAATTACAAAACTCAAAGATCTGTTTAAATTAAAATTTAAGTAGAATATTTTGATTAATATTAAAGACAAAATTAAACACTACAACTTAGATTAAATTAAAACTAATATCTAAATTTAACAAATGATCGATCTACCTTATACACACACACACACACACACTATATATATATATATATATATATATAAAGTAAATTATTGTGTGTGTATAAACTAAATTATTCATAGCAAATAATTATGAATAACCAATACAAATATATATAAAGTAAATTATTTTGTGTGTGTGTGTATATATATAAAATAAATTATTTGTTAAATGAATAGCTAATAATTTTTTCTATTTTCTATTTAGTTTTAATTTAATCTAATTTTTAGTTTTAAAATTTTTCTTTTACATTTAATCAAAATATGCTACTTAAATTTTCATTTAAACAGATCTTTGAGTTTTGTAATTAATTTCTTTTTAATTATTTTATTTGGTTAAAAAAAACAAATTTATTTATGCGAGAATCTATTTTATTATTGTAAGGACATATTTGCCCTTCTATTAGGAGAGAAAATAGTTTTATACAAGAATGAACTATTTTGCCCTTATAAAACTCACATGACATGCATATGTCTTATTAATTTTGACAAAAATTGGTTAGAGTGGACAATTTTGCAAAAAATTGAGACATTAGTTATGACATTGTAAAAATTAAAATATTAGTGTCAATGTTGCAATTTAATGTATACATGATGGGACAATTTTATAATTTGCCCTTAATTGTTTATGAATTTGAATTTAGTTAGAAAACTTAATTAATAAAGAAAGTGCAGAATCAAAAATAGAATTAAAACCCATGGTACGTTTAGATTTCAAGCGTCGATAAATTTTAATTTAATTAGAAATATAATTTAATAAAGAAAATGTAAAATTAATTGAAACCAAAATTAAGTTTGTTTTTAATTATCTATATAATAAAATACAATTTATTTTGAATCTTTTTTTATTATAAGCACAAGAACGGTTCATATTTCATCACAATTTTTTTTAACTTAATCTAAAGGCTCACATTTCATCTCATACCAAAAAATTTCCGCCCAAATTTCTCTCTCTTCCTTCTCTTTCTCTCTCCTCTACTCCTCCTTTTCTCTCTCCTCTCTCATCTCTCCTATTTTTTCCACATTATCTCTTTCTCTCTCCTCCTATTCTTACTTCTCATTTTCTTTCTCTCTCCTCTCTCCTCTTTCTCTCTCCTCTTTCTTAGGGGTGTTTGTTTAGAGCTGAATGGCTGAATCGGTAAGTGCGTTTGTTTTGGTCTGAATGGCTGAATCGGTCAGATGGTTGAGCTGAATGGCTAAGTCAGATTTTTATGGCTGAATGAGCAGCTGAATGAGTAATTTTTTTTTTAAATTAAAAATTTTTAAAAAAATATTAACTATTATATTAAGTAATATTAAATAATTTTACAACAATTTTAAATTTTTTTAGAGGGGTAAAATAATAAAATTATGTCATTCAGATGTTTCAGACAAGTCAATTATCAAACAACTTTTTTCATTCAGATTTAGATTCAGATTCAGCTCATTCAGATTCAGATTTATTCAGTTTTTATCAAACACCCCCTTAGTCTCTCTTCTCATCTTCTTTCATTTACTTAATTAATTGTTATTTTAATATTTTATTTTAAATTGTAATAATTTTTTGAAGTGTATATATATGCATACATTTAAAATATATAATACATAAAAAAACTTCAATAGTAAAAAAACAAAATAAAAAACAAGATCATAACTTACTTATAAAAAAAATCAATTACAAAATAAATTCTTTTTCTTGTTTCTAGACAAGGAACAAATAAAAAAGATTGTCAATTGATATCACTTTTAATCCTATTATTTTCTCTCTGTTTTTACAATGGATCCTGCCCAAATTATATTGGGTTAATGACAAAGTTTGGGAATATTCAATCAATACCTCTAAGTATTTTGAAACAACAAATGTGTCCCTTTTAGCCGGACCAACTAATTTTTCGCCGAAAATTGCCACGTGTCAAGGAGAGATGAGAGAGAAGAGAGAAAAAGGAGGAGTAGAAATAAAAAAATATTTTATTTTTTCTTTTTTATCAATTTTCTCTCTCCTCTACCTCTCCTTTTCTGTCTCCTTTCTCCTATTTCCTCCGCCTTCTCCCTTTCTTTCTCCTCCTATTTTGCTCATTCTTTTCTTTCTCTCTCTTCTTTCCTCTTTCTCTCTCTCCTCTTCTTGGGTCTCTCTTCCCCTCTTCCTCCATTTACTTAATTAATTATTATTTTAATATTTTATTTTAAATTGTAATAATTTTTTGGAGTGTATATATATGCATACATTTAAAATATATAATACATAAAAAAACTTCAATAGTAAAAAGACAAAATAAAAAACAAGATCATAACTTACTTATAAAAAAAATCAATTACAAAATAAATTCTTTTTCTTGTTTCTAGACAAAGAACAATTAAAAAAGATTGTCAACTGGTATCACTTTTAATCCTATTATTTTTTCTTTGTTTTTACAGTGGATCCTGCCCAAATTATATTGGGCTAATGACAAAGTTTGAGAATATTCAATCAATACCTCTAAGTATTTTGAAACAACAAATGTGTCCCTTTTGGCCGGACCAACTAATTTTTCGCCGAAAATTGCCACGTGTCAAGGAGAGATGAGAGAGAAGCGAGAAAAGGACGAGTAGAAATAAAAAACATTTTATTTTTTCTTATTTTTTTTTCTTTTTTATCAATTTTCTCTCTCCTCTACTCCTCCTTTTTTGTCACCTTTCTCCTATTTCCTCCGCCTTCTCTCTTTCTTTCTTCTCTTCTTTTGCTCTTTCTTTTCTTTCTCTCTCTTCTTTCCTCTTTCTCTCTCTCCTTTTCTTGGGTCTCTCTTCCCCTCTTCCTCCATTTACTTAATTAATTATTATTTTAATATTTTATTTTAAATTGTAATAATTTTTTAGAGTGTATATATATGCATACATTTAAAATATATAATACATAAAAAAACATCAATGGTAAGTAGACAAAATTAAAAACAAGATCATAACTTACTTATAAAAAAAACAATTACAAAATAACTACAAAATCAAAAAATTAAATAGATTCTTTTTCTTTTTTCTAGACAAGAAACAAATAAAAAAGATTGTCAACTGGTATCACTTTTAATCCTATTTTTTCCTCTCTGTTTTAACAATGGATTTGGATGTTATTGATTTTAAAAAAATTTAAGTTTCGTTTTATGTATAACGTTTGATTTGTGAACATGTTTTTTGTTTGTCTAATTTAATATTACTTATTTTTTTTATAGTATGATTATGTGTATACAATTGAATTACTGAGGAATTATGATTTTTTATTTATTTTTTACCAATTTTGTAATTGACAGTTTTAGTTTCTTAATCTCAATGTTGCTTTGTAGCCTTTAAGCTTTTGTTCTGACATATAATTTGAATCTTTTGTTGGGTCTCATTTTTTAAAACTCTAAATTTGTTTGAACATTCCATAATTTGAAGCATCGATCAATATTGAAATTTCAACCTTTTCCAGTTGTTTGAAACATTTTTTGATCTTTTTTATAGCATACCTTTCGAGTTGTTAAATTCAATATGTTATTGATCGAGCATATTATTATAAAATAATGTGTTGGATGTAACTGTTGCTATGATGTTTTATTTTTGCATCAAACAAAAACTTTATTATAATTATAATGTTGATAAATAGTTGGGTAGATAGTTCTATTAATGCAACACTTTATTGTCATGTTACATCACGTTGTTATATATACAAAGTGAAAAACGATACGATATACGTTAAATCAATAAAATAATAATTAATTCTTTATAAGTTTGTAAAGTTAACTACTTATGCATAATTATAATGATTTTGGATATGGAATGATGGTTGTTTTGGTGGTTTGGATATGTATTGATGATTGTAAGTTTTGTAGATAGTTTTTAGATTTTTCTAGATATCTATTGTTAAAGGAAACTCTCCCGAAATTTCTTGGAATTATAGCGACTAGCTTAATGTTTTGGTGGTTGGATATGTGTTGATGATTGAGTACGTATTATTTAGGGAATTACTAAATCCACCCGCTTTTTTGATATTTTCACCCACTATTGATCTATAGCGACGGTTTTTACTGTCGCTATATATATACAGCGACACTTAGCGGGTGGAAATATCAAAAAAGCGGGTGAATTTAGTAATTCCCATTATTTATTGTGGTTGTATAGTGAATTATGATAATTGTAAATTATTTTAGGTTGCAAAGAGTTTTTAGGTAATGTAGTATTTTTCGAATTTTAATCTAATTTTTCGTTATTTCGTGCCTTCAGGCACGAACAATTACTAGTATACTAGATATAGTAGATTAAGGACGGACCCAAGATATATTATTTTTAGTGTACTATTTTTGGTCTGTCACAAGTACTTTTGATGATTGAGCTCCGAGAATAACTATCAGTACTAGTATATGCTCTTATTTTTTAAACAATTGATATTTTTAAATTATCATAGCAATTAAGTACTTAAATATTAAATGTTGAGTGCTAGAATAATTATTAAATCAAAGTAATCTTGTTGAGTCCATATATGTAGAATGCTTTGCATACTTAAATGTATTTTAAGTTCGTCTATTCTAACTCTGGCCAAGCTTCGGTCAATTACCATGACTCTCCAATTCCAACCTCGCACAAGTACCCTACTGTCTGTGGGTAAAAAATTAAATATTAGGTTAATGTTAATGTTGAAAAATTATTTTAGATAATAAATAATTTAGTAATTTAAAATTATTTATTAAGGACCAAACAATTGTGTGTTCAATGTCTTAAACTCAAGAATTTTTTTGGAACACAGAGACAATTGGTACAATCGAAACAATACTAACACAATTTCAGTAACACGAGACTGATTTTTTTTTGGCTAATTGACTGAAAATTGTCTTTCACTATTATAATTCCAGTAACACAGTATTGAGAATTGTTTACAGAGACTAAAATTACACTAATTCCTACCTTTTAAACCTCCTGACGATACGCACGACAGGTGACTAGTCCTACTCCTAAGATAAAACTCTGAAAGAATTATTGTTTAGTTGATGATGAGTTTTTTGCCGTGTTCCTTTTCTGATTTTGATATGGCCCCTATATAATTTCCTTTCCTTTGTTAACTGGTGTAACTTCTACATCCATGATCCCCTTAACTTCCTGAAACTGTCGATAGTGAGAATAAAGGAGATAATCGTTTCAATTACTCATCTAGCGTTGAGGTCTCTGCTATTATGAAGAAGCCTAAACTTGTCGAGGAAGTGGACAGCTTTTTAAGGAACATATCCGCTTTATTTTATTTGCCACGTGTTGTTGTCGTATTGGTTCTACAATAAGATCTATAATGCCCTTACTAAATATCTATGTGCTTTCATAGTTTAAAGGCTATGTAAGTCTTTCTTTTTTATTTATATTTTATCAATTAAACTGATAAAATATAGGTACTCAACGCATGTCCCCTTTATTTAATATGATAAATGTATTAATTTATCGTATTAAAGAAGTCCACCTTTATTTTGGCGCGCGGAATAAACTGAAATTTATAATCACGTAACTGCTTAACTCCCCACTACTACCCTACTGCCAAATCGTTTCAGTATCCAACTTGGTAAATAATTTTGTTTCCTAAATCTACTTCTGTCGGCACGTCTCCTTTTTTTTTGGGGTTGTTTCCTTCTGGAGTTGAGATATTTGCCTTTATGAAGAAGCCTAAGCATGCCAAAGAAGTCGACATCTTTCTAAAGTACTTGTCGAGGAAGTGAACAACTTTTCAAGGAACATATCTCTTACATTAATGTGTTGCCCACTACAAGAGTACCTCGCGAGGTAAAACTAACCCTGACAGAATAGAGCATGTAGAGTTTATACTTTATTTTCTCAATAAGTTTATGTCTTTGACAGGTAGTAGATTGCATGTTCATGGCCATACATATTGTCCTAAGCTAATAAACATCATATAGACCTAGTAGATGCAAGTATACACAACTTTAGATGTTTTTTATGGATTGGTGGCATCAGTCCTGTTGGACTTGCCAGGTAGTCTTTAATCACTTCCTACTGCTCCTGGCCTTATCTATAATTCTCCTATTTTTTAAGATAGAGAAGTTTAGGGAAAGGTCCTATTTTTTTTCATCAAGTTTGTGACGCTCGGGCCTACACAACTTAATTTGAGTCGCCAAAATATAAACAACATACATAAATTCTCTAATTTATAATTATCACAATGTCGCGTATAGTACGACAGCATACACAATAAGTCCTCACTACAATTATTGTCACACTATTTTATAACACGGAGAAGACTACTACAATTACTAACTCAGACCATCATTTCATTCCCCTGTTCTCCCCACTAGCCCAAGCTACACTCTCATTTCCTGAAAGAAATTATGAAACACAAAAGGTGAGCTCAAATAGCCCAGTAAAGAATATCATGACTAAGATAACAAAGAATAAGTTATCCTTAACCTTCAACAGTAATAAATCAGAGATTTAGAAAATGATAGGCAACATAAGTTTTCAACAAACAACTGTAGCAGAACGAACAATCCATTAGAAGAGTCAAATAGACCATAATGTCTACTATCTTCTCCAATTTAAAAATTTACCATCAAGATTTCATCAACTGTAACACCAATGACTATGATCATGCAAATTAATAGTTCCTCTTTACACCCAGGCCAAAGAGAATTTTCACCACATGTCCTTATCACACAGGCTAAAGACACTCAACAATCATAAAGAATAAACATTAGAGATTTATAATTTAATTTGTCCAGAATTCAATAATGTCTAAATTGTTAACACGGTGTCTAAAATATCGATTCGAGTTCAAAATTAATAATATTTAAGGTTCATAGTTCAAATATAATAGTTATGAAAGTCCAATAATAATCTAGAAGGAGGGTTGAATAGATTATAACCGTTTAAAAAATTATCTTAGGCCTTTTTGAATTTTTTGTAGATTAATTTGCAGTGTCGGAAATTAATAAACAAGATAGTAAAAATTCAATCACACAATGCACATAGATTTATCTGGTTCACAACATACAGCTCGGGTATGTTGCTACGTCCAGTCTCAAGATCCTCTTCAAGACTTGAGGTCCTATTACTCACAGTAATAAATACTCCTTCAATAGGCGGAGAAGCCTTTACAAAGTTTTAAAGATAAACTTACAACTATTCACAACTAACTATCTCGGACAACAAGCTCTCAGCTCATTCCTCAAGCTTAGTTGCACCTTTCCTTTGAGTTCAGTTTTATTCTATGATCTGGTCTTGAAACAACAGTTTCTTCTTTACCTCACAAGTTCACTAGAGACTCAACTCCCATCTGACCTCTCTAAGACTCTGGTCATAGTCAAAGAATTACACATCTTTCTCATAGGTACATAAAATAAACTAACTCTACCATTTTCTCTTTTTACAAAAGTTTGGTTTGAATTTGCTTCTAAGGTAAGTAGATAAAATTTAGTACAAATATATAAAAGTTTAACTAACTTTTATATTTGATGCTTCTCAAATAAGCAGATAAACAGATTAATATAGTTTTATAAATATTTTCTTTTTCTTTATAAATAAAGAATGTGTTTCTATGGTTAAACAAATGTAACTTTGAGTTTCTGATATAAAAGTTTAAATGACTTTTATAATTGTAACAAGTATTTTATGAGTAAATAAGTTTGTGTGCAAAATATCTCTTGTTAACTCTCTCTTTTCTTCTTTCTGAGTGTTATGACAGATATCAAGTATAGTTGATCAATCAGTTAAATAATACTTGATATAACAAATCAATTTGTTTCACTCAAATATATATTATAATATATTTGATCTATTATGTGAATATTAAATAAGGCCACTTAGAACTTCAAATACCGTTCGAATGATATTCTTGTTTAAGGAATATCTCCAAATATCAGTATCTAAAACTGACCAAATTTAAAGCTTCACAATTGATATTTTATATAAATATTTTCGATAGATCACTTAGAACTTCAAACACCGTTCAAATGATATTCTTAAAGAATACCTCCAAATATCGGTATCTAAAACTGATCTACTTTACGATATTTATATAAACAAGTTATATCAATAAATGATCACTTAGAACTTCAAACACCATTCGAATGATATTCTTGTTTAAGGAATACCTCCAAATATCGGTATCTACAACTAATCTTTTAATTGATAAGAATAGATGAAATATATATATATATATATATATATAGGATAAGGATCAGGTGCGGGATCCCGCATTTTGTTAAAATGCGAGACTTTTTTTTTTTTGCTTTTTTTTTAAAACAACATAAAAAAAATAAATAAATAATTATGGAACTGAAATTTTTACATAATACAATGTTTTGAGCGTGATTTGGATACATATAACAAAACATGTATGTACAGTGCACAGACTGTACATACATGTTTTGTTATATGTATCCAAATCACGCTCAAAACATTGTATTATGTAAAAATTTCAGTTCCATATTTTTTTTTATGTTGTTTTAAAAAAAAAGCAAAAAAAAAAAAAAAAGTCCCGCATTTTGTTAAAATGCATATATAGATGTGTACAACAATTTATATTTGTATATTTATAATTATAAGCACGTATGAGATAATGTAAATACAACAATTTAATAACTTATCTCAAATATTTTGACCAATTTTTCTTTTCTTCAAAAGATTAGAGCTTTGATTAGAAGATAGAGAGCAAGCTTCTTTACACCATTCATCAATTAACCATATTTTTCACATTTCAAGATTATCTTTAATCTACCATATATTAATTATCCATATTTTTCACATTTCAAGATTACCTTTAATCTACCACATATTAATTATCCACATTTTTCACATTTCAAGATTACATTTTTCTTTCCTATTCACAATTATTATTATTATATTATCCATCTTCTGCATTATTGACTTAATGTATTAATATAACAGATATTTAAGTATACAATGTTCTTCAAATAATGAGTCTGTCTAACTATTCAATACATGTGACTTTTAATTACATCACTTTCCAATACTACCATTACTACGGTAACAATTATTGGTTCAATAATGTGAAATATTGTGCATTTGCTACTGTGACAATATTCAATAATGTAAAATACTGCACATTTGTTACTGTGGAATACCGTGTGCTACTATTCCTTTATCACTGGATATTTTAACAGTTAAAGGTAACAGTTTCGTTGATAATTTTTTTTATTAAAAAGGTTATTTCTGTCGTTTTCTGTATCTGACAATTATTTCGTTGCGGGTCTACCAATAATTGGTTGTTTTGGCGCCGTCATATTTTATCGAATATTCTTCGACATTTTTTTTATTTTTATAATTTGCACATATCATCTTTAACTTTAACTTTTTTATCAATTTAACACCTTACTGTTTAGAATAATATTTATAAAAAAAATTAAATTTTATTTATTAAAAGTTGGGGTCTTACAAAGTTGGACCTGGATTGTAGCCTTTGAGTTGTCTTCCACTGCTTCCTCGACAGGTATATGTTGTTCTTTTGCTTCAAATATAGCAGGTCGAGGTATGAGTAGCTGCAATTTTTTTCCTCTTATTTATCAAATACTCGAACCTCATGATGTTGATTTTTGGTCATCACCTATTTGGGAACTATACCTCTTTATTAAAAGAATTTTTTCATATAATTATTCATAGCTAGGAAATTATCTATATTGTGCAGATATACCAAGTTTGATACTTTCTCGGTCCAACTTTAATTAGCACACTGTCTAACTGTATGGATATATAGAAACTTGGTGCTTTTTAAAATTAAAGGATGGCTTTTGTCCAAAATATGATAAATAAAATATATATAAGATGGTGTTATTTTTACAAAAATATATGTCAAAGTTTCAAGGTGTTTCTCACATGAATGATCTCGAGATTAGAACTCATGTTAGAAAACCTTTTTAAATTAGCATTATCTATTTGTTCAAGTTATTTGAACATACGAGAGAATCACATTAAAGCATTCCTAGATCATGCTTAAATATATATAGATAAAAAAAATATATATTTTCATGGTGTGATCTCTTGATAATGCGTTGTACTTGAATTTTAAATGAACTTGTTTCTTAACTGATTGAATGCTTTTGGAGATTTGGGTGTTAATTTTGACAGAGCTTTATTTGAAATGTAATTTGTTTTAAACGAAAAATAGTAGCCCTATAGTTATAAAGTAAACTCATAGGTTCTAGGATTAACTCTGGTGGGTGGGCTTTTGTATAGCAAAATTTCTACGGAGCCCGGGAGTTGGGGACCGGTTTGGTGCCTGGTCCAAAAATATATATATATATATATATATTTTACTTTTCCACTCCCAAATAATTTATATGATTTATTAGAACTGAAATTTTTTAAAAAACCAGTGATTTAGGTGTGTAACTTTGTTTTTGATCTGTATCCAAATCACACCTAAATCACTGTTTTTTTAAAAAAATTCAGTTCTAATAAATCATATAAATTATTTGGGAGTGGAAAAGCAAAAATAAATAAATAAATAAATAAATTTTTGGACCGGGCACCAAACTGGTCCCCAACTCCCCGGCTCCGTAGAAAGACTCTTTGTATAGTTATCATTGTCACAGATAAATAGGTGAAATGAAATATGGGAATAGACAAAATCTCAAATGAGCATGTGAGAGAGAATATGATAAGAGATTAAATCTCAGCATGCACAAAAGGCTTGCGGCCTGACCTTGGTCCGACCTGGTCAAAACCCAGCCTGGTCAAGGCCTGAACAGATTAGGCCCGGTCTGGAAGGCTTGAAAAGGCCGCTCTTTTAAGACAGAAATCTGGTCTAGCCTGCAAAAAAGCCTGGCCTAGCCTTAGGCCTGGTCTGGCCTGTCCGAATTCTTTATCCAGATATTTGTAATTTTTGAGCTTTAAAGTTATAATTATTCATCAATGAAGTATAATTTTTTACTTATTCATTATTGTAATTTATAAATTATAATACATTAGTTTTAATTAATACATCAATAAAGTTTAAAGTTTTAATTATTCATTATTGATTTCTTGTAAATACATTTAATTCATATATATCTTCATTGAATAGAACTAGTTAGTATATTTAATATTAATAATAAGTTAGTTTATTGTAAATACTAAATTACTTATATTTAACATTAAAATTTTATTAATATTCCTCGCTACTTTTAATGTTAAATACTAACATTAATTAATACATCAATAAACTAACTTTTAATATTAAATATTAATAATAAGTTAGTTTCTTGTAAATGCTCAAGTTTTTCATTAATTTGGATATGCTAAATTATTAGGGGGATTTATGATTTTGGTTATTTTTCAGGTATATTCTGTTGTAGTAATTTAAAGAATAATTCCATGAAGCAATTAGAAAATTAATTGGAAATAATACTTGAGATATAACTATGTAAGTATTTAATGATCATAAAGGAAAAGATATATGTGTATTTAAACTTTACAAAATATATGTCCAACTGATCTTAGTACTAAAAGAAAATAAAATAGAAACTAACTTTATATTCAAAATATAAAAGTGTAATCTATAGTTAGTTAATTTTATTTTGCATCTATAGTCATATGTATCTCAGTAGATTATATTCAAATTATATTTTCTATGAAGACAAATTGTGCATAGTAGACGTGCAGTAGAATGTTAAAATAAAATAAATCTCAAAACTCTTGCATCATTTTTATAAAATTTTATTAATTTATATTTTTAATATTTAACATTAAAAGAAAAAAAAAGGAAGGAACAAACCGACCTAGGCCTGACCAGCCCAGCGACCAAGGCCTGGCCTGACAGGCCTAAGTCAACGGTCTAGCCTGGTCTGGTCAAAACCCAAGACTCAGCAGGCCCAGATCAGGCCAAACTAGGCCGATCTGTTATGCATGCATGCAAACACTACAGGAAAATGGTGAATTTAACTCAATTAACTACGGAGTAGGGATCAGAAAGATTTTAGAATGATTCTAAGTGATGGGGAACCCTAATTACAACCGTAATTTAGGTTAGAAAACTTATACATTACAAGAATTTGGATCATAGGCGACGACCGCGTTACGGGCAAACACCCTACTATAGTGGTTCGAAGTTTTCAGATAAATATTGAAATAAAGATTTAATAAAATAAATTTTTATTTTAATAGATTATTATATTGCATTGTATGTTTGATTACGTATAGTGTAATATGTGGGTGTATGTGATATGGTAAATATAATAATTTATATTTACTATATTTAACAAATTGTTATAAACAATTTATAATGCAAAAGAAAATAAATTTATTATTTATTTGATTTATTATTCCGTTATTGTGAATAATTGCGGTATAATATATGTATAAAATGCGATGTGATAAATATATTTATATATATTGATTGCATGTAATTGTTGAAAGTGATTTATAAAATGATTCGGAGATATTTAAGGTATACAAAATATTTTGTATGCATTAAATGGAATGTATTTAAATAATTTGCAATAATAAATTATTTTAATATAATAAAATTATTGCATTAAAATAAAATATTTTTATTTAATAAATAGCTTCCATTTTAATGGAAATGATTTTTGGATATTATGTTATAATATTTATTACGTACAATATTATACCATGCGATATGTACGGAGAGTTAAAAAGCCTTAAATAAAACAAATAAATTAAGTGGGTCAGTTAATATGCTAATATTACATATAAGCATGAGCTGTATGAATGGGAAACCTGCAAGTAAAATAGAAGGAGCTGACAACATAATATAAGCATAAGCCTTATAGACTCCTAAACTCAGCATTCTATTTCGTAGCCAGCAAGATTATTATGTAAAGAGCAAGCATATTGTTTCTATATAAACTAACTAAATCTTCCAAGCTCAGCCCTTTGCTCTGCAATCAAATTCCCAATTTCTTCATCACATCTTTTATAAATAGCTAAAAAGAGTGAAGCTTTGTTAACTCCCAAAGAAGTATAATAGCATCTGGAATTGAAGATAGTGGTTATTCTAATAGAAGAGAATTCTAATTGGAATCAACTATCATAAGGTATTCTAAATTAATAAGAATAGTATCGGTTGATGATTGTAAGTAATTGCTAAGTGACTATATGATTGTTGGGAGTACTTTGTATTGGTTTTATGGATCAATTGAAGTGGTTTGTTAAATGTTCAGAGGTTTCCATAAAATCTGGGGTATGAGATACATGAAAAAGCTATGATTATAAGCATATAATGTAATGCATTTTAGTTGCTTGATGAAATGTCTATGTGAGAATATTTTCGAAATCAAAGGAATTGATTTATTAAAGCTATACTTTGTGTTAGGTAATATGTATCTAAGTATGTTTCAAGTGCCCAGACCTGGTGAGAAGCAGTTAAAAAACAAAGAATTTGATCAAATATAATTTAAATTTCGGACTCTGCAGAACAGAGCCCATTCTTGGATTGCAGCCGAAGTGGCACGGTCGCGCCACTTCCTTCACAAAAACTTGCGCGGTCACGCAGGATCTCAGTCTTTGAAAAGAATTTTTCTTGTGTTCTGCAATTCTGAGCATATGTATATGGACCTTATGTGCCTTTATGTGTACCTGATAGGGCGTCCATGATAGCTTAGCATGAAATGTATTACCTTAGCTTGATTTAGTATAGCTTTTCAAAAGAAAACTAATGAAGTTTTGTAAAAGAAAATAAATGAACCCAACTTGGTTAAGATTCTGCAAAGTTCTGATATAGGTGAAGTCTTTGTGTACCTATGATAATGTTTGACATGGTCAAAAAGTTAGTGGGCCTGTTTGTTTAGTTGAAACAAGAGATTTTCCAACTTAAACTACATGGTTTTGGAAATTAGGCTTGATATATGTAGAATGAAATTCAAAACTAATATAAGCTTCTCTGTTATATGTTTCATGTTATGTATATGAGTCGTTGCATGCTAGGAATCAAACAATGATTTCAAAATTCCATTTCTGGGTTGGACAGGGAAGGGCGCGACCGTGCCACTTCCCAGGCCAAAGTGCAATGCAGCCGCGCTGCACTGCAGAGCAGTCAAAACATTTTTTTTCTTTGAACTGAAGCTAAGAACATGTGTTTATATGCATGATATGTTAAAATACAGCACCAAGGGAATGTTTTAACTATTCAAACTCATATTGGCTGTATGGAGTAAGAATTGTAAAGGATTTCTAAGAGTTTTCTAAACGAAAACATATGGTTTCTCAAAACTAAAAGCAAACTATTAATTATAATTACGTGGCTTACATGCATTGATATGGTTATATATACGCTACAGATGTGTATAAATTATCGATGAATGTGTATGCTTACTTGGACAATATTGTGACCACGTATGAAAGATAATGTCAAACAAAACTTGATATAGATTTGCAAAGTCAAGAGTATAGTTCAAGTGTTCTTTGTTGAAAGAGCTTGGTTTATATGGCTAATTAGTACCAATACATGAACATAATTGTGTAAGGTACATGAAGAAACATTAAGCTATAAACTGAAATTTGCTAATCTACAAACAAGGCAAGTATCCTAACTTGTTTCATTTAAACAAGTATATTGAAGCTTTACTCAGTTATATATTGAAAGAATATCAATGTTTTGATATAAGAATATTATGATGCGTACTCGTTAAATTTCAGTATGCATGTACAGTTTAAAAGTAGTCTAAGCCATTTGTTCCGGTTAGACAAAGTTTATAGTATTTCATTGCTTTTATATTAAGTCTTTGAAATATTATTGAGTAGATAGAGTTGTTCAATCATATTGTTTTGATTTGAACTCCAGACTGAGTATGAACAATCCTGAATTAGGAAATTTTTATATTGTGCCCTGGTGGCAGTGATGATAAATGCAAAAGTCGTTTCTATAGATAGTATTGATCAATACAGGGCATAACGGGCTGATCACCCACCGTGCCCGTAAGACATGTTGGTTCACAGATGAATTTCTGTTAGAACCTTTCTTAAGAAAAGAAAATGAAAAGTTCATGATCTTGTGACGACTCAGCATTTCTAAATCAATATGTAGTTTCGAAAATGAAAGCAAGTCGAGTTATGTTTCTGTTGCTTTAAAGTTTGTCTCATTGTCAAAGCATGCTTCAATGAAAACATTTATTCCTTGTTTATGTTGTTTATGAACTGCTATTACTTGTTGAGCACCCGAATGCTCATTCTTGTTTTGTATATAAATGCTTTCAGCTAAGCAGGATCGAATAGAAAGTTCTGGAAAAGATAAAGGAAAGGGAAAAATTGTTGAATAGCTGAAGTGTTATGTAATAGATAGTTCTTATGTATTATAAATATTATAACTATCATGTAATAAAACACTTAAAAGTTTTCGTACCTGGGATAGATAACTTTGGTGTAATAACTTTAGTTATTTAATAATTTTATATGTTTGAATGGTTGTATCGTGGAGCACCGAATATGGGTTTCAAGTACCCGAATTTAGGGGTGTCACACGTACCATCAGTATTAAGACTATTGCCGACAACTAGGTTGTTAATGACGTTTGTCAGTCATGTGCCATCTAGGCCATAAAGGCTAACAGATCAATGAC